>BSBK01000600.1:0-320387 GCA_027943335.1 Chamaecyparis obtusa
TGCAATAACTTTATGCTCACTAGAATTTCCATTTCTCTTCAATTGGGATACTCTTTCAAAAATTGCATCTACCCTTTTACCAATTTCAGAAATTGAATGGGTCTATTTGAGGACCTCCAAGGAGTTGGTCACCTAAATGAGAACCTTGAGATGAATCGGGAACTTCTCTATGAAAGAGATCAGTACCTTGATAATCTCTCCACTTGTCAACTGAATTAAAACCTTGGACCATAGATGGCTGCCCTTTGTTGTAAAATGAGTCCAGTGAGACTGCCTTTCCAAAGGTGCCAATGAACTTACATAATTTGAGGGATATTGCCCAACATGAGTAACCGGGTTTCCCAAGTCCTGTAAATGTAAGGCCATTGATGAATAGGCATTTCTAATAGAAATATTTGTGGTGCTAGAATGAAGTGCATGAACAAATTATTTTCCTGTTAATGAACCAATTTTCAAGGCTTCATTTCACATTGCTCTATGGATAATTCCACAACACTTGTTACTTCTCTATCTAAAATTTTTGTGTCAGTGTACATGTGCACTAAAGACCTTCTGTCACTACTTGAGCTACTAGAAAATGGTGAGTACTCATCATGATCATCTCACATGGGCTCACATGCATATCTTACTTTTTTCCTTTGCCACTTCCCCCTCCCTAGCTCTTCCTCCTTATCTGTAACTTCTATCATGGGTCCAAGAAGCTCTTCCCACTCTTTCCAAAATTGCATCTACCCTTTTACCAATTTGGGATATTGAATGGGTCTATTTTAGGACCTCCCAGGAGTTGCACACCTAAATGAGAACCCTGAGATGAATTGGGAACTTCTCTACAAAAGAGATCAGTACCTTGAGAAGCTCTTTGTTTGTCAGTTGAATTATAACCTTGGACCATAGATGACTACCCTTTGTTATAAAATGAGGAGTGAGACTACCTTTCCAAAGGTGCCAATGAACTTACATAATTTGAGGGATATTGCCCAACATGAGTAACTAGGTTTCCCAAGTCCTGTAAATGTAAGACCATTGACGAATAGGCATTTCTAATAGAAATATTTGTGGTGCTAGAATGAAGTGCATGGCCAAATTATTTTCCTGCTAATGAACCAATTTGAGGCTTCATTTCACATTTCTCTATGATAATTCCATAGCACTTGTTACTTCTCTATCTAAAATTTTTGTGTTAGTGTACATGTGCACTGAAGAGCTTCTATCACTACTTGAGCTACTAGCAAATGGTGAGTACTCATGTCATCATCATCATCTAACATAGGCTCACACACATATCTTACTTCTTTCCTTTGTTTATTTCCCCTTCCTAGCTCTTCCTCCTTATCTATAACTTCTATCATGGCATGGGTCCAAGAAGCTCTTCCCACTCTTTTCCATTAATTGTGGGCTTTTACTCTTCATCCTAAGTAATTGGCATACCTTTGATGGCACCAAAAATCACCAATAGATTCTAAAATGTCCCTTTCTCTCACATTAATCTCTCTATTAAGAAGATTTTCTATATCTTCTTCTGTATATTGAATAGATGTAATTGCAATCCCATGTTCGTCAAGAATATTCCTTGCACCATTGAGTGATATATCATGAAATTCCTTAATAGTTTCATTCTTAACAAAATTCATAACTAGATTTTCCATAGCCAATTTTCTCCGTCATCATTGCAATATTTTCTCCTCAACTGCACATTTTGTAATCAGTTGATATACGATCACAGTTTTCTCTTGGCCAATTCTATGGGCTCGCTATTGAACCTATAAATCCATAAAAGGGTTGAAATCTGGATCCGAATTGATGCACCTTCGCTATTTGATCTATCCCTTCCCTTTCATTTCACTTGCTTTGCTCATTTTGCACATCATAGGCCAGGATTTGACAGTGGATATGACCTTGGTGCTATTGTTGTTAATGGTAAATTTTACCTTTTAGCTATTATTTTTTGTCATTTTTACTATATGATTGTTTTGTATACGAATTGTGGATATTCTTTAGGAAACATTTCATTCTTCCTGTAGGATGCCTTTGTATACAAATTTTAGAGAATCTCTATTTTAGAGATAGAGAGAGGAAGAGGGAGTGCTCTCTATCTCTCTCTCTTCCTCTCAATTCAATATAGCATGCACGTGCTATAGCACGTGCATGCTATTGAAAACTATGGCTTTCATAGTGCACACGCGCTATGAAAGCCATAGTTTTAAATAGCGCACTCGCGCTATAGCGCATGCACCCTATAGGGCACATGCGCTTTTCAAGGCATTGGAATTTACCAATCCTAAGGCTTGGATTTTCCTTGGAGATCCAACCCAAAGTCTTGGATGATTCAAATAGGCCTGAGACGTGTTTTCCAGCAAACATACAAAAAAATAACATCTTTTTTTGTGTGCTCCTCATCAGGTTTACTCGTGGTTCAAGAACGTAAAAATTAGACAATGTGATATTGCAGATCTCTCTGTTAGCTATCTAAGCATATGATTTATTTTGAATTCTGATTATGTTAAGTTTTTCAACTCTAATTTCTTTTGTGTGTATGTCCATTTTTTGTAAAAAACCAACGTTTTGTATTTTGGGCATAGATTTTGGCTCGTTCATCAAATTTTGCAACAAGTTACATTTTTAGAAACTAGACTCCATTCTACACACTTTTTTAAAAAAAAAATTTGATTTTTGATTAGTTTTAAATGATTTCTAGGGGGAGCACATAGAAATTTCATGTTTTTAGGATGTGCGCACTTCGTAAATTTATCAAAAATTATACATTCATCAAAAAATTACCAAAAAATTCTGGGATAAACTATGTGGTGTTAGCTAACTTCTCACTAGAGTGATTAAAAAAATTCAAAAAAAAAGTTAACATTTTAGGGGGAGCACACCAAACGCTATGTTATGTTTTTTCACAAAAAATAGGACCACTTTTTGTGCTCCCCCTTTTTGAGGGCCTGAATCTGCACCATTTTCAAAATAAGTTAGTAGTTTAGGAACTAGATTTAGAGTATTACAACTCTTTTTTTTTCACATCTTAAAATTTTGAGTCTAACTATCTTCAATTTCTTGTTGAAGTTCAAAGTTTGCTGATTTCAGGAAAAAAGTGGCATCTTATACCCCCTTTTTGGTCCCCCATCTTTGTGCACTTACCCATAGATAAGATTATCTGCAATTTCTAGAATACAACTAATCTTGAGGTGTCCAAGGCCGTGAAACATTTTTCTCACCTCAATGAAGCAAAGATAGCCCAATTAGCTAATATGTATGCTCAGTTGTTTGAAAACTCAATGCAAGTCGCTAAGGATAGAGATTTGAAATTGATGAGGATCAAGGAGATGGAGGATGAACTAGGTGACCTAAAGGCCAAGCTTGAATAAGCTTCAAAAGCAGTTCCTCCTCCTACTTTGTAGATTGAGGTCCCCTCCCAACCAATGGCAGAAACTTCTGATAGGCCACCTGAAGATTTAGAAAAGGTAAGGCTTGATGCAGCCTTAAAGACTATGTCAGATGTTGTGCAACATAGATTTGATAAAATAAAGGACAAAATGGACTCATTCCATTAATCAGTGGATATGTTGCATAAGATTAATGAAAAAGTGAATGAGGCAATGGCTTCTTTGGAGCCAATTTATAGTGTATGGTCAGGAAGGAATTCATTATTTGAGAAACTTGATGCATTGTAGCCTCAGAGGCAAGATCTCCCTGAGGTTGTTACTGAGGTTTATAAGAAGATAAGATTAGTTAGTGCCCCCTCAAGCTTTTTCAAAGGAAAATCAAATCAAGTGAAGGATAAGTTGGCCATGTTTGATAAGGATTATAGGAAATATTTACCCTCTATCTACAATGATGATGGAAGTGTAGTAAGTTTGGATGAGTGGAAGTCAGGCATGGGCCAGATAATGATCAAATAGGAGGCCTTCCTCGGCAATGATGGACCTTTAGACATGAGAAGTTGCAACAACATAATTGATAACTTGTTCAAGGTTGAGAATGATTGTGTAAAGTTTGTTTCAGATATTAAAGCCATCACTGACTCTAGGTGGGATAGACAAATTAAGTAGTTACAAGATTTGTAGGGGTATAATTGGCCCTCAGAAGATGATGTGGTAGTGTGGGATAAGAATACAAGGCAAAAGAAGAAGAAGCTAGCTATCGAGGAGCTAGAAGCAGTGGAAGAAGAGTGAACCACTTTTGGCACCTGATCCTAAAAATAGGGAGAGCAGTTATCATACATAGAATGATGTAAGTTAGCCTGTATTGGCGGTCATCATTCATGCAAAAATTTCAAGCAACTGCTCTGAAATATCCTTGGACAAAGGTGCCAGCTGTAAAGTTTCCATTTGTTGGGAAACTGCTTTCTATTTTGCTAGTTTTCTATCATCATTTTGTACTTTTTTCTGTAGTTCAAGTCACTATCTTGGCTATAAGAAGCTTGTTGCATCCTTTCTTTGAGGATTCCAAGATAGCCAGTGATATATATAGCATGTTTTCTACTTTTGCTTGGGTGGTGAATAGTACTTTGTAAAGTGAGTTCTGATAATAGCATTTTTGTCTTACAATTCTCTGTCAAGAATGTACTGATACAGCTTGAATATCAATAAAATATACTGGAACTCCTTTTCTCATTTTGATTGTCTTCATGTATGGATGTTTGGATTCTTTTATGTATTAAATTGTAAGGCATTTTGATACATTGTTTACAAGGTAGATATAGGGGTTAAACTTAAGTTTCTTTCTAGGGAAGAGTAAACCTTAAGGGAGATTTATGAGAATCTATGATCTATGTATGAATTTGATAGTAGGATTAGCAATTGGGAAGAATGGAGTGTAAGGAACCTCATTTGAGTTATGGGGTATTTGCTTTGATAATCTTTCTGTTGATGTAGGGTTTTAACTCTAATGCCCTAGGATATGGCTCTGGTTATAGCTTAATTTGCATGTGTTCACCATCAACAAATCAAATAATCTATTCATTTTAAATTTGTTGTATATCTTGAAAATGTATGATCTATGCCAAGCCTATAGATCACTGTTGTAAAGCTTTATAGAATCAATTCTAAAAGGTACACCCGCCTGAGTGTTAAACTCAAAGAGAAGAAGGTTTTTAACCTTAATAACTTAGTGTTTGGATTTTGTTAGATGCATCTGTTGGGAATGCTAGAGTTTTGATTTATAATGTTTCTAAGTCCTTTTTTAAATCATCTAAAAGTTTAAGCACTAATAGGGTGCACTATGAATTTGTAATAATTAGAATCTGTCATAAGAAATTTGAAGTGAATTATTATGCAAATAATTTAATGAGAACAATAATTAACCAGTTGAGTCAAGAATTAGTGAATAATGATGAATTTGTTTTTTAATTCACAAGATATCATGGAATGAACAATTGACTAAACATAGAAGAAAGGAATAATGTTGAATTTAAATTTAACCAATGAGTTACTGACATTTTTTTTGTTCCCAAAAGTCAAGGTTAGTCATAGCATGAACAAGGATCACTGATTCCTCATGAGTGACTATATAGAATGGATGGATGATAAAAGTCAGATGCAGATGAAGGTGACCCTAACCAATATAATTTTTTAATTTTTTTATGAAATGTAAACCAACATTGATGATTTTGTTTTCTATTAGTTGAGGATAAACTATAGGTTATATTGAATTACATGTCAACACTAGCTAACTGAATTATTTATCATTAAATTTATTAATATTAATTAGCAAATAAGTTGACTAACTATTGTGGTCTACCTATACTTATATTGGATATAAATATTTTGGATAGTGTGTAGCGATACATTATGCCAAGGGAAAGGGAGAGCCATATAGAGCATAATATAATAATCCTTTGTGAACTTTCTAGTTGTGAGAAAGAATTAAATGGTTAATATTTTTTAATTGATGTAATAGTGTTTTGTGGGGGTATTTAACTATGAAACCATATGATTTGGTGGTTATTTAGTAATTAGGGCTTGAGAGCCCCTGAAAAAGTTTGAATTTTAATTCATCATTAAGAATTTATTTTAAAGATACATCAAAGGATAAACGTTACTGGCCTTATGAAAAAAAGACACCTAGGGTCTATATCTATGGATTGGAGACCTTTAGGACACATGGTATTGTCCTTTGGTCATGATTTGATCATTAAAAAATTTATAGAAAAATGTGCACATGACCAAATTTGAATATTTGGGAACATGACTTGTCACTCTCAAAAGCCCACTCCCTAAAGTTCATTAGTGAATTTTGGATTAGAAGCAAGAATCACACATGTGTGATCCACCTTCTAAGGGTTTTTGGAAGGAGTGTACAAGTACACTCAACACCTCCCAAAGTATCACAAATGTCAGCACTTGTGGCATAGTGTTCTTTAAAAAATGAATAGAAAGGTAAAAAGTGTTACCTCCCTATTTAAGAGGTTCAAGTTTGATTTTATACAAACACTTCTATAGAAGGGTCCATTGGTGGTTCTAAATTAATAATTTTTATTCTTGTTTTGAATTTAGAAAAATAAAGAGTTGTAAGAGAAGGAAAATTCATTGTATTTTTGGAGTGGATTCTCATTCTTGGCATGGCCTTTAAGAGACATGAGAAGATTCATCCATACAATCCATGTAGAGAGATAAATAACACTTATTTCCTTAATAATATTGAGCTAGTTTTATTTGGGAAACTTGTTTTATTTATTTGTTCTTTTGTATGATAGAAAATAACATGTTTTTATTTAGGTATTAGGAAGTGTTGAATAACATATGATTTGAAAATTACATTGTTGTTGTTTTATGAGATGTACAAGTGTATTTGGTTGATATTATATTTTATTGTAAATAATTTCTAGATGGCGGTTCTTCTTTCTTGAGGGAATGCCTAGAGTTGTATGAGCCTTGATAATACTATACTTGGTAGGATTGAGAACAAGATTTGTATCTTTGGATTGCAATACAATTCCACCATTCATATTTTTATTGGATAAAGATAGGGAGATATAGAATTCTTGAGTTAAATTATTTTGACATATCATTAGTGTAAATAAATGGAAAGAAGTAGTTCATTTGATGTAATCATATAATTAGGAAAAATAGTGCATATTATTCATTGTTGTTTTAAAGGGAAGTTGGATATGGTTCATATTGAAATGAATAAATGTGCTAACTATTTGATGGAAAAAATTTCATCATCAAAATCTTTCCTTATTTATTGTTATCAAGGTTTAACCTTGGTTCTCATTCAAATGAGTTAAAGGTGTATTACTTTTTCTACTTTTATTCATAGGTTATAAGATATCTCCTTATATTAACATTTATAATGAACTAGCTTTTTTTCTTATTAGCATGTCAATAAAGTGGATTGATTATGTACTCAAGATAACTTATTAACTATCTATTTCAAAATGAAGAAAAATACTCTAAGATTCAGTTCACTTAGTAACTATGCAGTTAGTGAAGTGGAGTGTATTACTCTCCTCAGAGAGAGAGAGAGGGGGGGGGGAGAGAGTATTTCTAGCACTTTCACTGCCAAACCATCTTCGTATGCTCATTCAGTGACTAAATCCTATGTCTTAGACTTGTGCAATCTATATATGCCTTTATTTCACCTCTTTCTAAGTGGACTAGGGAACCTACAAGTAGTTGGGGTTTGAAATAATATGGGGATGGTGGTTGTAAAAATAGTTTTTAATTAGGTAATTTATATTAACATGGTGTATGCCCTACCATTAGTAATTATAGTGATGACTTAGGAGTGAAAACACAAAGCTACATCGCACTTAAGGCTAAATGACATGTTTTGGCCAAAACTGGTTTTAGCTAGACATGGTTGGACCAAAACAGTTTAGGCCAAACACTTCTAGTGGCCAATTGGCACCACGTGGCACCAACGTGGCTAGGAAGGTTTGGTTGGTACTAGTCCAACCGAACCATGTCCGACCGAAACTACATGAGTAAATATAAGCCAAATATGTTAGATAAATGAGGAATTTGTATGAAATTATAAATGGGGTTTTAGTCGAACCAGGTTTGGCCGAACCTGGTTTGACTAAAACTGGTCTCACCAAAATTGCTTGTGTGGCATCCTATGCAGCAACCAAATCAACAATTTTTTTAGAATTGTAGAACTTATTCCTTTTGCGGTTAATTTCTCTATTAAAACTCAACTTTCTAAGAAAAATAAAAATACCCTTTAATAGAGCTCAAAGTCAAGAATATCCTCATATAACTTTTATAGTATTTTGATTAGATCTAACATATATTATAATTACAAAATAATACAAGTAGGTATTTTAACATTCAAGAAAACACTGATTCAGAAAAAGAAAAAAAAATAGTAAATTATATTTAAAAAAATTAAAATTTATATGGTTCACTAGAGGAGAGAGTCTTCTTCGAGAATGTATAATTTTTTTATTGGTATATATTTGATAGGGAAAATTAGGTGGGAGATGAAAACTGTTGATTTCAGGTAAGTCAAATTTTGAATTGTTATAACCGAGAAAATATACATCAAAACCCCAATTTTCATTTTTCATTCATTGGATATTCATGTCACCTAAAACATGTTTTGTAAAATTTTAGAAGAAAAAAATTTATTTACATATAGTTTTTTGGTGGGAGGTGAACCCATTGATTTGTAGTATTTTTCAACAATTAAAAAATGGACATTAAAAATTTAAAAAAATGTATCAATTATTGTTCAATTTTTTTATTTTAAATAATAAGCATAAACGTCATCCATTTTTACACATTTCATCAATTTACATCATCTCCAAATTCCAAATAAAAATGCCACTTTTATGCCATTGAAGTTGAATAGTTTTGGTGTTGTTAGCCTTTTCCTTTATAAAGTTGCGAGACAGGTTTGTACTTTTACCTTGAGAACTTAAAATCATGAGCAATTCACATTACCCAAAATAGATTTGAATTGATTTTTAATTTTTTTGAATTTGTATAATTATCTTGTCCATGCTTTTTTAATCTTTGCCCACCAAATTATTTAAAAATCCCATTCTTTTATTTTCATACATTAAAATGAGGCCCGGAAGATGAAAGGACAATATGAGTGGAAGAAAAAGAAAAAAAGGGAAATATTCAAATCACGCCCTCTCAAGATTTTGTTTCAGGTGTTTTATAAGAGTATGAGTCGAGCTAAAAAGACAACGTATTTGGAAAGTAACCAAAAAAATCTGAACTAGTAAGAAGGTTTTGAAAATAGTTATACACCAATTAAGGATTGGAAACTTTTAAGGAAATTAGAGGTTGATCCATAGAGAGATTGGGGGGTTTGTAAAGGAAGAAAAGACAATGTGGAGTGATGTTACATTTTTTTGAAGGGATTGCACATGAAGACAAGGCAGGGTAGGAATTCAAAGTGACATTTTCTAGACAAGGAAGTCTAAGGGGAATGATAAGGAGAAGAGATGCGGTTTTCAAATGGAGTAATTAAAATGCAAGGAGGAAGAGATCAAAGGTTAGGAAGGAGAGACAACGTTCGTACAATATGAAATGGGTGCATAGAGAAACAAAATATATACTCTTTAAAATTTGGAGTTTTATAAAAATGTGCCAATGCATAGGCCTTATGTATTTAAAGGAATTAATGTGATCAAATTTAATGAAGAATTAGGTGGGTGGTAGTGTATCTAGGAATATTGGTATAAGGGAAAAAATTATTGCGTGTCTATTGTAGCTTGATTAGAAATTTGGCAATATCTAATTGTTGATTACACTATTTGTTTAGGGTTTTAAATCTAAAACTATTATATTTTATATTTGATTTATTTGTGAGTTCCTTAATTTCTCAATTTCTTAGCTTTCAATAAATCCTAACTATTTAGTCATTAATAGATTGATATAATAGTAGGGTTAATTGTGTTGGAGACTATACCTATAGGTAGAAACTATTTCTTATAGAGGATAGGGTGAAAGAGGAAGAAACCCCAGAGGCACAAAGATTTATCTGATAGAAGAAATTAGAGGTTTGATAGAATGAATGTATGCTATCTAGGAAACTCAAAGAAGAGGAGCCCAAGTAGAAGATATTAGTGAAGATGAGGAAAATAAAATTGTGGAAGGAGAAGATTAATTAAATCAGTGAGGACTTCATGCATGAGAGGAATGACATATAAATCACTTACTCGGATTAATCCAAAGCCACAAAAAAATAAAAGAAGGCGTAGCCCATAACCACAAACTTTCCTTTTTTTAATATATAAAAATATATTTATAACCTTTTCCACCTAGTTGCAACATAACAAAGTGGACATTTACCTCTTTAATCAAATCTTTCATTTTTGTTGTCTATTATAATCATATTTTAATCATTAAAAACTTACAAATATTTTAAGAGATGGAATCTAGGAAAAATAGCCTAAAATCCAATGTGATATAAATAATAGCTAATATAACCTTCCTATTAAAAATATTACATTATTTTCTAAGTGTCATATGTCTATTTTAATCTTAATATGTAAGATAAGACCATATCTACTCTTTAACAAGATCAATTAGCATCTATCCACAATCAAACAAAATATTTCTTATTCATATAACTATTAATTATCGACATCTATAATGAAAGAAAAACAACTATATAAACTATTGTATACATGTAACTATTAGAACTACTCATTTGATAATAAATTAAAAAACATAAAATAATGCAAGTGCTCATTTGATAATAAAATGTAAAATGTGAAATAACTCTCACAAATATCTCCCCTTTTCCATTATTTAACTACCTATTATTAAAAAAAATCAAAATCAAAATCTTTCAAAGATTGTGAGAACTAGAAACTCCAAATCAAATATAAAAGACAAGAATAATCTTGATAAATTTGCAATGAATGAATCTAATTTAAAAACATCTTTATGTATGAAAAAACCCTAACATAAAGAATAAAATAATACCCATAAGTAACCTCACTCTTTATTACATTAGGACTCTTCTTATAATATTAATATATAGAGTCCCGCTAAGTACCCCTTTTCCCACGCTAAAAATGGAATTATCATATGACAAAAAAAGCCTTGTTTTTCAACGCTCCCTTGTTGACAAAAATAAAGAAATATAAGTATACGTGGCACCTCACTTTTGATAAAAAAATTTCGTGTAAAACAAAATATAGGGGTCCCATCCCACAAGCATTTATAATGTTTTAATTAAAAAAGGAATTAGTTTAGAAGTCACCCATCTTTTAAGATGGCAACCCCACGTCACTTTAAATCCCATCTTCTTTGAAAAATAAAAATAACGTTTTCCTCTTTAATGTTATGGTACATTAAATGTTATTTCATCACTAATGGCCCAAAACAAAAAAAAACAAAAAACTTTTGTAACATTAAATGTGTGTTATAGCACATTAAATGAAATGAATGTTATGTCATTATTAATGGCAAAAAAAAATATAGACATGATATAACATAGTGAGTGGTCTTTGAATATTTGAATAAGTATAAATATCTATAATCTTTACATGGATTTCTTTGTTCAAACAGAATGCACCTCAAACAAGATTACATCTAATTATATGAATGTTGAAAAATTAATTTTTTCACAGTAAAAACAATAAATAAATAAATTAAAATTGTAATTTATTATTTCATTTTAAAGTGGCAATTTTAAATAATATATTTTTAAATAAAAGTGAGGAATGTTATGTCACATTAAATGAATGTTAAAAAGTTGAAATGTTTAACATTTGATAGTTAATTTTTAAAAATGAATGCATAGCTCTGTCAAAACATTTATTATAAAAAATAACATGATACTGTCTTTGTTTCTATCTGTCGTTGTTGGTTCCCACCCAATAAGTGATTTGTACCTACTGCCTAGGCCTCTGCATTTATTGTCTTCTCTACAAACATCAACAACTGCCCCTAGGTTGGGGCCTGAAGGGGGGTTGGTCCCTCTGCTTCTCTAGTTGCAACCTATTCTCTAGTTGTGACATGTTCTGCTTTGCTAGCTAGGCTTGTTGCCCTTGGCTCCATATTTAATCCACCCCTTCTTGGTTGGGGTTAGATGGGCCAAGTGTGCCCCCACGATTGATTGTGGAAGGTTTAGAGACTCTTATTCCAAGCATTGAAGGTGGTGGGGTTTCTACTTTTAGGGTTGTGAAGGATGGGGTTCCCCCCACTTCTATTGTTGTTGGTGGACGAAGTTATGCTCGTGTTGCCAAATTTGCTACCACTATTCCTCTGAAGGCGAAAGCTCAACCCATTTCCTATGCCAACACCTCCCATGTGGTGGTGTGTGGCCTGAGAGTGGTGGAAAATGTGGGTTTCTACTAACGTTGTGGGTTGGTTTGTAGATTCTCTAGTTACTGGCCCACTCTCCCGGATCTGCATCGCTAGGTGAGAGATTCTTGGAGATCTTTAGTCTCAGATAACATCGAGCTTTTCCCTTGTGCAAAGGGGTATTTTATTGTTGCTTTCACTTTTGCTAAAGAACGTAATTTGGTTTTGAGAAAGCTGTGGGTGTTGGGGAATCACTCTCTCAGCTAAATCTTGGACAATATCCTTTAACTCTCTTACTGAACCTCTTAGTGTGTGTGTCCAATGTGGGTTTGTCACCCAAATATTCATGTTTATTTTTTGTAGAATTCTTGCTTTGAGGCCATTAACAACTCTATTAGTTGTTTCTTAAAGGTGGATGAGGTGATGATTGTGATGAGCCTCTCTACCTTTGCTCGCATTCTGGTTGAAATTTACATCTCCACATCCCTTTTGGGAGATGTGGTTCTCATGGTCGAGGACAGGCCATGGACCCAATCACTGGACTATGACTATATCCCCTTTTGATTTAGGCAGTGTTTCTCTATTGGTCATTTGGCCACTGATTGTTCTCTCTCATGTCGCAAAGGTACTACCACTTGGTAGAAGGATGCAAATGATGATCATTTGATTGTCGTGGTCTTTGAATCTCCCTCTGATGACTCTTTACAAGGTAATGTCTACCCTAGGGTGGTGATCCTATTGATTCGGTTGCCTTTTTCTTAGTGGTATTGACTCCTCCTATTGATGGTACGATCCCCTCTAGTGGCATGGACCCTTCCCCAAATGTTGTTTCTCTTCGTCTTCTCTTACCTTTGGTTGTTGAGGTTCAATAATGTCAGTAGTCTACTCCTAGTGTTGGTGTTGATTCTCTATCATTAAGGGTTCCACCACCTTCCCATTTGTGGTTCAGACCCTTCAAAAGTCTCGCCTAGATGGTTGTCCATCGGTGAAGGAAAAATCACCTTGCACTCTCTCTTTCTCTTCCCCATGTTGTGGGTGATTTTTCTACCCACTCTTGATGTGGGTTACTATCTATGCTGCTAGTTTATTATCAATGGTCTTTTTTTTACCTTGTTGTAAAAAGTTTCTTTGGTCTGTTGCTTTAATGCTTTTGGGCTATGGATTTTTAAGAGAAGAAACCCTTTTTTTGTTGGTTTTAATTTCAAAAAGATTTGAGAGTTATAATGAAATAATGAGGAGATCTTAAATATTTGACTTTGGTATTTGTGAGATTTAATATGAAATAATGAGGAGCTCTTTAATATTTGACTTTGGTATTGGTGATCTCTAAGAGGCTCATGCCTAAATAAGGGCAGTCAGGAAGTTTCAAAAGAGGGGGATAGATTATATCATGTGAAACAACCTTTAGGATTTTAGAAGTTATCTCTTCATAATTGGTGGTAAGGAAAAGGGAAGGAGAACTTTTCTCAAACCAACTAAGCTAAGGGAAGCAATTTACCAATACAAATAATTTACAATATATATATGAATTGTTGGCAATTTCATTGAGTTAGATATCTAGATGTTGTCATTATGGCAACATATGATCTATATGAAGATTGCATATCATAGAGAGAAGTTGTGACAAAATTGCACATAACAAAATTGTCTAAGTGTAAGCAGCATTTTCCTAGTCTAACCAGAGATAGTTTTGATTGGCGATGTCGATAGAAGTAAGTTCAGTGCTTGCACACTTGAACATGGATACTATGATGTATATTGAAGACTCACTTGAGAGCACAAGTCTGTATGACATGTACAGAAGAAGTTATTGCAGTATTACAGAAACAGAGTTGAAGCCTACAGGATAAAGAAAGAAGACAAAATTAGTAAAGAGTTAAGGGATTATTTTGTTTATCAAAATAATAACTTAATCATATAAAGGGATGACATCCTAGATGTTAACCCTTGGGTAGAACGAGTTAATATGTATTTTGTAAAGTGCTTTATGATTTGTAAAGCCGACTGTAAAAGTTATTATTCCTAATAACTTGTATAAATGTAAGACAAATGTCATGCGAAGAAAGTAGTAGAACATATGTATGCGAAAGATATTGATGCGAAGTTTCAAATTGTGAAAGTCAGGAAAGCAGACTTTGGATAATGCAAGTGAAGCAGTAAAAGGTTATATACCTTGCCCTTTTTGTAAACATAAATCATTGTACATTACATGTTTGGGCAGTGGGCTCATCTTGTAATCATTTCAAATTGTACTACCAACTCTTAGCAGGGTTGAGGCTTCTAACAAGGCCTAGAGTCCCTTAATCAGGAGTAAGACATTATATGTATGTAACAGGCTCCTAACAGGGTCAACATCCTTAACAAGATACTTTTGATTAGTGGATCATTGTGGGTATCATCCCCGGGGTTTCCCCTTGGCCAGGGTTTCCTCGAGAACAAATAATGTGTTATGAGTTCATTTGCTTTATTGCTATGCATGCTATTTAGTTTACTTTGTTTTGCAAGCATCAAGTTAATCTATTATATCCATAATTGGGAAAAAGTAAAAGTTTGTAGAATAATGATTCACCCCCCTCTAGGTATTCCCTATTTCTAACAAGTGGTATCAGAGCTTAGTTACTCGAAAAAGAATCATTCAGAGAACGCCTAGCAGCTTGAGTAAGATCTCTATGGATATGGATCAGTTACAGAAGAATCTTGAAGAAGCTCTTGAATAGATTAATATACTTACTAAAGAAAGAGAGACTCTGAAAGGAAAATATGATGATGCAAAGAACCTCATTGAAAAGCTGAAAAAGAAGTTGGAAGAATTGAAATCAGAAAAGGAATCTACAATTCAAATTGAAGATTGTGATGAAAATCTGGAAAAAGAAAATGAGATCCTTAAACATGAATTGAAGATGGTAAATTTGAAATTGAGTTTGAAAGATGGAAACATCAAGAATGAAGCAAATCTAAAATATGAGAATGAAGATCTGAAATCTAAACTTTGTAAAGTGACATCTGAACTTGAAAAGTACAATACAACTATGAAAGGAGAACTGACTCAATCTAAGCAACAACTTGAGAGACTATATTCCACTAGTGAGAAGATTGATAAACAAATGTCTAATCAAAAGCCATTCTATGATAAAACTGGTCTTGGATTTAACTCATCTAAGGTAAGTGAAGAAAGCAAGGAACCAGATCTAAAAGTTCCTGAAAACATAGATGAAAAGAAATTTGATGAAGTTGACAAATCTAAGGATATACCTAAACAAGAAGAACCACCTAAACAAGAAGAATCACCTAAAGGTACACAGAGAGAATTTAAAGGTAGATATTTTGCATGTAATACTTTTGGGCATATGAAGAAAGATTGCACAGGTAAGCAATTCAAACCTCTTAATGGTTATTGTTATAATTGTCATGGTTTTGGACATAGAGCTATTGAATGTAAGAAGCCTAGATCTAATGATAATAATAATAGTAGAATGTTTAGAGATACTAACTGGTCATGCAGATAAGAGACCTACTGAAGATATGAATAGAAAAAATGGAGTAGTATGTTACAGATGCAATAAGATTGAACAAATGGCTAGGAATTGTAGATCACAAATCAGCCAGACTGGACTGAGATATGGAAACAATGGAATAGTTTGTCAGATATCCAACAAGTTTGGTCATACAAAAAGGTTTTGCAAAATGAATAACATGAGAAACCCTAATCCTAGAAGTTATACAAGGAGAAATGAGAATGCAAGCAACAGTCAAAGAGGATGTTGTAGTAATTCAAAAGAAATGAAATTTGTTAAAGCCACAGATCAAGGAGACACATTCAGCACATAAGGTAATATGAAAGGTGAAGTATCTAATGGTAAGAGTGAATCTCTTCCTAACCCATCTAAAAGTACTTAATTCATAAAGAATGCATTAGAATAGGAACTTAGGATAGTCTAGAAGTTAGTATAGGATTAATTGAGTCTTACACAGTTAATGTAAGGTAGTATGTGATGTAATGATGCTATGGTTAAGAGCGCATGAGCTAATATGAATTTATGCGAGTTCGCAAGAAGTTTGAAGTTTTGCAGGAAAGTATGAATAACTTTTTGGAAAGAAGCGGAAAAAGAATTGAATGTGATGTCAGAATCTTGAAGTTAAAAGTTTATGATTAGTATTAGTTAATCATTCAAATGACTACAAGTGTTAAGGAGATTGAAGCAGTAGTGATTGAAGGCAATTTGAAATATTTGGTGAAAGAACTTCATGTCGGATCTATGCAAAGCCCTAAATTGTGAAATTAAGGTATTTTACTGAGCAAATCTATCAGTCAGTTAGAGAATTTGCAGAAGATATAGATGTTTCATTTGTTCATAGAATAAGAGATACAGTTAGACCTAAGATCAAAAGGGAACCAGTAGAACCCTTGGAAGAAGATCCTAGACTAGTATTATCGTCTGTACCAGATGGATTTTTGCATTTAGAGAATGTTAGAGGCTATTTGGGATGCAAACTTGAAACCCTCAGTGAAAGTGATTTTACTAAGGAATATGAGTAACTATACAATCAAGATATGTCATTGAAAGTAGGATTTTAACATCTGAATGAAAATGAAATCGTAAGGTATTCACTACAACATGAATTTGATGATGATGAATGCACCAAAATCATTTTGAGTAGAATTCATAATGGGAAGTTTTGGTTAGATGACAGAGTGATTAATATAACAACAAACCTAATTCATGAAGTGATTAGTTTATCAAAATCTGGAGTTATACCATTTAATGAGAAAATTTTGAAGAAAATAGTACTGGACAATACTAAGTCATCCTACAATGGTAGAGGAATAGTAATCAGCAAGATACAACAAGATAATGTTAGATATTTATGCAAGATCTTAACATCTAAGTTTTGTGCTAACTCTAGAGAAGATGACATGGCAACTAGAATGATTCATGCAGCCTATTTGATGTGTGTTGATAAAGTTCAAGTGGATATGTGTGAAATTTTGAGAATTCAGTTATTTGAGAACCTTGAGAAGATTAAGAAAACTAAAAGCTCACAGTTTAGATTCTCATCCTTGATTACATATATGTTTTTCCATTTTCTAAGAAGATTTCCATTTACTATTGGAGAAGATTGGAATGATAACAAAACCATCATGGACATAATTAAGAAAGTGTATCTGAGATACCCTATAGACAAGGTTAATGAGAGTGTAACCTTAGTAATCAAATCATTTCAAAACTTGATGAAGAAAAGATCAAGAATCCCACAGGCTATTGTTGAGAAGTACAAAGATGAAATATGCTTTATGGTTGATATTGACTTTACCTTTATTGAAGCAGTTGAACCTAGAGTAGAATTCATAGACTCTCTTGGGTATGAAATTTTTGAAGTTGAACCTGGAGAATATGTGAATAGATTGTTGAAAATTAAATTGGAAGTAAATAGCACTAGATTTGGGACTTTTGAGGAGAACTTCAACTCCGCAAAGTCTATACAAGAAGAAAAGTTATCAAAGAAGAGAGTGGAAAGAACCATTAAGAAAATTCTTAAGGATACAGGAATGTCAGAACAAGAATTCCTAATTGCAAAGAATACCGTAGCAACACTAAGAGATATTGGACAAAAAGAATTTTTGTCTGTTCCACCCCTATCATCAGTTGCAGATGAGACTGGAAACATTCAAAATGTAGTGAAATTGGAGAAAGTTGAAAAGGAACAGGAAACTAGAAAATCTACAAGATCTTCTACCACTCCACCAGGTAAAAGGGTAAAGGTAATGACTACAGGTGTTGGTAAGCACTCAAGTGCAACAAATCAAGGTTTGGAAGCTAAGCACCAGAAAAGTCCCTCTCCGCCATCATTAATTAACATTGAAGATGAGTCAATGAATGTGAAAGGAACTCATATCACACTGGATAGTGATGACAATCCTTTTAGCAACCTTGAGAACATTGTTGACAATTCGGCCTTAGAGGAATAGGACATATCAGTTGAGGAAGAAAGGAAGGAAGCAAGGAAAGAAGAAGAGAAACAAGCAGAGATTCAAGTAAATACAAAGGGTGAAGGATAGAAAGGAGCACCAAGCAAAGTAGAAATCAGTCCTACCCCTGAGATTGCAGCAAAGAAACCACATATAGAATCAGTTTTTGCTAATTTTGGGAAAGAAGTTGATGATGATGATCAAATGGAGCTGATCTCATCCCTTAACAAAATTATTGGTAAGAACAAGAAGGTAAAAAGCCTTGAAGGATTATTGTTGGAAGTAACAGAGAAGTTGCAGAGTGTTGTGACTAGCCAAATAACAGAGGCAGATCCATAGGAAAAAGCTAAAGAAGTTATGAAGGCATTTGACAATTAATTCACTAACTTGTCTGACATAGCTACAGTAAAGGCTTAGGCAGCCTATGAGGCTAAAGTATTTCATGATATTTGTTAGAATATCAAAAATGATATCAATAATTTGGATGTGTGTATAAAGGAATTAAGAAGGAATTTGGATAGAGGAAAAGCTTTGTATATACAGTGTAGAAATACAAAAAATCATGTATCTAAAGTGACTAAGAAGATAAGAGCAAAAGAGATAGAAATTCAAATAGAGGTAAACCTGTTAACCAGCCCAAATGCAAAGATATTAGATTGTGAAAAGAAAATCACTAAATTGATTGATGATATCAGAATTCTTAATGATGAAAGAGAAAGGAAATTGAGAAGATTCGCTCTTCTAAGAGAGCACATTTTAGTTAAGATAAGCATCATTGAAGGACAATTAGAAGAATGTCTTTCATCCAAGACATCTTATGAGAAATTCAACTTTGCAAACCTTCATGCATGTGAGATCGCATCTTATGGTTTATGTGCACTACTCAGTGTTGTAGACACCGTTAAGAAGGCATGGGAGAAGGAGTTAGAAAGCATAAAAGTAAATTTTGCAGATTGTGTTGCAAGCCTACCGGCTCTATAATTTTGAATCAAAGGTAAACATTTTTTAGAACACAATTTTTGGCACTTTTTTTTGTCATTGTTGTCAAAGGGGGAATGATAGAAGAAAATTGATATATTTATATATATATGGAAGTATATTCCTAGGGGGATTATAGATGATATATAAGATATATGGAGATATCAGGACCGTGAAGATATATTTTTGTTATGGCCACAATTTTGAAGTTTTATATGACTTAGCCAATTTTCTCATATGTTGCCACCAATGACAAAGGGGGAGATTGTTGGAAATTTGGCTAAGTTAGATATCTATAATTTGTCATTATAGCAACATATGATCGATATGAAGACCGCATATGATAGAGAGAAGTTGTGACAGAGCACAGAACAAAATTGTCTAAGTGTAAGCAACATTTTCCCAGTCTAACCAGAGATAGTTTTGATTGAAAATGTCGATAGAAGTAAGTTCAGTGCTTGCACACTTGAACATGGATACTATGATGTATATTCAAGGCTCACCTAAGAGTGCAAGTATGTATGGCGTGTACAAAAGAAGTTATTATAGTATTACAAAAACAAAGTTGAAGCCGAAAGGATAAAGAAAGAAGATAGAATTAGTAAATAGTTAAGGGATTTTTTTTTTTATTAGAATAATAACTTAATCATATAAAGGGATGACATCCTAGATGTTAACCCTTGGGAAGAATGAGTTAATATGTATTTTGTAAAGTGCTTTATGTTTTGTAAAGCCGACTGTAAAAGTTATTATTTCTAATAACTTGTATAAATGTAAGACATATGTAACACAAAGAAAGTAGTAGAACATATGTATGTGAAAGATATTGATGCGAAGTTGTAATTTGTGAAAGTCAAGCAAGTAGACTTTGGATAATGCAAGTAATGCAGTAAAAGGTTATATACCTTTCCCTTTTTGTAAATAGAAATCATTGTACATTACATATTTGGGTAGTGGGCTCATCTTGTAATCATTTCAAATTGTACTACCAACTCTTAGCAGGGTTGAGGCTTCTAACAAGCCCTAGAGTCCCTTAATCAGGACTAAGACACTATATGTATGTAACATACTCCTAACAGGGTCAACATCCTTAACAAGATACTTTTGATTAGTGGATCGTTATGGGTATCATTCCCACCGAGGTTTTCCCTTGGCCAGGGTTTCCTGAAGAACAAATAATGTGTAATGAGTTCATTTTCTTTATTGCTATGCATGCTATTTAGTTTACTTTATTTTACAAGCATCAAGTTAATCTGTTATATCCATAATTGGACAAAAGTAAAAGTTTGTAGAATATTGATTCACCCCCCCCCCCCCCCCTCTCAGTATTCCCTATTTCTAACAGGAATCTATTTAGACAAGATTCATAACATTCTAATTTTTCTAGATAAAAAAATCAAACCTTTATATATAAGACATGGTCATGTACCACAAATCCTTCATCGTTGAATCAGAGAACACAATCTATGAAGTTGGCATGACATAAAATGTAATATTCTAATCGTAATCATGTGAAACATCTATAGGGGTCTGAATAAAGGCACAAACCTCCTGAGGGATGTACAATTATCCATAGTCTCAGACATGATGTAGGAATGCTACCACTAATTGGAGTTAAAACAAGACACATTAAGAAGTGCATCTCTATTCCAAACAAAAATATCTCCAATAAGGATTTATTAAGAGGACAAAATCCCTTGGAGTCTATCTTCCTAAGAAGCAGGGTACAAATGATACTACTCATATTCTATACTATAATCATTAGGAAGAGTTAAAAGACTACATGATCCTTCATTTTTTCAAAATAAATAGAAGAAAAAAATATCAACATAAACAAACTAGACCCACATAAAAGAAATCAGCACAAAACACCTTGATTGGCAAAAGAAGAAATGTTATACAAGCACAATCTTTGTATTCATTAAGAAAAAACATGCCAAGGATAGAAATTAAGCCACAAGATATAAATTTTATAACATACATCTTAAGCTGATAAACAATGGCATTTATCCAAGAAAGGAAAACCCAATATTTCTAGGAATTTCTCTTCCAAATCTATCCTCTCAAAAAGTCTCCTATTGTAATACAAGTTTAGTGTTTTATAAATTTGACCCCACAGTCTTTCAAATTGGTCCTAATATTTTCATCATTCTCCCAGTCAAACCCATTGCCATACCGAATATTTTGGCATGATTAGTTTGTTACATTTTTGGCATGGGTGCCAATTGTGTTCTTTATTTTGTCTATAACTAGCACAAATGCCAATTGCGTCTTTCTTAACCAAATCACCATAAATCCTAGAAAGTTTCCATGATTGTCTTTTTGGTGAACATATTTCTTTAACACCTAGCAAAAAAATTCTATTTTGAAGTCTCATGACATGCTGTAGAATATTCCATTTTTATATTATGTGGGACTGCCTCTACAAAATGAGAAGTAGGTCACCACATGTCATGCAGATGGGTTTTCTTTGAGAGAAAATTGGAGTCACTTCATTTGGGACTCCACTAAGTTGATACGTGGTTTGGGAATGCAAAAGAAGGAGATCAATAGGCTACTTATCTTTGGTTTTATTCGTAGTACATTTGCATTGCGAAAAACAATGATCTTGAAGAAGGGGGTCGATCACTGTAGATTGCATCTACATATTTGGCTTCTCATATGGGGTCTTAGCCTACTGAGAATGAAATATAGAATTTCATGCTTTGTAGTTTCAAGTTCTTGTCCATTGGGATATAGGATTATTGATAGCTCACGTAGGATATCTCAGATCGAATTTCAACAATGAGCTTGATGGAATATAAACAATTTTATGAGCATTGTACACAACCTCCCTTTTGAACATTTTCCTAAAATAAAATAAATTTTCAATGTAAGGGACTTTTAGAGAAAAAAGAAAAAAAAATCCCATCAAAAGTTGAAAAAAAAAGACAAACATATGTTAGACCCTAGATCCAGGTCTTTATAGGGAAATATTAGAGTATTCTTCCATTGGAGATGATAAACTGAGGTCAAAATATCTTGGTAGATAATCAAGGAAAAAGTTATTGTATACCCAATGAAAATAACAAAGAAGAAGTATTCCTAACTTAAAAGGGAGAAAATATATTTATCTTCCAAGCTTAAAATAGAAGATCAAGTATGATAACTATCAATGTTAACATAAATTTAGGGGATTGAACCATTAATACCATATCATGAAGTTGAAATAATTCATGGATTCTTGTGTGAGCATATGTCTTAAATTATCGCCTTTTAAGAGATAGTTTTCGATGAAGTTCTCTCTCATACTAAGCTACATGATTGGTGTAATTTCCCAAGACCAACCAAATAGAGCCTTGTTTCCAAACAAGTGTCCATAGCCCCAATAAGGATATAACTTTGATTCCAATATAGAGCATAGATCTACTTCCAAACAGACATCCATAGCCCTGGTAGAGTTTATTGCATAGCCTGAATTTTGTCATTTCTGCATTTCTTCTTTGTCTTTTTTTTTTAATATGGACAATAAATCCCCTTTTTAGGTTTGAACCAAAGTGGTAACAGGAATTACCCTTCATATTTTTCACTTAGTAGGAGTTTAAAAATCAACCATTTCTAAATCATCATGGTAATTAACATGAGATTGTGGTAAGTGTTGAAAGAATGATGCCACCTATGCATGATATAGAATATAATGAATTTACTTACCTTGATATGGAGTTAGTACATTAAAAGTATCAAGGATAATCTTTTACCATAACTAGTTTCACTATTGGGTAGACAAAATGCATGCATTGAACAACTAGAAAGATAATGATGGCCTTGGGAAGCGATCCTAATATGTTAAAAGTCACTTTTAATGATAAATTGCCAAAATAGTAAAATCTCAAGCATGTGAAGTAGACTCAGTGGCTATAAATTATGGCATCAATGTCATAATGTATCATTCCACTTATAGAAAAACTTTTTAATTACTTAGCTTTAGATTCTAATCATTGTATGCTAGCAGAGTCATGGATACAACAACTTAAGGTCAACTACTACTAGGCCCAAAGTTGTTTCTTAGGTCTAGTGGTTAATAGTAGACTCGTGCATTTGATCAACATAGATGATGACCCGGTCCTTACTACTACAAAATAGATATTTGGTGAGGATTTAATACATAGTAAGTACCACTAATATTGTGTCTACTTTTATAGGGTCCTTGCTAAATTTTGCTAAACGCAAGGGGATAGTTGACCAAGTCACTAATGGGTTTCTTGGAAATGACTATTATGAAGGGTTGGGAGATGTCTTAGTTGCATCTCAGTATGGGGTAGGGTTTCTATTGGAAAAATACCTAAGGGTATATTTAGAGAAATGGATGGTTGTGCCTTAGTTACCCTTTGTGTCCAAATTGTGTATAAAGTCACTTCTTTTGCATTATTATTTTGCATGGAATGGTGTAAATATTTTGGACAAACTCACCAACCCTAATGAAAATTTTGAGCAAGGATGGTTGGATGAGTTTAGGATGAGGGTCAACCTTGAATAAAGCTAGGATACCTCAGGAAACAATGAGTCCTAGGGAGGGGAGTTTTCTACTTCAAATGAACCATTTGGGAACTTTGGGGAAGGAAAGAATGATTCTCTGGAGAGCAATCAAGGCCCTAGTACTGTTTGACCTGCAACTAAGTTTTGACATAAAATATATAAATATTTTTCTTTTTCTTTAATTCTACTCTTGTAGATGGAAGAAAAAGAAAAGAAATATATATATCCATACTTGTAAAAAGGAAATTTATCAAATGAATATAGCTATATAGTTCTCATGTATTTCTTATATGTCAAAATTTTTCTTTCCCTGTAAAACTTTCCAAATTAAGAATATGTTTTAATTCTAGTACAAGAGTAGAAATAAGGGAAATGAAGTTTATTTCAAGTATCATGAAGAATTAATTCACCAATGCATACAATGATCAATGGTGAATTATAGATTACCTCTTTCAAGTGAGCATACATTTATAAATGTACCTCAATTCAAGCTCAAGACTGCTTGTTCTTAACAAAGCACAAATTAGACTAACATGATCTTGTTCTAATTTTGCCACTTTGAAATATTTTGAGTTTTTTTTTTACGACATTAATTAAATGATAGTCACTATGTATTGTTATCCTTGGAAGAACTCACAACATGTGTGCAAAGTGCACTTAGGGAAATGAAACTATACGTGTGGGATACACTACCATGTGGCACATATGTTGTAGTGTTTATTGGAAATAAAAACCTACCGATCAACACTAACCAAATGCATATAATAAATTAAAGTGAGTTATTAATAGGAATTTTGTAATAAGTTCCCTTACAACTTAACTTTTTGTGTATTTGAAACTCATTTTTACCTTTCCTTGGAACAACTTTGGTAAAAAAGGATCACGCTTTCCTACATATGAAACACCAAAAAAATAGTTCATAACTATACA
Organism: Chamaecyparis obtusa; assembly: GCA_027943335.1. Taxonomy (NCBI): domain Eukaryota; kingdom Viridiplantae; phylum Streptophyta; class Pinopsida; order Cupressales; family Cupressaceae; genus Chamaecyparis; species Chamaecyparis obtusa. Next base: position 24,607 of record BSBK01000600.1, read on the forward strand.
CACTATGACCAATTTCTAATAGAACATGTGTAGACCAACCACCATTAAATAAAATATCCTAATGCTCTGAAGTAAGCATGATGGGAACTAACTAGTGAGTTGTAGACTCTAATAAATACTTGATAGGACATATACAGGTACATATAGAGAAGTTTCCCATGGGGTTAACTTATTCTATTTGTTGATTGCTGCTAGATGTCTCCAGATCTGTGACTCTTATTTGTTCAATAAGCTCTACATATCTAAATTTGTAGATTCTTCTCCAAGAGATGCACATAAAATTTTAAATTCATCCCAAAATAGCATGTATATATCCTCTTCATCGTTCTTCTTAAAATATAGAAACTTATCTTGTTCACTCTTGTTATTTAGATCCCAGGACAAAAGGTCTTCTTTAACCTTTGGACTAACCTTATCTTCGACATCAACCACATGAGATGGATGATCTAGCACCATCTAAACCTATGGATCTCTTATCTCTTGAATAGGGTAATTTTCTTTCTTAGTTTCTAGGAAATAGGGGAGTTTTGAAAGGAAAGTACTCAGATTTTCTATTTCAGGTTGCTCCTAGAGTCCTATTCTTCCACTTCCTCCAGATTGAGATTTTCCTCTTTAGTTGAGCCTTGAGATTGATCCTACCTTAGGTTACAAGGGATTTCTCAATGGAAGTAGGCCTTATTTCATCCTTCAAGCTCTTTCAAACTCCATACTATTGGTTCACCTTTGAATAATAAGATGGTATCTGGCATGATATTTTGAAAATATAAGAAGGGGTATCATTCTGAATCAAAAGAAACTTATTCATAAAAAGGCTCCACTATATTGTATGCATGAAAATCAAAAGACTCTAAAACTTCTTCCTAAGTAGACAACTCTTATTTAGGGTAATGCATGGGGACATACTGTAAAAACTATGCATCATATATTTGTTCTTCATACTCAATCATTCACATCTCTAGATGAAAAACTATAGCATTTCTTGGAGACAGAAGCATTGTAATCTTGATAAGATAGAGAGGAACTCCTAACTAGAGGAAACTTGATAATCACAATCCATTCTTAACTTTCAATTGATTCCTACATCTAGCTTAACGAGGGGTATCCAAAAATAATAACATGGCCAAAATAACCTTGGAGACAATAATCTCGTCATAATAACCCAAGGATAAAATAACCTAGGCTCATAATAACCCATGGAGATAATAATCCATGGTCAAAATAACCCATGAAAATAATAACCTGTGGTCATTTTAAATCAATCTAGTAAACTAGAAATGACAAAAAATCAATTAGAACATTAGAATTTCGATCATTTTTTTCCTTTTATCTTAATTCTTATGGAGGAAATTTTAAGGTCTACAAAAATGTTACAACGTCGATGAAGTATCTTCAGTTGAGATCAAAAAACTATTTTCATTATCTTATGTGCCTCAGATTGAGATAATTGATACATTTGAAACACTTCTACAATCTCCTTATTATACTAAACATGAGGATACTCTGCAACCCATGTAATTTATAAATTTTTCTTTCCTTTCTCTATATTATTACCTGGATATAAATTTTCTATGAGTTAATCTAACCATGTGTTATTTTGGCTTGGCTTTTTATGACCCTGGGTTATTTTTTCCTTGGGTTATTATGACCAAGTTATTCTATCCAGGGTTTTTTTTCTCAGGTTATTATGTCCTATAACCAAAGCCACATCTATTAGGATGTCATGCAAAATAAAAATGGGAGAGCCACTATAGGGATCAACAATAGTTTTTGGTACACTCGATCAGAAAAAGATGAATATTATCATCAAAGGTAATACACCCTTTGGCTCCTAAAATCTTAAAATAATTTATCAAGTGCATCTAGTTAGGTTGATGGACATATTTGTTGATGCCTTGTTTTGACTTTGGATGCTTTATTGTTGCTCCTATGTGACAAGATGATCGGATATTTTACTTTGATGGTTATATACATGCTTGTATTGTATGATTATGTTGGACTTATGAGAGGTTCTTACTTTCAAGGTGATCTTATTTGTCTAGTGGTATTGTAAAGTTAATTATGGTCTTGTGTTTGGTTGTGAGAACCATTGTATTGTGTCTGGTTGTATACCCGATTCATGATGTTGGACCTTGTAAGTCCTTTATTTTGAGTTTTGAGGACTCATTATTTTCTTGGTGTTTTGAGATAATCTTGGCTCATTTATGTGATTCACTGACTATTCCCATGTTATGATTTTATACAAGGATTGTGAGATGTACCTAGTTTGGTTTACTCTTGTACTCAGCCCAAGATTATTGTTGTCTTCATGATGGTATTTGGATTATGAGATATTGTTGATTGTATGTCTTATGATGAGAGTGATTTTTCCACTGATGTATGTGCTTGTGGCTACTAGATTATGATTGTATCTTGGTTAGATATTATGTAGATCAAGGATCATTATATTAGTTCAATAATTTTGTTATTTCATGATTATCCATGTGATGTGATCCAGTGGTCACATTATGTGATGCATTTAATTAACATTTTGATCATATACATGCATGATGATGTTTTATGAGGATTATCATTTGTTTCTATAATATTTTGCCTTATATATTGTTGGGTATTTTAATTGATATGTTCTTGTATTGCCATAAATGAGTATTTTGTTTCTTTATATTTAAATGAAATGTTTAATTTAAATGAGATATTGTTTATTGTTATGATCATATAGTTGTTTTTGATTGCAAGAAAAAATAGGTTTTAAAGGGAACCCGAAACCCCGTACAAGATAGAGAATAAAGTTTTAGTGTTTAAGCATACTAAAGAGAAACTAGACTAGGAACCGGTTTGCCATAACTAGAAACCACAGGAAAAAACTTCAAAACCAAACACCAGCAAAAAAACCAACCATCAGGGAGAGCTAGAAAAAGAAAAGACCAGTACCATGGACCTAGGGCATTAAGCAAACTCTTTACAAGTTTCCTCAGCTTCCTTCTTCACCTTAGAGACCTTCTTTATAGCAGCATTGAAGTCAAAAAGCTCCTGAATTCTTTCTTGGATATTCCTCCTTTTCGCATACCTAGTACATTTACCTAGGCCCTCCTCTTCCAAGTCCTCCACATCCTCCTCAGATTTCTTGCTAGGGGAGCCAACATCTAGCTCCGCTTTGATGGTCAGAAAGCAGTCCATGGAAGATGTTGGCAATTTGGTTGAAGTGAGTACATAGATGTTGTCATTATGTAAACATATGATCCACATGAAGATCACACAGGTCAGAGAGAAAGTATAGCAGAGCGCATTGCAAATTTGTCTAAGTGTAAGACAGTGTTTTCACCAGTGCACCAGGATATAGTTTTTGTTTGTGATGTTGACTAGAGTAAGTTCAGTGCTTGCGCACTTGAACATAGACTCTATGATGACTAATGATGACCCATCTCAGAGTGCAAGTCAGTACAACATGTACGGAATTAGTTATGACAATTTCACCGAAGACAATGTTAAGCTGACATGATAGAATTGGTAAAGAGTTAAGGGATTATTTTGTTTATCAAAATAATGACTTAACAATATAAAGGAACGACATCCTAGATGTTAACTCTTGGACAAAATATATATGGAAGTTGACCATGTAAAGTTATTATCTTAATAACTTGTATATATGTAATATGTAATTGTAAGAAGAAGAGAGAAATGTGGTAATATTGTAATGATATGATGCGAATGTAAGAGTAGCGAAAAGATATTGATGCAAGCAGCACAAGGTTATATACCTTAATCCATTTTTGTAATCAGTATACATTGTACATTACTTGTTTGGGAAGTGGGCTCATTTGGTAATCAAATTTTGTATTGACAACTCCTAACAGGGTTGAGGCTTCTAACAAGGCCTATAGTCCCTTAATCACGACTGATACACTATATGCTTGTAATAGACTCCTAACAGGGTCAACATCCTTAACATGATACTTTTGATTAGTGGATCTTTGTGGGTACCATCCCCACTGGGGTTTTCCCTTGGCTAGGGTTTCCTCGAGAACATATCATGTGTTATGAGTTCTTTATTTCTATTGCTATGCATATTGTTTAGCTTCTTATGTTATGCATGTATAAAGATAATATGTTATATCCATAATTGGGCAAAAGATAAAGTTTGTAGAATACTGATTCACCCCCCCCCCCTCTCAGTATTCCCTATTTCTAACAATTGGTATCAGAGCTTAGTTACTCGAAGAAGAATCATTCAAGGAAAGCCTAGTAGCTTGAGTAAGATCTCTATGGATATGGATCAACTACACAAAAAGCTTGAAGAAGCTCTTGAATAGATTGATATGCTTACTAACAAAAGAAACACTCTGAAAAGGAAATATGATGATGCAAATAATCTTATTGAGAAACTGAAAAACAAGGTAGAAGATCTAAAATCTAAAAAGGAATTAAAAATTCTTATTGAAGATTGTGATGACAATTTAGAAAAAGAAAATGTGATCCTTAAGCATGAACTAAAGATAGAAAATCTGAAGCTTAGTTTGAAAGATGGAAATGACAAAAATGAAGCAAATCTAAGATCTGAGAATGAAAGGTTGAAGATTGAGAATGAAGAATTAAAATCTAAACTTGGCAAAGTAACATTTGAATTTGAGAAAGTAAATTTGCAGCATGCAAAACTTGAGAAATACAATAAGATTGTGAAAGGTGAATTGACTCAATCCAAACAACAACTTGAAAGGCTATATTCAAATAGTGAGAAGATCGATGAACAAGTATCTTATGGAAAACCATCCTATGATAAGACTGGACTTGGATTTAATATATTCAAAACAAATGATGAAAGCAAGGAACCAGATCTGAAAGAATCTGAAAGCATAGATAAGAAGAAGTCAGATGAGATCAACAAATCTGATGACACACCTAAAGGAGAAGAACCACCTAAAGAAGAAGAACCACCGAACCAAGAAGAATTGCCCAAAGGTATGCAAAGATAATTCAAAGGTAGATGTTTTGGTTGTAATACTATTGGTCACATGAAGAGAGATTGCACAAGTAAACAATTTAAACCTCTTAATGGTTATTGTTATAATTGTCATGGTTTTGGACATGGAGCTATTGAATGTAGAAGACCTAAATTTATTGAGAATAATTATGGTAGTAGAATGTTTAGGAATACTAACAATGCAGATAAAAGACCTACTAAAGATATGAACAAAAGAAATGTAGTATGTTATAGATGCAACAAGATTGGACACATTGCTAGAAACTGTAGATCACAAATCAATCAGCAAGGACCAAGATATGGGAAAAATGGAATTGTTTGTCAGATATGTAACAAGATTGGACATACAACAAGGTTTTGCAGAATGAACAATGGAGTTTTTCATCCTAACCCTAACCCTAGAAATCAGGCAAGAAGAAATGAAGATGCAGGTAACAGACAGATCGGTTGTTGTAGTAATGCAGATGAAGTGAAGTTTGTTAAAGGCACAAATCAAGGAAACATATTCAACATTGAAGGTAATCAGAAAGGTGAAGTATTAAGTGGTAAGAATGAATCCTTACCTGACCTATCTGTAAGCACTTAATTTATGAAAATTGCAGTAGATTAGGAACTTAGAATTAGTGTAGAAGTAGATTTTTGATGAATTAAGTCTTGCGTAGTTAATGTAAGATATTTTATGATGTACTAATGCTATTGTTAAGAGTGTAAAATAAAATATTATGTTTTGTGAGATCGCAAGAAGTTTTAAGTTTTGCAAGATAGCAAAAACAACTTTTTGGAAAGAAGCGGCAGAAGAATTGAATGCGATGTCTGATCGATGTTATTTGATTATCAAAGAGAATTGAAGTGTTTAGGAGAGAAAAGAATAGAGATTGGAAGCATTTTGCAGTGATTTGGTGAAAGATTTGAGCACCAAATCTACGAAAGCCCTAAAATCATGAACTTGAGGTATTTATCTTGATAGATCTTTGAATCGGTATAAGGAATTTAAGTAGTCATGGATGTATCCTTAATTCACAATATTAGAGATAAGAATAGACCTAGAATGAAGAGGGAACCAGTAGAACCCTTGGAAGAAGATGATCCTAGGTTAGCATTATCATCCGTACTAGATGAAGTTTTGCATTTAGAAAATGTGAGAAGTTATCTTGGATGCAAGTTAGAAACTGTTAGTGATAGTGATTTTACCAATGAACATCAAAAAATTTACAATCATGCTATGTCATTGAAACAAGGATATGAACATTTGAAAGATAATGAGATTGTTCAGTATGCTTTGAAGTATGAGTTTGACAATGAAGAATGCACTAAGATTATTTTGAGCAGAATTCACAATGGAAAGTTTTGGCTAGAGGATAGAGTGATATACATTACAGCTGACTTGATTCATGAAGTCACAAGTTTATCTAAAGTTGGTTCTATTCCTTTAAATGAGAAAAATATTAGAAAAATAGTCATAGACAACACAGGTTCATCCTACAATGGTAGAGGAATTGTGATTAGCAAGATCAAACAACATAATGTTAGATATTTATGCAAGTATCTAACAACTAATTTTTGTGCAAATTCTAGAGAAGGTGATATGGTAGCTAGAATGGTGCATATTGCCTATTTAATGTGTGTTGACAAAGTGCCAGTTGATATGTGTGAAATTCTAAGAATTCAATTGTTCGAAAACTTGGAGAAGATTAAGAAATCTAAGTATGCACAATTTAGATTTTCATCCTTAATCACATACATGTTTTTCCACTCATTGAGAAGATTTCCATACACCATTGAAAATGATTGGAATGATGGACAAACTGCTATGGAAAGGATAAATAAAGTATATTTGAGACATGTTATTGACAAAGTAAATGAGAGTGCTATGTTAGTAATGAAGACATTTTAGAACATGGTAACTAGCAGATCAAGAATTCCACAGTCACTTGTGAAGAAGTATAAAAATGATATATGTTTCATGGTTGACACTGAATTTACCTATATTGAAGTAGTGGAACCTAGAATTGAGTTCATAGACCCTCTTGGCTATGAGATATCTGAGGCTTAAACAAAAGAATATGTTAACAAATTACTTAAATGTAAATTGGACACTCAGTGCAGCAGATTTGGAACTTTTGATGAGAACTTCAACTCAAAAAAAGCTATAAATGAAGAGAAGCAATCTAAGAAGAGAGTTGACAACACTATCAGGAGAATACTGAAAGATACAGGAATGTCAGAACAAGAATTCTTAATAGAAAAACAAACACCACCAACAATCAGGGATATTGGATAGAATGAAGTCTTGATTGTACCACCCTTGTCATCCAGTGCAATACAACAACAAACCTACACAAATTAAGGTGAACATAGAGGAACCAGAAAAGGAACAAGTAACAACGAGATCCACTTCCTCCACAACTAGCAAGAAAATGAAAGAAATTGCTACTGGACCAGGAAAGAGACAGAAGACTTTAGTTCAACTAGTACCAAGAGAAATTGCAGAAATAAAAGATGATGACACTACTTTGGTTAAGAAGAAAGCTTGGAAACCTAAAGTTGAAAAGCTTAATGAGAAGATTATTGAAAATGGAGACTTTACCAGAATGAATAAGTACTACAGTTTTTATGGTTATTCAAACAAACTTAATTTGGAGAATGCTATTGTAAAGCATATTATTTTGGTAGACAAGAAATTTTATTCTATTCAAGGTCAAATACTTGATGAGTTGTATACCAAACTGCCAAATAGAAAGCAAAGAGCAATTGAAGAAGACACTAATATCAAAAAGAATCTTGTGAAGAAGCTTTGTGATGTGAGAGATGATGAACACTTGGAGTAGATATTGAAGGCCTTAAGAACCCATTTGAGAACCAAAAGGAGAACCATTTTGATTATGGGAGGCAGATATGAAGAAGATAATTTAGATACAGAGTAGGCAATAATCAAGGTCATGGCAGAAAATGTTGGAGAGCCATCAGTTGCAGCAGAGCAAGCAGTTGAAGCTGAACAAGAGGATATTCCTTCTCCTTTAGCTATTAACATGAAGATGAAACTATGAATATAGAAGGTACTAAGGTCACCTTGGATACTGATGACAATTTATTCAAGAACTTAGCAAACATTGTTGACAATTCGGCTCTTGATGAACCGGATAAAACTGAAGAAGCAGAGCAGACTCAATCTATCAGTGAAGAACCTAAGGAGACTGAGATTCAAGCACCCATTCCTACCACAGAAGACATCAGTCTTACTCCTGAGACTGGAAAGAAGAAAGAAATTGGATCTTTGTTTGAAGATTTAGGAAAGGAAGTTGATGATGATGATGAGTTGGAACTGATCACTTCTTTGAATAAAATCATTGGCAAGAACAAGAAAGTGAAGAATCTTGAAGGGAGTCTGAAGGACCTTACTAAGAAGTTACAAAGCATTGTAACTACACAATTCACAGAGGCAGACCCTTTGGAGAAAGCTAAGAAGGTAATGAGCACTTTTGACAATGAATTCACTAACCTATCTGATATTGCAAAAGTGAGAGCTCAATCAGCTTATGAAGCTGAAATGCTTTTGAACATCAGTCAGAATATCAGAAATGATATTAGCAGTCTTGATATTTGTATCAAGAACTTGAGGAAACATTTGGAGATAAGAAAATCATTGTACATACAGTGTACAAAACCAGAGATTTTAACAATAGAAGAGGAACAGAAGATCAAGTTGAAGGAAGCTAAGATTCAGAATGAATGTAACCTTCTTTCTAGACCTAATGTGAAGGTATGTGATGCTGAAAAGAAAGTTCGGAAGCTTTATGATGAAATAAGAATATTGCAAGATGAGAGGAACAAAAAAATGAGGAGAATCACTCTTTTGAGAGAACACATCTCTATGAAGTTGAGTAGCATTAAAGAGCAGTTAGAAGAATGTCTTACAGCTAAGACATCCTTTCAAAAATTCAAATTTGACAATCTCCAAGCTTGTCAAATAGCAGCTTATAGACTGAGCACATTACTCAATGTGGCAGATTCCATCAAGAATTCATGGGAAAAGGAGATAGAAGCTATGAAAGCTGATTTTGTAGATTGTGTTGCAAGCCTACCAGCTTTTCAATAAGAAAATGAAGGCATAGTCTTTTTGGGATACAATTTTATAATCCTCCCTACCTTATTTTGTCATTGTTGTCAAAGGGGGAGAGATATTAGAGCAGAAAATTGATATATTTGATAAGGATTGATACTCTTAGGGGGAGCATTATATTAGAGTTTATATGTTGAGGAGTTATAAGGATGGTATACATATTCTATACTATGGCCACAATTTTGATACAATTTTGAGATTTTGACTTGTACACTTAGCCAATTTTCTCATATGTTTCCACCAATGACAAAGGGGGAGATTGTTGGCAATTTGGCTGAAGTGAGTACATAGATGTTGTCATTATGGAAACATATGATCCACATGAAGATCGCACAAGTCAGAGAGCAAGTATAGCAGAGCGCATTGCAAATTTGTCTAAGTGTAAGATAGTGTTTTCACCAATGCACCAGGATACAATTTTTGTTTGCGATGTTGACTGGAGTAAGTTCAGTGCTTTTGCACTTGAACATAGACTCTATGATGACTAATGATGACCCATCTTAGAGCACAAGTTAGTACGGCATGTACAGAATTATTTATGACAGTTTTACCAAAGACAGTGTTAAGTCGACAAGATAGAATATGAAGGCAGAATTGGTAAAGAGTTAAGGGATTATTTTGTTTATCAAAATAATGACTTAACAATATAAAGGGACAACATCCTAGATGTTAACTCTTGGATAAAAGATATATGGAAGCCGACCATGTAAAGTTATTATCTTTAATATAACTTGTATATATGTAATATGTAATTGTAAGAAGAAGAGAGAAATGTGGTAATATTGTAATGATATGATGCGAATGTAAGAGTAGCGAAAAGATATTGATGCAAGAAACATAAATTTATATACCTTAATCCATTTTTGTAATCAGTATACATTGTACATTACTTGTTTGGGTAGTGGGCTCATCTGGTAATCAGATTTTGTATTGACAACTCCTAACAGGTTTGCGTCTTCTAACAAGGCCTATAGTCCCTTAATCAGGACTGATACACTATATGCTTGTAATAGACTCCTAACAGGGTCAACATCCTTAACAAGATTCTTTTGATTAGTGGATCTTTGTGGGTACCATCCCCACCAGGGTTTTCCCTTGGCCAGGGTTTCCTCGAGAACATATCATGTGTTATGAGTTCTGTTAGGATTAACAAGGTAGAAATAACAATTATGTGCAAATATAACTAATATCAGAAAATAATAAACCACATAGAATAGAACACAAGACACACAGATTTAACGTGGTTCACCCAATCCCTGGGCTACGTCCACCAACAGCGAGTCCAATATTATTATTATCTAGTGATTACAACCTGATTACAATCCGTAATCCCTTACAGCCCAAATCTGTCGCAAGTACTAAAATCATACATAATGAAAATCCCTAACCCTAAGCCATATTATACAATATTTTTCCGCTTTAGGGTTATAATGAGTTATAAGTAGTCGGCCCAAATAACTGAAAAGTAGTCGGCCTCAAAAAAATTGTACAGTACTTTCCTGGATAGTACTTTCCTGATTAGTCACCACAAGCTAACAATCTCCCACTTGGTGACTGATCAGTATCCACACTATACTAAAAAAACCTCCCACTTGGAGACTGATCCTGTAGCAAGACCGCTACCCACATGAGGCCCCCACTGAATTGAACCACCTTGGACTCAGCTGTTCCTTTATTTTGTTCAGTCTAGAAGACCAACTGAAGCTGAACATGAGTTCAACTTCTCCCTTGTTACTACCTTTGTAAACATATCTGCTGGATTATCATCAGTATGAATCTTTTCCAGCCTTAACTGTCCATCATCCAAAACTGATCGAATGAAATGGTACCGCAACTGTATGTGTTTTGTCTTTGAGTGCAAAGCAGAATTCTTTGCAAGATGAATGGCACTTTGGCTATCTGTATGTAGAAAATTATCCTTTTGTGGATGTCCCAATTCTTCCATGAAGAATTGAAGCCATATCATCTCCTTGGCTGCCTCTATAGCAGCAACATACTCTGCCTCTGTAGTGGATAAAGCAACCACCTTTTGTAGTCGAGAAATCCAACTCACTGCTGTCCCACCAACAGTAAATATATAACCTATAGTACTCCGCCTGCTATCTATATCTCCTACCAAATCTGAGTCAACATAGCCTTGTACAGTAGTAGTAGAACCCCCAAAGTGTAAACACTTACTGGATGTGCCTCTCAAATATCTGAGAATCCATTTGACTGCATTCCAATGCTCAATACCAGGGTTACTCATATAACGGCTAACGACTCCCACTGCGTGTGCAATGTCTGGCCTAGTACATACCATAGCATACATTAAGCTCCCTACAGCTGAAGCATAAGGTACCTTAGACATTTTAGTCTCTTCTTCTGGTGTCTTGGGACACATATCCTTAGTCAATTTCAAATGACTAGGCAAAGGTGTGCTGACAGCTTTGGCATTTTCCATAGAGAAACGTTGCAACACCTTCTCAATATAAGCAGCCTGAGATAGAGACAATTTCTTATTTTTCCTATCTCTACAAATTTTCATACCAAGGATTTGTTTTGCTGCCCCCATATCCTTCATAGCAAAAGATTTTGCTAACTGTTGTTTCAACCCCTTAATGTGATCCATGTTAGACCCAGCTACAAGCATATCATCAACATATAAACATAAAATAATGTAGTTGTCATCATCCAACCTCTTAAAATAAACACAATGGTCAGAATGACATCGACTATATCCATGCCTATTCATAAAAGTGTCAAATTTAATATACCATTGCCGAGGTGCTTGCTTCAAGCCATATAAACTTTTCTGCAATCTGCACACCAAATTCTCCTTACCCTTGACCTCAAATCCTTGTGGCTGAACCATATATATTTCTTCATCCAAATCACCATGAAGAAAGGCTGTTTTAACATCAAGCTTCTCTAAATGCAAATCTTCAGTAGCCACAATACTTAAAACAGTACGAATAGAAGTCATTTTAACAACTAGAGAAAATATCTCATCAAAATCAATACCATATTTCTGTGCAAATCCTTTTAAGGCTAATCTGGCTTTAAATCTTTTCGTACCTCCATCCTGTTCTTTTATCCTGTAAACCCATTTATTCTATAAAGCCCTTTTACCTGCAGGTAACTTACATAAATCCCATGCCTGATTTTTCAGCAAAGAGTCCATTTCATCTGTCATTGCAGACTCCCACTGAAGCTTTGTATCCACCTGCACAGCTTCATTATAACATTCAGTTTCACCAGCATCTGTTAACAGAATAGAATACAAAGATGGAGAAAATCTTTCTGGAGGTCTACTTAGCCTTGTTGACCATCTAACACTCACTGGGGTGTGTGGTATTTGTTGTTGCTGTTGTTGCGGAGCATAAGGAACTACTGGAACATGAACTTGTGGAGTATCATCCAGTACTACATAGTCATTTTCTTTCTTCTCATGCTGCAGCAACAGATCTTTGTACAATACTTTCTCATTGAATATGACATCCCTGCTTCTTACAATTTTATGATTTTCAAAATCCCAAAGCCTATAACCAAATTCATCAATGCCATACCCAACAAATACACATTTCTTTGACTTAGCTTCCAGCTTGGTTCTATTTTCAGAATCTATAAGTGCAAAAGCTTCACAACCAAAGGTTTTGAGAAAAGAATAACTCACCTTCTTACCACTCCATGCTTCCTTTGGAATACCACAGTCCAAAGGAGTAGAGGGGCTTCTATTGATTAAATAAACAGTAGTGTTCACTGCCTCTGCCCACATATTTTTGGGCAGCCTAGCATGCAACCTCATACTCCTTACACGCTCCATTATTGTCCTGTTCATGCGTTCAGCCACTCCATTTTCTTGTGGAGTCCTTGGTACAGTTTTCTGCCTACGAATACCATTAGAGGAACAATATTCTTCAAATTCTATGCTATAATACTCACCACCATTATCAGATCCGAGACATTTTAACTTTTTACCAGTCTCATTCTCAACCAAACATTTCCATTTCTTAAAAGTTTGAAATACATCAGATTTCTGTCTAAGGAAATAAATTCATACTTTTCTTGTTGCATCATCTATAAATGTAACATAATACAGAGAGCCACCAAGGGAAGATACCTGAGCTGGTCCCCATACATCTGTATGCACAAGCTCTAATCTCTCATTTTTCTTTTCCTTCCCACTCTTCACAAAACTAACTCTCTTTTGTTTTCCATAAACACAACTTTCACAGAAATCCATATTGACACATTTTAGACCAGGTAAAACTTTCTTTGAATGAAGTAATTTCATACCTTTTTCACTCATGTGCTCGAGTCTGTTGTGCCACAGTGCTGTGTCAGAATCTATAGCAACAGTTTGATGTTCTTCCTGCTCAACTGCAGCCACTGTTCCTGAACATTCATTATCTTCTGAAACAATTAAAGTAGAAGGAACAGTATGACCTGTACAAAGATATAAGGTGCCTACTTTCACACCTTTTGCTACTACTAAGGAACCTTTTGAAACCTTCCAATTTTTATCATTAAAAGTAACTGTGCAACCCTCATCACCCAGTTGCCCTGCTGAAATTAAATTCCTACTCAGCCTTGGAACATGTCTTACCTCTTGTAGTAGCCAATGATTCCCATTCTGCAACTTAATCTTAATTTTTCCCTTTCCAACAATCTGACAGGGTTCATTATCTCCCAAATAAACTAGCCCAAAATCCCCTTGGACATAATCAATAAAATAACTTCTATGGGGTGTAGCATGAAATGAAGCCCCAGAATCTAAAACCCATGAATCATCAATACTTTCTAAGGACAAGAGCAAAGCATCCTCCTCAGATTTGTTACTTACCACATTTGCCTCCTTGTTTCCATCATTTTTGTCTCCTTGATCTTTCTTCCGAGACCAACAATCTTTCTTCTTATGACCTAGTTTTCCACAGTACCAGCAATCATTTGGCCCTTTAGATTCGGACCTCTTTCCCTTTGATTTTTCTCTTGATTTCCCATGATTTCCAGAGTTGTTTCCTCTATCTCTTGTTCTGCCTCTGCTTTCTGTGTTCAATACACTACCCGATGTGGATGCCCCTGAGCTTTTCCTATGAACTTCCTCACTCAATATAACACCAATAACATCATCATACTTTAGGGTATTAGAACCAGAAATAGAATTACTAACAGCCATTACCAAGCCATTCCAGCTTTCTGGCAAAGAACACAAAATCAAGAGAGCCCTAACCTCTTCATCAAAAGTAATTTTAACTGAGGTTAATTGACTTGTAACTGTATTAAACTCATTCAAATGATCAGTAACTGATCCACCTTCTACCATTTTCATATTAAATAAACGCTTCATAAGAAATACCTTGTTTGAAGCTGAAGGCTTTTCATACAACTTCGCTAGGGTTTCCATCAAATCTTTAGCTGTCTTTGCTTCAGTAATATTGAATGCCACCGATTGTGCCAGGCATAGACGAATACTCCCCAGTGCCTTCCTATCCAAAATATCCCAATCCTCCTGAGACATTGATTGCTCTTTCTTGGCTACTCCCTCTAATGGCCGCCATAGATCCTTCTGATAGAGATAATCCTCCATTTGCATCTTCCATAACTGGAAGTTCTACCCATTAAACTTATCAACCTTCAGCCTACCCTCATCTGCCATTTCTCCCACTTAACCGAGAGACTCTCCCACTAACTTGTGAGACCTGCTTCAGAGAATAGATGAAAGAACGAATGAAATAACCTCGCTCTAATACCACTTGTTAGGATTAACAAGGCAGAAATAACAATTATGTGCAAATATAACTAATATCAAAAAATAATAAACCACATAGAATAGAACACAAGACACACAGATTTAACGTGGTTCACCCAATCCTTGGGCTACGTCCACCAACAGCGAGTCCAATATTATTATTATCCAGTGATTACAACCTGATTACAATCCGTAATCCCTTACAGCCCAAATCTGTCGCAAGTACTAAAATCATACATAATGAAAATCCCTAACCCTAAGCCATATTATACAATATTTTTCCGCTTTAGGGTTAGAATGAGTTATAAGTAGTCGGCCCAAATAACCGAAAAGTAGTCAGCCTCAAAAAAATTGTACAGTACTTTCCTGGATAGTACTTTCCTGATTAGTCACCACAAGCTAACAAGTTCTTTATTTCTATTGCTATGCATATTGTTTAGCTTCTTATGTTATGCATGTATAAAGATAATCTGTTATATCCATGATTGGGCAAAAGATAAAGTTTGTAGAATATTGATTCACCCCCCCTCTCAGTATTCCCTATTTCTAATAGAAGAGCCCATGAATAGATTATTATCATGCATGTGTTTCTTCATGGAATTCTCCAACGTATCCATTCTAACTTGCATTTACTACACTTTCTTGTCCCTGTCATTGTTCATGTTTCCATTCGCAGTATTCAAACCAGACTCTAGCCTTTCTTGCAAGGAATCCACTTTAGCAGAAATGGAACGACATTTTAAATTCAAATTCTTAATTTCCTGAAATACCCATTTCATTAACCGAAATGAATGCATGGAAGTGGCCTTAGCAGTTTGGAGAACCCTAAAGGGGGGGTCAATTTTATCGTCCATATGATCATATAGTTGTTATGGATTAAACTTGATGTAATTATACAAAGTGAGATTATGAATTCATATTCACTCATTCGTTGGATTCGTATAATGATTCCTCAACTTCCTCTGGATCCATTTACATTTCTACAAATAAACCAAATTCTTGTCCTCTTTTTCATGTTTCTCCAATTTGTGAGAGGTAGGGTATCTAGTAACTTTTATTTTTCTCCATAATTTTGAATTAAATAAACTGAAACAGTTTAGTAGGTTGAGAATTAGCATTCTGCCATAATCTTTTTTATTTTCATCACCCAATTGGGTTTATATGAATGTTTCCTTTTTACAAAGTTGATTTATCCTTCCACTATTCATATCCAGTAGCCTATATCTTGTCAATTACAAATTTTCTTATCAATCGAACATCCAAAGTTGAAATAGTCCAACTAATGCAAGAGCCTCTTGGGTTCATGGAAATATTGCATCAACCAAAAATAGTTCTTTGTTATTTTTGTTCATCTTTACTAGTTGGAGAGATAATGTTGGTCAATCATCATTTGTTTGAGATAGCATGTGTGATTATAAATTCTTATTCTAGACCTATCTAGGATCATCTTCCTGTGATCATGTCTCTTGTTACTTGTGGATGTTCGATATTTGATCCATTTTCTATCCCTAGATAATTTTTTCATTGATTTATTTGACCTATTTGGAGATTCGATGTGCGGTCATTGATCTTTGGCTTCTGACCTTTGTGATCATAGCATGTGGTTCATGGATCTCTTATGAATCATTTCCTATGATCATACATCTTTTTCTTTCCTTTCTTGGATCTTTGATTCATTTTGGTCAAACCTATTTGTTTGTACATGTTTCCTTCTTAGGGAATGTAATTCTATCTTGTCTGACCTATAGAGGCGCTGCCTATATGTAATAACTGGATTTAGCTTGAGTGGGGTAGTGGTAGTTGGTTTATAGAACCTAGATCTATTACTTTTCTAGATCAGAATTAGGATTGAGTTTCATTTCATTGTATATGGTCGTAGCAAGGAAGGCCTGACAACCCAGCATGCATGTTGTTTGATCTCTAAATGAATGTATTGGATCATACATTCTCTCTCTACTTTTATGTTGTTTATTTATTGTGTTGCTCTTAGCTATGAGGTTGGGAATCTCCTTTGGGAATTCTCCCTCCTTGGCACTACATCACCAGCCACCATCTAAGACATAATCACCATAAAATTGACTACTAGAGACTTTACAAACCAAACCAATCAGCCCTATTATGTTACATATATTTAAGCTATTCCATATGACTATTAACTTCTTTGAGCATATTCAAAAATATTAGACTATCAATGAAAAAAAATTAGCCATCTATCAAAAAATATATTAGGTGCACCAAAAACTACCCTTATTTATTAACAGCTTTATTTTGACCTCTTTGTGCTCTCCCTGCAATCCTATTCCTCATTTTGAACTAGGAACCTCTTGTGGAAATGAAAGAGTTAGTTGGTTGAGTCCATACTGAGGAGTAACTCATCATGAAACAAAGATGTGACCACCCATCCCATCATTTCAATGTCCTCAGTAATCTCCAAACCCAAGGCTATCACCACTGTAATTATATCAATGTTTAAATGGAAGTTGAGCCTATTATCGATGAACTTTGGTCCCAAAATGTTTTAACATTGCATCTATAATATCATCTCTTTTAAACTTCAATAGTTCATGTATTCGTTATTTCCTAATAGGCCAATGAAACTCTTTTTGTTGTTTTTTGGTTTTGACTGTAAAATTGTCGTCCATCCTCAAAATTTATTCTTTCCTACTTTGTTCTAGTGACCTGTAACACAAAAACACTAGCTATGCCCTTTTTTTTTTAGACTATTTTATGTCTTAAATCATTCACAATAATTTCATTACATTTCTATAATTAAACTATTAGCTGATATCAACTTCTTCATAAATAATTTGCACTTCTCCTTAAATCAACTTCATATTATGATTTCTTCCTACCTAGCTTCACAAGCTCAAAATCCTTGCTCAACATTGTTTATTAATTTGATTAGAAATTCAACTATAGATCGGTCAAAAGCTCCCACTACATCATCATTACTAACTTAGCTATTATTATTAGTGACATCATCCTTGTTTTTTCTAAACTTTCATTAAGGGATTTAAATTGTAACATATGCTTTCCATTTTTCCACTACTTTGTAAACAAATAATATGATTAATGGTTTGAAAAGCCTCAATCTTGTTTCTTCATATCAACAATTGAAGCCTCCCTTTATTCTTAAATTCTCAACTCATCTTCCATATCAAATGAAAGATCCTTGTTTGACAAACTGTCTGCCTCTATATTCTCTTCCCTCCAAAGATGACTTATTTTAAAGTCCTCTAACTATGAAAGTTGTTCAATAATAGCTAAGATATAACATTTTAAATTCCAGGCTTCAGATTTTCCTTTCTTTATAGCATGCACAATAATGAGTGAGTCTCCTTAAAGATGTATTTCCTTCATACCCAATGCTCCACCAAGACCACTAATAAATTTGGCATCGATTTGCGACTGCAATTTTGCGACAGTGGGCAGATGTTATGTTTTTTGCCTTTTTTTTCAATTATAACTCGACAACGTTGCAATTGCAACGTTGTCGAGATATAAGGCAAAAAAAATAAAAATGGTTGTCATTTGTATTTTCAATAGTGCCATTGTCATTTTTAGCCATTGTCGATCACCCTCATTTCTCTAGTTTGGGTATCCGATCTTGACATAAAGACTCAAATGTTCCAAAGTCTCCTCAAAACAATCACTCTATTTTTTACACACTGAACAAAGGGCACTTCGAGGATAGGGTTCCCTAATCTCACTTCTGATGAATGAAGTTTACGCAAGTAGATACTTGAGTCCTACTGTGTTAAGATTCCGCAAGCAACTGTCATTAGTATTCTTTTAATTCATGGATAAGTCTGCAGTTGTTTGGCGATGATATAGTGATTTCTTTTTGGTCTCTGTAGTTATAAGTCATAGTTAGATGTATTAACGATACCAAAAATTTATTATTCCAAACCAAGTCAACTCGGTACAGCCGAATGTGGAATTAATTTGTGCAATGTAAAGGGGTTTCGGTTTATGTGAATTTTAGTTGAGTTGTATCACATTCAATCTAAAAATAAACTGTGGATACTCACATGGATTGAACTTGCATCATTGTGTCAATTTCGTGATGAAACCGTAGGCCCTAATTTGGGAATTCACCGCGGACATTCTATGTCGTTGGTTGAAAAACAAATTAGGGTAATGTATGTTCTTCTATTAAATACTCAGAATTATAAAAGATGTTAAGTGTGCTTCAAGGACAAAAATCCATGGTTGAATATGCACAGCGTATTCAGTCAAGGAAACAAAGGAATACCTGCAGTCGTGCCCTAGTAGAAGTTATAACCATGCCCTCAATAGTTTGAAAGAAGTGCTTCCAGAATCTTCCAACCAAGTTCAGTTCTCCACCTAAGAACCCATCTTTAGGGCCTGCCGATTGATCCCTGCTAACTTGATCAATTAGCCTGTGTCTCGGTAATGTTTGTAGATGCTAGAGTAGGTTGTGAGAATTAGAACAGAGGAATTTCCACAGTGCAAAGAAACAGTACTCTATTTTATTTTCTTTGTGTATTGAAAATTGGAGGGAAAGGTTGTAGTAAATTCAAAAGGGTACAGTTAGCATAACAAGCAACATAATTGGTACTATTTTGGTAAGTTGAATAAGTTTATTTGAAAGGTGTGTTTATTTGAAAAAAGGTGAAGATCTATTTATAAGTCTGAAACGAAATAGAGTTGAAAGAAAAATTATTGAAATTTGTGAAGTAAGTTACATTGGTTACTTGGTGAGTTTCAATTAAACCAACACTTGATGCACAAGGAAGGGTGGTGGTCTTCAAAACACAATGAAAGTTTGATAATTTCGGAGGTCTAGGCACTTGGGCTTATCAATCACCTCAATTTCTTCAGGAACCTGACTTGACAAGGCTTTTCTCAATACTCCTAGATGATACTTTTGGTGTTTTAGGCTAGTAATAACTTAGATGCAAGGAACTCCAAAGTTCAAAATCAACCCCACTACTCCCAATTCTCAAAATGCACTCAAACTGTTTCAAAAGCCTAGTAAAATTCCTGCAACAGACTTGGAAGGGAAATAACTTTATGTTTTCTCAAAACACTAGACAATATGATAATGTTTTCAAATACCCTTTTCAAAACTCTACAACATACCAAAAGCTTGTATACTATTACTTTGGACCAGTAACCCAAAACATGACAGTTGCCCTATTTCAAGGCACACAAATTGACTAGTTTTCCAAAGGAAGTATCAATCAAAGATGTCCTATCAACCTCAACTCTTGGATAGTATTTAATTATGCCTCCAATTACTCAATTCCCAAAGGAATTAGACCCTGGTGCTCTATAACATCAAAACCCCTAAATTGTGACTTCAAACCCCTTGATATCTAGGGCTTCCTCGTTCCCACAGTTCTCCACACTCTTGCAACAAATTAGAGATGGATTCACCATCCTACGAACATCACATGATGTTCCCAAACACCAAATATCTCCTTTGTTGGGTAGATGGCTCACTGCTACACCTTAGCCACCGTTTCCACTGGTTTTTCCTCTCTATTCGGGTTGTAATCACTCTTATCCCGTGTGGTTCTGCATATGCAGTGTCAAAAACATATCATACATGTTAAAAGGTTAACATTCCATGAATATCAGGCCTCCATACTCATGGAATGGTTCTCATTTCCTTAAAAAACCTACTGCAGTAACAAAATAATTAAAACAAAAGATCACTGGTCTACAACTGGCGCGACAGTGGCTTTAACATAATTTGGAAAACATCAATTAGAAATGTAGATGGTTACTAAACCCCTGTCAATGCATTAGGAAATCCAAATCAATCAAATTCGAAACATAGCAATGAGTCAGGTAGCAAATAACATAGTTGTTTTATTCTTCACCAGTTTACACACCAGTGCAACAACAACTTTAACACAATGTGATTCATCAAATAGAAATTGAAATAGATAAAGGGACACTATTAATTCATATGAATCTCAATTGATACAATCTTTCAAAATGAAAGAACAGTATATTGATGAGTTTTTATTCACCACTGTTACAAAACCCCCACACTAGTCTCATTCACTGTCGCATAACAAAGATTCCACAAGATTAAATAAGTTATGAAACTATCTCAACCAACTTGTTGTTGAGTTGAGGATAATTCATTAAACAAAACAAACTACAACTAAACTCTAACTTCCCTCCACAACCTAAACTAGCCGATTGTATTCAAATGTTTGAATTTGAAAAACCATACAATGGTTTTATTAAACATTAAACTCTTTTCTATAAGGTTCCTATTGCCTTAAACCTATCCCTTGACCCATTCTAGACTTCTTAAAACATTAAAGAAGCTTGGACAACATTTAGTCCATCATAAACAACTAATAGTCCCTTGAGGACATTACAAGTATGAAATTCAGTCCTTTGAGGACATTATAAATGTGTTCAAACATTACATCATTATAGGATATGGGATGGATCCTTTAGGACCTAATTGCTTACATAAAGTCTTAGCCAATGTATCCAGACTACTAGGGAGTAGAGTGTATGAATCCTTTAGACTGTACATCTTTTTCATTTTATTATCCTTTCCACAATACACTGCTAATTCATAAAGCTTAAGGTTTCTCATCATAGGTTTGATGGTATACTTATCACCTTGAGTAGCATAATATTTCATTAAGATAATACCATCGAATCATGAGAAGTTATGGAAGTAAACAGATCAAATCTTATGTTGAGCAGCAACCACTACTAAATGCTCTATAAATTCGAACAACATTCGATTACTCCTCTTTTCAAATTCGGGTATAAATATGTGATCTTCACTAAAATATGTTTCAAAGGCATAATCCAGCTTGGCACCAACATCTTCACCTGACTTAACCACTAAGAAGCCTACAACGTAAGGCACATGTACATCATTGATTAGAACAGTCTCCGTATCGGCTACAATTAAATCTTGCCTATCCTTAGTTGTAGGTTTTAGTGTAGGTACATATTTGGTATACCTACTTTTTCTTCCCATAGGTGTAACTTCTTGTGGTTCACCACCACTTATGTGTTTCACATCTTCTATCATGTAGTTGATTAGATTTTTTACGTACCCAGTTCAGAATTTTGAAATTTAATGCTTGTTTATGTGACTTTCTTGTTAGTACAGAGCTGTACCTTGCTCTCCTACAAATTCTGTCAACCCCTGAGGGCTGTATTGTGTTTGGGAGAAAAAAGATCTTTTTTGTCATTTACTTTCTCTGATTGAAATGGGTGCTCTGGAATATGTTGTAAGGCTGCTTAATGGCCGCACTAAATGCAAGAGAAAGCAGATGCAGGTAAATCATTTTCTTTCATGGCATTTTAGTTTTTCTATGGATATGCCTGTGTTTTTACCAGTGAACAGTGAGCTGGTAGAACTTGAACAATCAGCCTGTTCTTGATCTTGATCTTGAAAGGAATGAAATTACTAGTTGTTGAAGGAGATGGCATTGAATTTTGCATCAAAGAAAAATAAAGAATCCCACAAGAAGCTTAGTAGTTGGTATGAGTGTTTCACTCTTAAAAGACTGCTACTGAAAATCAACTGTATATGTTTTTGGATCACTCCCATTTTCTTGATGATAGATTGTTAAATATGATCTAAAACATCAAAAATAAATAAAAATTTTACAACTTGCTAAATCTTTCACAACTACTTGGAAAAAATAACATGCACCCTAGAATAGATAGGATGAGCATTAATAAATTTTAGTGCAAGTCATAGAAAAGAAGTGTAACTAAATCATAGCAAATGAAATAATTCCACTACATTCTTCACAGTCATCTCAAGGAAATCTGACATATCAGCATGTCCAAACTCAATATCTTTGATCTCATAAAGAGGAGAGGTCAGTTGAGTAGGTGGAATCACATTTTGTTATCTATCATACTAATACTTTATAATTTGAAGCAAATGATGGTTCTTCTGACATAAAAAGGAACATAAAAGGCTTTAAAGAAAACTCCATAGCATTAGAGCATCATCTTGTGCTATAGGGGAAGCCATGGAACTCTCTTCAAGATGAGAGGGTTGCAAAATAAAAGCAATACTTGGGTTTATCATGAGAAAAGGAAATGTGGGATAAAAATGACTTTAAAATGAGGTCATAGGTGAAATTTGAACCTTGGAAAGAATATTACAAGTTTTAAACACATAAACATTTAACTTGGAAATGGAAAAAAAAATTATCACACTTCACACATACATGGTAAATATGTGAATGTACACTTGTAATCGGGTCTCGGAGAGAACTTTCTTCATAGTCAAAGAGAAATAACACTCGGTCTTTCCACTAGACTCTTTAATCATAGGCGAATTGTGACGGGGGTAATTTGTACCCAGAATAGGGTAATTTGTCCCAAAAAAAAAATTTCATTTTATTTTGTATTCGTCGCAATTGCGACACACACACAACAAATTGCGATGGGGGCGCTGTATAGGCGATGCCCACTCCCATCGCATTTGCTTTGGGTGTTCGTCGCACTTGCGATGGTTATCGCATGATCGCATGTGGCTTCCCAAGCGCATGCGACCATGTGACAAGCCGTTGCAGTTGTGCGGGTATTCGTCGCACTTGCGACGGTTATCGCATGATCGCATGCAGCTTCCCAAGCGCATGCAACCATGCGACAAGCCGTCGCAATTACATGGGTATTCGTCACACTTGTGATGGTTATCGCATGATCACATGGGGCTTCCCAAGCGCATGCGACCATGCAACAAGTCGTCGCAGTTTCGCGGGTGTTCGTCGCCAGTGCGACGCTAATATAAGGAATTGTAACGGGGTTGATGTCAGATTGAAGGGGCTTCATAGCGATGGATTGAAGTCATAATTGCGATGGAAATGGAAAGATGTCATATTTTGCGACTAAAAATAGCGACGTCTATTACTATTGCAATTGCAACACATGGCTGTCACAATTGCGACACATAGCCGTCGCAAATCGATGCCAAATTTATTAGTTGACTAACGGTGAATAAAGAAGCTTTAACCTCAAAAAAATTTACTAGTTCCTTCTAATTGTTTTAGCTCCAATAACCAACTTTTCTCCTTTCCAATTAAAAATAATTACCCCTGCTCCTAAGGGCCCTAGGTCAGATTTTGAGACACCATCAAAATTAATTTTGAACCATCCTTTTTGAGGCTAGGCCTCGTCTCACCATTCTTAGTCCACAAATGTCAGGTTCAAATTCCCTTTTTCTGTAGATGAAAACTATTTAAGTTTTCTATAATGCAATCGAGGTTTTTATCATAAAAACTCAATTATATTTTATAATACTTTAGTTTAGTTTTATGGTAATAAAAACCCAATCGGGTTTTATAAAACTTAGGCTTGATATTTACTAAGCCATAACTCGAATGGGTTATTGATTTCTTTGAAACTTTTTTCATATAGTGGCTACTTTCTTTCATACTATCCCTGTGCATTGACCTTTTCAATGTATCCCTAGCAGAGCCGTAAAAAATATACTAGTTGCATATTTTATCCTTCTATAATAAAATTTAAAAATAAGACTCCTTATGCCCTAGATTAAGATCAAATTAGCAACCAATAGTTAAAGATATCTCCATTAAATGGATGACCTTCCTTTGAATTTTAGAGGTACAACTTCCTCCTATGATATAATTGATTTTTGGGATTTTCTTTTAACTAGAAAGTAGGAAAGGATTACTGACACTTGCACATAGATATGATACAAATGAGACTATAAATTCAAATAGGGGTAAGGAAAGATAAAATAATACAAAGTTCATTCTACAACATAGCACATAGAGAAGAAAAAAGGGGGCTTAGAAATAATTTTAACCCAAATGGATAAGTACTCTAGAACATAAAGCTCCCAAAGAAAGGCATTTGTAACCAAAATAGATAGAAAATCACCATGATAGAAATTTCCTAACAAAGCTTAATTCATAGTATAGAAAGAATATAACAAATGTATAGTTTTGATATATATATCCATTTAAAATATGGTCAATAAATAACAATATAAATTTTGATTAATTTTACTACTACATCTCAAAAATTTCTTCTTTAGAGTTGTCTCTCCCCTTCTTACTAGATTTCCAAAATGCCTATATATCTTAGCTATTATCTACCCCTTTTATAGGTAGTGATCATTATATCTTTTTTATAAGAGAGAGTTATTGACTGATTAATTAGATTAATCCTAGACTTCAAATGTCCCATTGTCCTACAACATTGTTACTACCCTCAACCCTATATGTTTCAAATATCCCAAAGGGGATCTATCGTCAATTAACTCTGGGTTCTTGTTTCCTTATCAATGTCCTCCTTGTATGCATTGAAAAAATAGGCAAACTTGATATTAGATTTGTTTTACTATTTTATATATATATATATATATATATATATATATATATATATATATATATATATATATATATATATATATATATATATATATATATATATATATATATATATATATATATATATATATATATATATATATATATATGGAAATATTCATTTCCAAAAATAACAGTCTTTGAAAGTGACTAGTATCAAGAAAGGACCTTTAGAATGGAAATAGTTTTATCACTCTAATTTATCGTTACAACCACTAATTAAAAAATATTTCACGCATGCTAAGATAGAAAAATTAAATTTCCCTGGCTGCAGGGGCTCTGTCCGCTTCTAGATGTATTTCCATAAAAAGGTTTACAAGCTCAACACTCTCTTATTCTTCATGTAGAATGAAGGTTTCCCTATGATATTTAGCATAACAAGTATTTTCATTCCACGCTACTGATCATAGCTAGGAGATGATATCAACTTGTTCAACTTTAGGCCAATTTAGGTCAAGTTGCATGATAGGCATGGGCTCTTGATTCCATGTTTCATCACGTGGGGGGGGGGGGGCATTTTTGAGAAAAATACCATTTTTAATAGAAAATTGAACTAAAAAATGCTACCACATTTCCTTGTAGCCAAACTTTAACCTCATTTAATTTTTGTGAAAGATAATAATGGATTTTTATCTATTAAAAATCATGTTGTCACCTCAGTAAATTCACTCCATTATGCTTGTCATTTAAGAACTATACTTTTCCTAGATTTTAAAATATCACACCTTGAAAATGCACCATGCAATGTAGTCACATATTCAATGGATTATAAGAATTAATTATGAAATCGATAGAGCTTGGGTTTGATCGCTTCCTCGACTCATTGACTATATGAAGGAGAGTTGTATTTTTAGTGACCAAGAAATCGTTTGATGCCTCAAACTATTTTTAAGGTTAGTTAGGTTGAGTTTTAGCCCAACCATCTGAAAATAAGGAGTTAACATGGTCAGTGAAGTCAAGGGCTCTGAACTTTGGGTGCACAAATATGAGTGTGAGTTTCTAACAAGTCGAGTTGACTAGGTACTCGACTGGGGGTATGGGGTCAATAGTAAATATTTTGAGCCAAATGGGAAAAGCAAACCTGGGAAAGGGAAGAGACCAAAAAATTTCAAATTTTGTGGTAACACTAGGTTAGCATTTGTGGAGGTTGGAAGCATGGAATGGTATGTGTGGTTTCTTCTTTTTCACATGGAGTACTTATTTATAGCAAGGGCTTCAAAGGTTTTCATGATGTATTGCAAAATTATTTTTTTCAATAATACATGGATGATGGATGCGTTTAGAGGCTAGGTTTTTCCCACATGAGGATTTTCCTTGGATATATCTTGTATCACATTTTTGTGGTTATGTTGGTTGTTCTCTTGTATGTAGATTCTAAGTGCTTACTAGTTTATTTTGCATTATGGGTTATGCACAAAAATTCCCTTTGACTACAAGTTTCCTTACATGAACCCTTAAACTAATCTATTTCTTAATTTCCTATATATCTTCATGTTAATCTTCTCCCAAATACCAAATGTGGCTACCATAATCTTCAAAGAATTCCATACACCTTCTTGGAGAGACTCTTCTAATATTCTTGTGCTTTATTCAACAATACAAATTTAGGGATATAGATTTTCTATTTAGTAGAGTTGAGTGGAGCCAATTTCCATTTGGAAATTTTCATTTGTCTTCTTAATGTCATTTTTATCTTTCTTAATGTTAACTTATTAATTTGATGTGAATAGATATACTATAAGTCCTCTTAGATATATCATATTACTAAATAATTTATTTATTTGTCATTTGAAACAATATATATTCAAAGAATAAATTAAAATTATTAATTATTGGATGTAATTAAAAAATGTAAACCTTATATATGCCCTTTAGAATAATATCATAAACAGTGTTATTTTATTTTATCTTTATCTCTAGGAACCATAGTGTGATAATATTTATAGAAACTCCCAAGTGGTTAAATTTAGTTGATAACTACAAAGTAGTAAGAAAACAATGTATATTTATTTATTCTAAAGGGTTGTATATATATAATTTGAACTAGACAATTAATTATATTTATATATTTTAAATTAAAATCTTAAGCACAATGGGAACAAGGGGTTACCTACTATGGTGATGGTGACAATATTAAAATTTTAGTCCATTTACTATTATCAAAATGAATTTCTTAAGATATAATAACCCGAATAAATGAATCCATACAAGATATTTGGAGAATATTCCCAAGATGAATCCAACCATTTAATTGTATATAAGACAACTTGCTTAGACACATTTGATTTTATAATCAAATTTGGAGATGATGTATATTAATAGAGAACACTAACTCTATTATCATCTTTATCATCATTATCATCAGCATTCTTGTCCTTATCGTTAGATCGTTATCATTTTTGTTAAATCATTATCATTATCATCATCATGATCGTTATCATTATCATTATCATCATCGTTATTGTTATCATTATCATTATCGTTATTGTTATCGTTATCATTATCGTTATCGTTATCATGATCGTTATCGTTATCGTTATCGTTATCGTTATCGTTATCATTATCGTTATCATTATCATTATCGTTATCGTTATCGTTATCGTTATCATTATCGTTATCATTATCGTTATCGTTATCGTTATTGTTATCGTTATCGTTATAAAAAATTGAGGTGCCTTGAAACCCTTTACAACCAAAAGTTGCTAGCAGAAAAAATGAAGTCATCTAGAACCAACAAAAAACCATTAGAAAAACACCTAGAAAACCAACTCCAAGAAAAATAGGGTCTCATACTCAAACCAACCTAAATTATAATATTTGTGAGTCTAATGTTTTGATCTAGCACTCTTCTAATTTTTCACTTGATGACATAATAGATAATGTGTTATTCCTTCACTTTCATCTACTCCTATTTTAATGTAATTTTTATGATATTTGAATACATATACATAGTCCATATTATATATCTTATTAACACCCCTAGAAATAGATATTTTTATAATAACAAATTTATAATCATGAATAATTTTTTATCCATTTACAAAAAATAATTTATAATATTGGGATTATAAAAATCACTTAACATACAAATAAATAAATAATAACATGTTATATTTAATGTTGAACTTGATAAGAAGTGATTACATAAACATATAACCAAATTATTGATTCAAATTATTATTATTCTTTTTGTAGATAATTTTATAGTTTTAACATAATAAATTTAACTTATAGCTTTTCGAGTTAACTAAAATGTTAATTATGGGAGAGGATTTGAGTAGGAGAGCATGTTCAAATTTCAAGTGGAGCCATGGCGGAGCGGCTGCTAGTGCTAGCTCTAGCCCTGGTACTGGTGTGGGTTTGGAAGGGTCTTTGGATTTGGGGATGCCTTCCTCGCCAATACTGGATTTGGCATTGCCGGGGTCAGATCATTCTTTGTTGGGTCAGGGGAATATTTCCCCATGCAGGGATGTCACGAGTACCCCCTCAAAGGAAGTCTCATCTAGGGCTTTGCCTACGTGTGAAGATGTGTTAGGAGAAGTGCCCTGTCCCTCTCTTGAGGTGTTGAATGATGTGGCTACTTCTTCGAAGGACCCACAAGTGGGGTCAAGAGGCAACTCCTACCCTGCTAGTGTTGAAGTCAACCCTCATAGTCTGAAAAAGTAGTTGGAATTAGTAGGAGCTAGAAAGGTGGGAAACTCTCCTTCCTCTGAAGAATCAGTTAAGGCCTACCTTAAGGAAGGAGAAGTTTTTATTTTTATTCAAGATTCTTTGGTGGATTAATCAGTATCGGCTATGGAGTTCTCATTGGTTGGTAAGTTCTTGGGTCGTCATCCTAATATTGAGGCAGTTAGATCTTTTGCTAAGAAAAGATGGGTGGTGAAAGGCCATGTTGATATTGCAGCCCTTCCAAAAGGCTTTCTCTCCTTTTCTTTCTCCAATAAGGAAGATCGGGACTATGTGTTATGTGGAGGACCCTGGATGTTTGGTAGAATGGCTATGGCTTTTCGCAAATGGGTTCCTAACTGGGACTACTCTAATAATTTCTTTATGGCTACCCCTGTTTGGGTTAGGTTTCCTCAACTTCCCCTTGAATATTATAATGAGGGGGTTTTCAAGGGTTTAGCTTCCTCTTTTGGAGGTGAACTCATCTCAGTTGATCCTATGACGGCTGCTAAGTCTAGACTTGTTTTTTCCAGGATCTATGTTAATATTGGTCAGTTTGACAATCTCCTCTCAGTGATTAATATCAACTCCAAACTGGGTTTGTGAAAATAGGAGGTGAGTTTAGAATCACTCTCGTTTGTCTGTTTTGTGTGTCATAAGATGGGTCAGTGGGCAAAGCACTGCCCAAAGAAAACTCCCAAGGATTTTTTGCCTATGGACTCAAATCCTAAAAAGTTAACTAGACAAGTCTGGAAGGAAGTGAAGACTTTGGAAGCTGATAACAGTAGTAAAAAGGAAGATATGGTTGAGAAAGTGGATTCTAATACTATTCCAGTGCTAGAGGAAGGGAAAATGGTCGAACTTGTTAATATGATTTAGAACAATAGAGAGGGGGGGTGAATCAGTTGTTCTCAGGTCCTGATGTATAAAACAATCTCATAAACTTATTCTTAAATTAGATCCAAAACCAAAACAAACTCGGTCATCACTAATTCAATAATAGAAACATCTAACAATGCAGTCCACTACCCAGCTGTAACTTAACTTGTAAAACATAGCAATGTTCAGATCTAAACATTCACACAAGTATAAACACTAGGATTTATAGTGGAAACCCAATTTGGGAAAAACCACTTTGTAACTTGCTACTATTATTTTCACTCTTTTGAAGTGAGCTCAGTAAAAAGCCAACCCTGTCAAAGGTTACAATACACACTATCAAATGTGACCCGGTTAAAGGATTTCAATCACCTTGTTAAAAGTGAGCCTAGTCATAGGACTTACATACACTCCATTAAAATGCAACCTTGTTCAAAGGATTTAACATATGACTGTTAGGTCAACCTCTGTTAAAAGGATTTTGACTATTACAATGGTTAGAAAGTAGCAGTAGTATTATCTAAAAAATATATAACTCACTATGCAAATATCAGATCTGATTCCGTACACTAATGCTAGTTTACTGACTTTGAAACTTTTCCATTTCCATCTCTGATCTGCTCGAAACTTTTCTTCAAGCAATCACCACACTTCTCCTTCAACCTTTTCTACTTATTCACTCAATAAAACTTTTCTCTTCCAGCATTCTCTATTTTCCATGTACATACATATCACAATGTTTAGGTTCCCTTATATTTTCCTCAATTAGGTTAACTCATCTTTTTCTGCTCAATGTCATTCATAGATCTTAGGATTAGGTCAGATTCATTGAATCTACCTACTTTATGTTCTTTGGCTCCTTTTCTAGAATCATCTCAAATCTCTTAAAGATTTACAATAAAATGTTTTACAATGCATTTAATGCTTCCAAACAATCAATAAATAAAGTCAACACATTTTACATAATCCAAGAATTCAACAATGTCGGCTCCAAAATTGAATTCTCTTCAAATATAAAATTGCTGATGCTCGGTCAATACTATGATTGTTCACTCGGTCTTCATGTAGAATGCTCGGTCAATACTAAAACTATCTCCTCAGCTTGCACTGTCTTCCTCAGCAATTTACTGATGCTCGGTCGACACTATAATTTTTCTTGGCATATACTAACTCGGTCAATACTAACATCACTAGGCTTAAACATGATTTTTCCATTCTTTGCTTGGTTAAGCCTACCAGTTTACTCTTCAATCTGACTAAGATAAACAATACATTATCTCATCATAGTGCAACATAGTCAAGTACACTTTTTAGGATCAAGATAACTCAACCTTTCCCTAGGTGCTATTGTTACCAAGCTTGCTTAGCCCCTTAGCAACACTCAAATAGATATAGTACTTTCCTAAGTAGCAACAATCTTACCAATTAAGGTTTGACATCAATGACAATACAATAATTGTTTCAATTCAGTTTCCAACAATCTCCCTCTTTGGCATTGATGGCAACACCATATGATATCATCTAAATAACACATGGATTACCAACCAATCCAAAATCTTATCTGTCCATCAGAAACTTATTCATAATATCCTTAGCTTCATTCTAATTCAAAAATTTTGTAAGCCTCACTCCTATGACCGTCAGAAGTATTCAGATCTCCCTCTATCCAAATTCTTCTTTTTAGTTCATCATCCTCTTTCCTTTTCCTTTTAGTTTCATCAGCTCATCAACTCTTAGTTTTTAGTATCATGTGTTATCATATCAGTACATTCTCCCTCTTTGACAAAAATGCCAAAGCAGCAACTAAAAATTACATCCATCAGATGTAGATAATATCTATGCAGCTCAGTGTTTCTCCCTCTGTCATCTTGCTTATGACTGATTCCTTGTCTTTGCTTCTCTTCACAACTCTAGGCCAGCCCTAAAGTGTGACAATCTTCTGCATCAATTTGTCAAATGTTCTACTATAGCACATTTGATGTAGTGCTTCTAGCTTGTCTAGGCAACCTCATTTAGGGGAAGAACCCCTAATTGATTTCTCAAATACTCATGAGCTTCTCTGGGTAAAGCTTTAGTGAATATGTCTGCTAGTTGTTCTTTTGTATTGACATATTCCATTCAGAATTCTTTGTCTTGTACTAATTCTCTCAAGTAGTGATATTTGATTGCAATGTGTTTGGTCTTAGTGTGCATCACTAGATTCTTAGAAATATTGATAGCACTTGTGTTGTCATAGAAAATAACAATAGGTTCAGTGATTTCTTCTTTCATGCCTATCAATAATTGTTTTATCCATACCAAGTTTGAACAGTTCACTGCAACAACAACATACTCGACCTTGGCAGTAGATTGGGAAATGCAATTTTGTTTCTTGCTTGTCCAAGAGACTAATCTCTGTCCAAGAAAGAAAGCTCCACCACTTGTACTCTTTCTGTCATCTACATTTCCTACCCAATCAACATCTTTATAAACTTGGAGTTCAAATTTTTCATCCTTCTTATAATATAGACCATAGTCAGCAGTTCCTTTCAAGTATCTCATAATTCTTTTCACGGCCATCATATGTGTTTCCTTAGGATTGGTAGAGAATCTTTCCATAATCCCAATAGCTAATGCAATATTTGGTCTACTGTGTACAACATACTGCAATTTTCCAATCATAGATCTATACAGAGTTCGATTCACTTCTGCGACATCATCATTCTTAGATAACTTTTGTCCAGTAAACATGGTAGTTCCCACTGGTTTAGCATCTTCCATCCCAAAAGTTTTTAGTATTTCATAACATACTTAGACTGTGTAATGAAAATTCCATTCTTCTTTTGATATACTTGTAAACCAACAAAGAATTTGATCTCACCAAACATACTCATTTCAAATTCAGTTTGCATTTCATTTGAAAAACTTTTACATAATGCATCTTGTCCACCAAAAATAATGTCATCAACAAAATTTTTTTCCAACAAGATACCTTTACCTTCTTCATCCTTCATGTACAGATTGCTTGTGTCATTTGTTCTTGAAAAATTAATCTGTATCAAGTAGTTGTGTAACCTCTCATACCATGCTCTAGGTGCTTGCTTCAATCCATACAATGCTTTTTTCAGTTTGCACACCATATGTCTTCTGTTTGGATCAATAAAACTTTCTAGTTGTTCTATGTAAACTTCTTCTTCTAGTATACCATTCAAAAATGCAGACTTGACATCCATTTGATACACCTTGAAATCTTTATAAGCAGCATATGCAAGCAAAGTTCTTACTCCTTCCAATCTAGCTATAGGGGAAAATGTCTCCCCATAATCTATTCCTTCTTCTTGTGCATAGTCTTTGCATACCAACCTAGCTTTGTTCCTAGTGATTTCACCATTTTCATTCATCTTATTCTGAAATACCCACTTGGTTCCTATAACATTTTTGTTTTCAGGTCTCGGCACCAGAGTCCAAGTATCATTGTTCTCAATTTGGTCAATTTCTTCATTCATTGCTTGTATCCAGTCTCCATTCTCCAATGCTTCTCTAGTTGTCTTTGGTTCAAATTCACATAATAGACATGTTGGATCCTTAGCCTTACTTTTGGTCTAGATTCTAGTATCTTTGTCTCCAATTATTTGTTCAGGCTTATGATGTCTTCTCACATATTTTGCCACAATAGGTTTAGTTATTCTCTCCTCTATTTCATCATGTTCCTCAACAAGATTGTCAGATTCAACTTCAGAATGCTCGGCAACCTCTTCCTGATACTCAATAGCATTTTCTTGTAGCTCAACATGTTCTTGTTCTCTCTCGGCATTATTTTCCTGACACTCTGCAGCTTCTGTCTATCGCTTGGCATTGCTTACCCGAGACTCAGCATTAGGTGCAAGTCTGTTACTTGCCTCTTCTTCTTCTTCAATGTACACAAAAGTTCTATAATCTTCTGGTTCTCTTTTACTATCATCTTCATTTCTTTCTGCATACTCATCAATTTTGACATTCACACTTTCCACAATTTTGTTAGTGTTAGAGTTCAAACACTTATAAGCATTACTTTTTGTGGAGTACCCTAGGAATATGCCTTCATCACTCTTAGCATCAAACTTTCCATTCCTAGTGTCTTTTAATATATATCACTTACTTCCAAAGATTCTAAAGTATTTAACACTCAATGCATGCCCATGCCATAATTCATAAGGTGTCAGATTTGTACCTTTCTTGATTTGTACTCAGTTAAGAGTGTAGACAGAAATGCTTATAGCTTCTTTACAATATTTTTGTGCCACATTATTTTCAATCATCAATGTCCTTGCACAATCCAAGATAGATCTGTTTCTCCTTTCTGCTATACCATTCTGTGGAGGTGTTCTAGGTGTAGACATATGTCTTTTAATTCCTCTATCATTGTAAAATAGATTAAATTCATTTGATGTAAATTCTCCACCTCGATCAGATATAAGACATTTTAAGTTCCTACCTGTTTCCTTTTCAACCTTAGCCAAATACCACTTAAAATATTGAAAAGCTTTAGATTTTTCTTTTAGAAACATCACATGCATCATCCTAGTATGATCATCAACAAATAAGATAAAGTATCTAGCACCATAGTAACTTTGTACACCCATAGGTCCAAAATGGTCAGTATGAACTAAATCTAAAATGTTTTCAGAAGTAAAGGATTTGCTCTTGAAACTTGACTTTGTCATTTTTCCTAACTAGCATTCCTTGCACATCACATTCTCAGGTTTCTTCAATCTAGGTAGACCTCTTACCTTTTTCTTCTTACTCATCTCTACCAGATTGTCAAAGTTAACATGACATATCCTTTTATGCCATAACCAAATATCATCAAGTTGTGCAATCAAAGATGTTTCTTTAGATAGGTCAAGATAGAACAAATTACCTCTAGTCTGATCTCCACTTCCAATCAGTTCTCCAGCAGCATTAAATATTTTAGCTTGCTTGTGATGAAATTCCACTCGGTAACCAATTTTGTTAAGCTGAGCAACACTTAAAAAATTGTAATAAAGACCTTCAATCCAATATGCATTTTCACAAGATATCTTATCAGTTAGTTTAATCAAACCTTTTCCTCTAACAGGACATGGTGCATCATTGCCAAATTTTACACTTTTACCTTTGTAATGATGTAAGGTTTCAAATTTATTTTTGTCACCAGTCATGTGATGTGAACAACCACTATCAATAATCCATTTATCATTCTTGTTTACATAGGATATCAATGCAGTTTTCTCATCCTCATCATATTCATCTTTCATTGCCACATAAACTACCTCAATTTCAAAATCTTCACTATCAATGTCAGTCTCTTTTTCAGCAATGTAACAAGATTTCTTACCTTTTCCCTTGTAGTCTCTATTCCATTGGTAGCTTATGTCATCTTTTCTATCTTTGTGTTTTCTTTTCCTTCCATCATCTTTATCCTTCCTGTCAGGACATCTAGCAGCTATATGACCAACTTTATTGCATGCAAAACATATAATAGGGAGTTTACCTTTATACTTTCCTTTTCCGCTTCTCAATCTTCTAGCCATAAGAGCTTCTAGATCTTCTAGGTCTTCATCAGAAGTGTCACTGTCACTTTTTCTATCACTTTCACTTTCACTTTCACTGATGCATCTTTCTTTTTCTCTATTTGGCTTGTTCAGAACTAGCTGAGACTTAAAAGTAGATTCAACATTTCCAATGCTTCCAATAGTGAAATTATCATAATTAGAGAGTTCAAAAGCAGTCATCTTACCAACCAAACTTTCCAAAGTAAGCACATTAGCAGAGTTACATCTAGATTCCTAAATAGCTGAGATCTTAATAGCATATATAGGATGCAGGGTTCTTAATACTTTCCCAATTATAATTTCATCATCAATAGTCCCATTAGCTCCTCTAATAGCATTCACAACTTCTTTTATTCTACTACAATATTGTGTAATGTTTTCACCTTCTTGCATTCTCATTTCATCAAACTTACCTCTAAGACTCTCGGCCTTTGCTTTCAGCACATTCAAGTCACCACCATAGATCCTAGCAAGAGTGTTGCACATATACTTTGTAGTTGTGCAGTCCTTAATGTCCTCAAATTCTGGATAGCTTAAGGCAGATGCAATTTCTAGCATTGCCTGATTATGTTCTTCCTTAGGTCTCATTTCTTTGGTAGTCAAAGGTGTGACAGGTGAGACATAACTGTTCTCAATGTAATACTTTGCAGAGTCACCAACACTGGCCAGATACAACTTCATCAAGCTTTGCCATGCAGGGAAATTTTCTTTGTTTAGCTTCAATACCTCCTTCTTATACATCCTGATCATTTGCTTCAAGCCCCTTTAAACTTGATATCTGTCAACACTAATAAGCAACTTAGCTCTGATACCAATTGTTAATATGATTTAGAACAACAGAGAGGGCAGGGTGAATCAGTTGTTCTCAGGTCTTGATGTATAAAATAATCTCATAAACTTATCCTTAAATTAGATCCAAAACCAAAACAAACTCGGTCATCACTGATTCAATAATAGAAACATCTAACAATGCAGTCCACTACCCAGCTGTAACTTAACTTGTAAAACATAGCAATGTTCAAATCTAAACATTCACACAAGTATAAACACTAGGATTTATAGTGGAAACCCAATTTGGGAAAAACCACTTTGTAACATGCTACTATTATTTTCACTCTTCTGAAGTGAGCTCAATAAAAAGCCAAGCCTGTCAAAGGTTACAATACACACTGGAAAATGTGACTCGGTTAAAGGATTTCAATCACCTTGTTAAAAGTGAGCCTAGTCATAGGACTTACGTACACTCCATTAGAATGCAACCTTGTTCAAAGGATTTAACATATGACTGTTAGGTCAACCTCTGTTAAAAGGATTTTGACTATTACAATGGTTAGAAAGTAGTAGTAGTATTATCTGGAAAATATACAACTCACTTTGCAAATATCAGATCCAATTTTGTACCCTAATCCTAGTTTATTGACTTTGAAACTTTTCCATTTCCATCTCTAATCTGCTCAAAACTTTTCTTCAAGCAATCACCACACTTCTCCTTCAACCTTTTCTACTTATTCACTCAATAAAACTTTTCTCTTCCAGCATTCTCTATTTTCCATGTACATACATATCACAATGTTCAGGTTCCCTTATATTTTCCTCAATTAGGTTAACTCATCTTTTGCTGCTCAATCTCATTCGTAGATCTTAGGGTTAGGTCAGATTCATTGAATCTACCCGCTTTATGTTCTTCAGGTCCTTTTCTAGAATCATCTCAAATCTCTTAAATATTTACAATAAAAAGTTTTATAATGCATTTAATGCTTCCAAATAATTAATAAATAAAGTCAACATGTTTTACATAATCCAAGAATTCAACAATGTCATCTCCAAAATTAAATTATCTTCAAATATAAAATTGTTGATGCTCGGTCAATACTGTGATTGTTCACTCGGTCTTCATGTAGAATGCTTAGTCAATACTAAAACTGTCTCCTCGGCTTGCACTATCTTCCTCGGCAATTTACCGATGCTCGGTCAACACTATAATTTTGCTTGGCATATACTAACTTGGTCGACACTAACATCAATCGGCTTAAACATGATTTTCCCATTCTTTTCTCGGTTAAGCCTACCAGTTTAGTCTTCAGTCTTACTAAGATAAACAATACATTATCTCATCATAGTGCAACATAGTCAAGTACACTTTGTAGTATCAAGATAACTCAACCTTTCCCTGGGTGCTATTGTTACAAAGCTTGCTTAGCCCCTTGGCAACACTCAAATAGATATAGTACTTTCCTAAGTAGCAACAGTCTTACCAATTAAGGTTTGACATCAATGACAATACAATAATTGTTTCAATTCAATTTCCAACAGAACTGGCTTCCCATGTTTTGGATTCTATTGCTACCTCCTCCATGGAAGTTGTCCCTGCTGAGGGTAACCTTGTTGCTCCAATTTTTTTAGATTCTCCTGAGAATCCCTTCTTGGATTTGGGCGTTGGTTTTTCTAGAGACGAGTCTATTCCTATGGTGGTGTTGGTTCCTATTTTGGGAAATTTAAACAATGACTCTCAGAGTGGATCTCTGGTTGATAGAGTTCTTGTTGAGGAAGTAAAATCAGATGAAGATGACTCTTCTTCTACTCCTGACACTCTATCGGGGATTAGTGATGAAGATCTTGTTGCTGGAGATGATCCCTCTATAGATCAAAATAAGGAACTCTAGACTGTTCAAAAGTGGAAGAAACCAAAAAAGGAGAGTAAACTTGTCATACCTAGCTCCAAGGGTGTCACTACTAGAAGTTAAATAGATTGGGGCTACAAGGGTCTAAAGGCAAATTTTGGATCTTGGAAAAAAAAACCCAAGGAAGATATACCAACAAAGAGATCAGAGAAAGAGAAAGTACGAAGGATATTGCAGATGGTAAGCATCTTACTATCCAGGGAGTCTACACTCCAGCCAAGAAATGAAGTTCATCTCATGGAACATTAGAGGGTTGAATGCTCTTCATAAGCAAGACATTCTCAAGAATCTGGTAAGAGACCATAAACCTGATATTATTTTTGTTCAACAAACTAAGATGGGGAAAGATAAGGTGGAAAAAATTAGAATTTTTAAGAATAATGGGGTGGTTGGCATTAGCTCTGAAGGAGCTTCGGGAGGGGTTGCTATTTTTTGGAATCAAAATCATGTTAGGGGGACTGTGATCTTGGAAAATATGAACTGCCTTAGCATTAAATTTGTTCATATTAAGCTATATTTTTAATGGGTTGCTACTACTATTTATGCCCCCAACTCTAAAGCTGGTAGATCCCAATTTTGGAAAAAAGTTGAAAATCATAGAAACTCCTTCCAGGATCTTCCCTAGTTGATTATTGGTAACTTCAATTGTCCTTTGAAAGAAAATGAGAAGTTTGGTGGGGTGGATAATCAGAGTCAACTTAATGGTAGAGTGGAGCTTATGGAATTTATCAATAATCAAGCTCTTTTTGATATGGAGCTTTAGGGGGTCAATTATACTTGGTTGAATAGAAGGATTGGTCAAGACCTCATCCAGGTGAGGCTAGACCATGCACTAATCACTAGGTACTAGCTCAAAATATTTGGTTGTTCCCTGTCATCCCTTTCGAAGATTGGTTCTGATTACTTCCTGATTTGTTTTAGTGCGGACCCGATTACTGCTAAGGGTTACCCACCTTTTAGGTTTTAAAAGATATGGATCGATCATCCAGATCTTGATTAGAAGATTAAAGATTGGTGGAATGTCAATCTTTAGAGTACCGCTATGTTTAGAGTGGTTAAAAAACTCCTTAGTGTTAAACAGAATGTCAAGTCATGGAGCAAAGATGCTTTTAGTGACATCTTTAAATCTAAAACTCAGCTGAAAAGGGACCTTGACATTATTCAAGATACCATTCAACATTTTGGGATGACTCTAGAGCTCAGGGATAAGGAGGAGAATATCCTTGTAAAAACTCATAATATTATCTCCAAAGAGGAAGAATATTGGAGACAGAGATCTAGGTCAATTTGGCTTAAAGCGAGGGACAAGAATACTAGATTCTTTCACATGTTTGCTTCCAAACATAGAGCCACTAACAGAATCTCCAAACTTAAAGTGGAGGATGGGGAGGTCACCAATGATAAAGATATATTTGAGGCTATGATTGACTTCTTTTCTTCCTTTTTATCTAAAGATGTGACTCTCCATTTGGAAAATCAAGATACTCTTCTTGATTCCATTCTTGCCATTGTTAATGATACCACCAACAAATCTTTAACTACTATCCCTTCTTTGGAAGAAGTCAAGTTTGTTGTCTTTTCTTTTGAAGGTGATAAATCCCCGGGTCCGGATGGGTTCCCTATGTTCTTCTTTCAAAAATTTTGGCATATTATTGGTGTGGATATCTGAAATGTTGTTAAAGAATTCTTTGGAGCTAGATCTTTTTTGAAAGATATTAATGCTACCTTTATTGCTCTGATTCCTAAGAAGCCTAGTGCTGATTCAGTGGATTCCTTTAGATTGATTAGCTTGTGTAACTCTATGTACAAACTTTTATCTAAAGTTATAACCTCTCGCTTGCTAGCTATTCTTCCTCACATCATCTCTCCTCAGCAAAGTGGTTTTGTTCCTGGTAGGCAGATCCTTGATTTGATTATGAAGGTTCATGAGGTTATCCACTCCACTCAAGTTTCTCTTAACCCTGGCTTTTTTTTAAATTGGATCTTTCGAAGGCTTATGATCGGGTGGACTAGGACTTGTTGATCAAGGTATTGAGATCTTTTGGCTTCGGTGACAATTTTCTCAAACTGATTTACTAGCTCATTAGTACCTCTACTGCTATTATTATGGTTAATGGATGCCCATCTAGATTTTTCAAACCTTCCAAGGGGCTTCGACAGGGAGACCCTCTATCTCCTATCTTGTTTTCTATTATTTCTGAATGTCTAGGGTGTTATATCCAACACTTAGTCTCCACTGGCTCATTCAAAGGTCTCTCACCATCTTCGGTGTCTAGACCTTGTTCTCATGAATAATTTGTGGATGACACTATCATTATGGGTTTTTCTTCTATCTTG
The DNA here is from genome assembly GCA_027943335.1 of Chamaecyparis obtusa. NCBI lineage: Eukaryota > Viridiplantae > Streptophyta > Pinopsida > Cupressales > Cupressaceae > Chamaecyparis > Chamaecyparis obtusa. The sequence continues at coordinate 64,918 of BSBK01000600.1, forward strand.
GAAGCTAAGGAGATTAAAAAATATCTTTCTACTTATTCCTTAGGTTCTAGCCAGTCCATTAACTGGGATAAAAGCTCTTTATTTTTTATCAATACTGCTAAGGATAGGCAGCATAGAATTGCTAGAATTATTGGGTGCAAAATTGATACCTTCCCTACTACCTATCTTGGCCTTCCTCTTGGTCGTAAACCTCCTGATTCCTTTTGGGCTGGCATTGTCGACAGATTTAATAGAAAGTTGGCTGGGTGGAAAGGTGCATTACTAAGTCAAGCTGGTAAACTTTAGCTCTTAAAGACCTATTTGCAGAGCCTCCCCATTTATGCTCTCAGCCTTTTCAAAATTCCTAGTAAACATGCAGATATTATTGAAAAAATTCAAAGAAATTTCTTGTGGTCAGGAGTGGAAGATAAAAAGAGATTGGCTTTGGTGGCTTGGGACAAGGTTTGTACTCCTAAAAAGTTGGGGGGGAGGGGGGGGGGGGGGCTGGGAATTCGCCCTCTAAGAGTTACCAATATGGTGCTTCTAGCTAAATAGACTTGGAGGACTTTTGGGGTAAAAAGAGAATGGAATGAAATTATCCATAAAAAGTATCTCTTCTCTTTTTCCCACATCTCTAAATTTTATAAAAATGGATCTGAAAGTGCAAGGCTCTTCCATTTGGAATAGTATCCAGAATGCTAAGGAGGCAGCCTTTAAAGGGGCTAAGTGGTATCTTGGAAATGGTAGAAGAATCAATTTTTGGGATGATTGTTGGCTCAAATATTGTCCCCTTAGCTTTGTTTCTTCTTTTCAAGCTTTCATTAACCTCTGCAGCCAGAGATTTGGGTCTAGGGTCAGCGACTATTGGAGAAATGGTTTGTGGATTGATCTCTCCTTAGTGGATGAAGCGCTTAAACCTCTGATGCTAGATCTGATGATATGGGAGGTTAAGTCGTCAAGAGAAGATGAGATTATTTTAGGTATTGTTCCTTCTGGTATCTTCACTATGGCCTCTTGTTATGAGCTCTTACTGAAGTAGTCGAATCCTCTCCCCTTTTGGGTTCAGGTGTGGAACAAAAGTTTAATTCTGAAAATTAATATTTTTTTCTAGCTGGTTTTGCAGAATAAAATTCTTACTATAGACAACCTCCAAAAATGTGGTATGATTTTGAGTAATAGATGTTTCCTATGTAAGAAAGCTGAGGAGTCGGTCTTCCATCTCTCCATTGATTGTTTCTTTTCTTGGGAAGTTTGGTGTCTTTTGTTACAATGCTGGCAAATTAACTAGTTTTTTCCCAACAATATGGAGAATTTTTGTATGCAGTGGAGAAAAGTGGAGGTCCCCATGGATCAGCGTTTGTGGAATCATATTTCTCCCCATGTGATATGGAGGTTATGGAGAGAAAGCAATGACAAAGTGTTCAGGAATATTGAACTCCCGCCTATGGTGATTGTTGAGAAGATTAAGAGAAGTCTCAAGGAAAACTACAGATCGTCGATTGGTAGGAAGCTGGACTTCAATGCTAGTGTTTTTAGTGTTGGGCCCACTAATAAAAAATCAATTCAAAGGGAGAATGCCATCTAGCTTTCACCTCCACTTGGATGGATTATAATAAACTTTGATGGTGTCATGAAGGGCAACCCGAGCCCGGTGGGTTGTGGTGGTCTCAATCATGATTACATGGCTAATTTCCTTGCTGCTATGGCAATGCCAATAGGGGTGAAAAGTAACCACATGGCAGAAGTGATGGCCCTTCTTCAAACCCTTTAAATTATTAAAAAAGATATGGCTCAGAATGTATGGATTGAAGGTGATTCAATGAATATTTTAAGGTGCATTAATGATATGACAAAACCATCATGGTCCATTAAGGCGATAATCGAGGAAGTCCAGGTAATTATTAGATCTTCTAAGAAAGTTATTATCTCTCACACTTATCGGGAAGTGAATTGTACCGCTGATGAGCTGGCCAACTTTTTCGTTAAACCTAAGGACATCATGATCTAGCACAGATGTAGCAATCTCACCGTTCATATGAAAGCCAAGCTACCTTTTGACAGGTCTCAAAGAAAAAGGGTGGATTGGGTGTATCTCAAGAAGTTATGATGATTAGACACATTTTAGTGAAACAAGGTAATATGATTATGGAAAGTGGTTCCTTTCCCAAGATTACTAATTGTAGACACAAGTTAATCTCTATTTATTTCAAAGTTGCCTTTGCTTTCAACATTTGTTTTTTCTCTGCTTATGCTATTGTCATTGTTAGCTTTGAGATCATGGGTGGTGGGATTAATCAAAGGGAAATGAAGGACTATATGAAATGGAAAAAAATGTCAGAGGTTTGGGAAATTCTCACTAAGGGGGGTCTTACTACCTGTATGGAATGGTTTCATGAGACTAAAGACAGTGCTATGAGAATTTTTGCTGAATCCTAGAAAGATGGGGCGGTTACTATAGCCGGTCTCACTATGAAAATTACTGAGGAACTCATTGCGGAGGTGTCTGGGATTAGCCTCAAGGGCATCAAATTTTATAGAGATGAGAAAATTTTGCAAAAGGCCATCTGACGCTTCCCCAAAAGCAAGGATGAAGGGAAGAGTTTGGTGAAAGATTCAAGTGGTTTCTATAATGTTGTTGCGTTCAAGGAAATTTGAGCGATAGTTATGATGGCAATAATGGAGTATGTTACCCTAGACGGTAGGTTTAAATGCACCCATTCCTACCATTTTGTGTTGCTCTGTTATTTATGTCATAAGATTAGGATGTATTTGCCTTACTATATCCTTCAGTCCCTCTGTCTCAGTATTTCCCAGCATAGAAAGAAGAGAAGAAACCCATTCTACATGAAGGGCTTATTCTTCTAATTGTAGACTATATTAAGTAGACTGCTATCTCTAGCCCTATCATTTCTTTTCCCAAAACCTTTGGCTCGGCTAAGAAATGTATTAGGGAGATGGTGGTTAAAGAGGAGAGTCCCTCAGGAAAAAAATTAATAAAGGAAAAGGATGTTGGTATGGAAACTGATTCCACTGCTGATAGTGCGAACTGGTACGAGGACACAACAGATTTGACCAAGGAAGATAGTGATGCTTCTTCTTCGATTGAGAATACATCTTCTATGGATAATGAAAACATAGAGGAGGAGGCTACGGTTACTATGAAGGTGGGGAATACCTCTGAGATCAAGAATAACAATGAGGAAGACAAGAAAGAGGAGGATGTTGGTGGTCAACAGGTCCCCATCTTGGTGGAGTATGATAGTTCTGAAGAACATGATGTGCCCATCTCCCCTAAGCTGGAGGTGATAATGGAGGTCTTTTCAAATATTCAAAAGGATGCCCCTGATGTGGAGAAGATTTCCCCTAAAGTGGAGATGGATTCCCCTAGTGCGGAGAAAGTTAATGTCCCTGCCAATTCTCAAAACATTCCCTTTGCCAAAACTATGGATATGCAGGAATGAAATGTTCAACTGCTAAAAGAAGATATGGATGAAAAAATTGACCCTCCCTTTGGTGTTCTCCAGAGTGCTAAGGTGGCTTCTATGTATTCATTTCATTTATTGAAATGGGTATTTCAGGAAATAAAGAATTTGAATTTAAAATGTCGTTATATTTCTGCTAAGGTTGATTCCCTGCAAGAAAGGTTGGAGTTTGGTTCGAATACTTCAGATGGAAACATGAACAATGATAGGGACAAGAAGGTGCAAGAAATGCAAGTTAGAATGGATATGTTGGAGAATGCCATGAAGAAACATATGCGGGATAATAATATATTCATGGGTTCTGCCATGGACTATTTTCTGACCATCAAAACAGAGCTGAATGCCAACTCCCCCAGCAAGAAACCTAAGGAGGATAATGAGGACATGGAAGAGGAGGTCCTGGGTAAATGTACAAGGTCTGCAAAAAGGAGAAAGATCCAAAAAAGAATCCAAGAGCTTTCTGACTTCAATGCTGCCATAAAGAAGATCTCTAAGGTGAAGAGGGAAGCAGATGAGACTTGCAAAGAGTTTGTTTAGTGCTCTGGGTTCTTGGTGCTGGCCTTTTTTTTGGTTCTCCCTGGTTGTTGTTTCTTTGCTAGTGTTTGGTTTTTAGGGGTTTTTCTGCTAGTTTTGGTTCTAGCAGACTGGGTCCCAGTCCTGTTTCTCTTTAGTATGCTTAACGTTAAAAATTTTATTCTCTAACTTGTACGGGGTTTTGAGTCCCCTTTAAAACCTATTTTTTTCTGCAATCAAAAACTAAAATGTTAATTATAAACATTTAATATTTGGGTTAACACTCTACTTGATCTACGTGATCATCAACATGAGGAACCTATTCCAGTTTCCCTACCAACATAGGGTAATCTAGTAGCTCCTTAGGTGCACATCCTAGACAATGTCAGTTAATCTCTTCAACGTTTGCAAGTGAGGATACCAAATTTGAACATCCTAGACCCTCTTCAAAATTCTTTAGTTGATCATCAGGATATGCAGGAAGAAAACAAAATTTAAGGGGAAGAAATGGAAGAATGAAAATGTAATTATCATAAGTTTTTTCAAATATTTTGTAAAGAGGGATTCATAGACACATTAAATGGTTCTTTTGGCTTCTCAAAATGGGTAGTTAACATAGGAGAATAGCAAGGGATGGTCTAATGCAATATGCATTTGGTTGATGTATTTTCATGATACATATTTGGTATTTTAGAGTCTTTTTTAACTTATTGTAATTAATTTTATACTTGATATATATATATATATATATATATATATATATATATATATATATATATATATATATATATATATATATATATATATATATATATATATAGGATTTTGCCTTTTTCCCAAAACAAATTAAGAAAAATTGTCTATGATTTTAAGTTTTAAAGTTTTTACAAAAATTTATATCTATTATTTCTTTTTTGTTGAGTATTTTCTCTAGATGTAAAATTAATTTATTAATTAAATTAAACTATTTTTATAACTTTAATGATTATTCATATCTTACATATGGTTAATAATCAGTTCTATGTTTTGGTTGTCTTTGCACCAAAAGATCAACTTATTAATGCCTGATACAACCATTGGACTTATAGAAGATACAAGAGGTAGTTAAGTCATGTCACAAACCACCACTACAGTCCACAACACAAGGAGACCAAGGGTGCACACCTTACAATAATCCCCCTAGCACAAGCATGGGGTTCAAACCCATGAGCTCAGCTCTAATACCAATTGTTTGTTGTAATTGCACAAAATGATTGACCTTTTAATACCTAATACAACCATTGAACTTAAGGAAGTCACAAGAGGCAATTAATCCATGTCACTAACTATTGCTATGCTAGACAACACAAGGAGACCAAGGGTGCACACCATACAACACTATGTTTAAATAAAGGACAATATTTATTGGGAAACAAGATGTAAGTATTTGGCATGGGTCTCAAAAGGAGATTTATTGAGTTAAAATTGTATATAAATTACACAAGGATATTATTTATTTGGAGGATTGGCCCCAACATCTCTACTAGAACAAGAATTTCTTGTCCAAAGAAGGATCTTTCACCTAGCTATCTTTGAGATGATGCATTCTAATGGGAGAAAGATTAACAAAACTGAGCTTCAAAGGTATGTTTAAATGTGTGTTGTGTGGTAACCATGAGGAAAATTTAGATCACATGTCACTCAATTGTAATCTGTCACAGGTGTGCTAGAGATTTGTTACAAAGATATTAAAGTGGCATTTCCCTTTTCCACAATTAGTTATAATTTTATTTCATTGTTGGGGATCAACACTGACAAAGTCCATATTCTCAAGAATTTCATAGATTAGTCCATCTACATTGATATTGGAAATGTAGAAAGAGAGGGAAAAAATGATCTTTAGAGATTGATATTTCTATCTTAGAATTAGTTAGCATTACAACTTATAAAATGAATTAAAACAAGATTCTATTTTCTAATGAAGACTACAAACTCTAAAATCAATGGGAACTTATTAAATTGATGCCCAGTAATGAGCCAAATTGGGCTAATCCACCTTGATCAAAGAGTAAAATAGTTAAGGAATGTCCAAAGGAAGGTTGGATCAAGATGAATTTTGATGGGGTACCAAAGGGGAACTTGGGACATTTGGGGAAAGACTTGTGGAAAGAGACTCCATGGAAAATGTAATCTCTGTAGGAGAAAAAAAAATCAAGGAAGAAATAAATAAAAATTTCTTGCAAAGCTCAAATGACATTCAAAGCAGTTTTATTGGTGAATAAGCTTAAAGTGTAAAACCTATATTTGGAAGAATATTTGATGATAATAGTGAATGCATTAATGCAAGAAAAGGTGTTTTCATGGAATTTAGATAAATTTAGTAAATCAACTTGTAATTTGCTACATTATTTTAATATTTTAAATTTTTACATGTATATTGATCAAGGACTAAAGTAGCAGACACCCTACCCAAGTGGGTAGTGTCATTGAGTGAAAAAATAAATATAGATTTTTTGGAAAAATACGATAATTTTGGATGGAGAGAAAATTATGAAATTAAACCACCAACATGAGCTTTCCATCATTTAGGTGAGTGTTTTATAGATTGATGTGACATTTGGTACACGTGACATTAATGTGGGAAACTTATTCCTGAGATAAATTGGCTTTAAATTAGGTATTTTCCATATAATTTTTCCAAATATAGTTCTAGAAGGGTGAGAATAGAGAAGAGTAAGGGTGAATAGAAGCATTGAGATAAATTTCATAGTTCTTATAGTGAAACAACAATTGTCATTTTTGGACCACATATTTGAGAAAAGGCCGAAGGGAGTCTTTAAATATCTTGACTCCATTTCTCTACAAATCCTAGATATTATTCTTGGAGAAGATTTTATGAAAAGGGAACACCAATATCAATTGAACTATGAGATAGTTTTGATGTTCCTACCATGGGGTTTAGAAATGGGCACCAAGGCGGAAGTGAAGTAGGTGATGTGGGAGTGAACCGATAAAGATTGGGTGTTTGGGTTAAAACAAATGTTGGTTATAGAAATCCAAGGGAAAGGAATCAAGGATGAAGAAGGAGACTAGAGAGATGTGAGTTCTAATGTAGATGGTCTTCAACCCCTTATAGTCTAGAGCGAAAAGGGATCAAAGTAGGAATTTCAAACAAAAGCGTAAGTGCGATGCAAGTCTCTACTAGAATTATTGCATGAGCGTGAGGTTCTTAGAAGTCGAGTGTAAGACTTGAGGTAAACCAACCAAGAGGGATGAAGCCAATCTTAAAAACTAGTGACTTTTGGTTTAACGACCCTGTATAGAAGGAGAAGATTGACAAAAAAAGGAAAGAAATTTGATTCCCTGGGCTAAGTTCCCTTTGATATTTGTTTTTGTATTTAGCATTTTAATTATATTATATGCTAGTTTTAGGGATTTAGTTTTGTAGTGTTGTTGGCCATCTACATGACATTTTGAGATATTGTAATTGTTAATAGTCAATTTTTCATCAACCTATTATAGTGCAGGGTTGTTGAGATTCAAAAAATAGAAGGCTTTTTATTAATGGACCTAGAGTAGTTAGGGATAGGAGACGAACCATGGTGAGAATGCCATTTTTTGTTAAGAAACATATATGTTTTGTACTCTTGATATTATATTAATAAAATTAATACTATTTTTACTGATCAAAAAATAATAATTAGTTCTAACATTAATAATCACAATATAATTTAATTATATCATATTTAATAGAAATGAGAAATTTTATCTACAAACTTATTAACTTATAATTGTACACATATAAATTAATAGTTAATGAAAAACTATCATTATTTTTTTCAGATTGCACACATCGAGTATAGCATCCCCCTATAATGAAAAAATATCATTATAATACAATTAGAACATTCTTATTTTGTGTTATTTTTTAGCTTTCTTTCAATTTAAATGAAGTCTCTATATTCATATTAGTATGTGCTAACATGAAAATTTCAAAGTTCTCCCAGAACTACATTATGTAGAAACATATAAGAACTAATTACCTAATTGCCTATCATTTTAAGTTTCTCAATAGGAAAATAGTCCATAATAAGAAATCAATTTTTTGGTTTACATTTTAAAAAATCCCTATTTTATCTTGGTGAAAATTCATTTAATCTATTTTTCCAATACCTCAACCAATCATTGTATAGTATTAAAAAATTTGGTAGATAATTTTGTAGTATATAATTACTTTTTAAAATAATTTATTAAGTAATATGTCATTTATCTTTCTATTTATTGCTTGATATTGGAAACAATCATTGCAAATATTAAATTATTATTTATATTTTTAATATTTTTTATTAGCTCATTACATGACTTGAATAACATATACAACATTATATACATCATAATAAATGTAGATTATTGACTATTTAATTTTGAAGACAAAAGTGAAAAAAATGAACTTAGGTAGAAAAGTTAATGAGAAGTAAAGGAGGGTGATAGTTGGAGATTTTTGGAGATGATGAACAAGGAAAACTTTAAGAAACCCCCTCCCTAGAAAAGGTGTAAAATCCTGGTAAATCCAACATTATTTTGGGTGGAAAAAAATAATATTATTGGCGAATTTTTTTAATTTGAAAGGAAAAAGTATTAATTTAACTAGCATTTTTTTTCAATTGTATGAAAATTCTATAAAATCTTGGCGAATCTTTCATTGTTGAAGAAAGTCATGGCTAGAAGTACACATACCTAGCAACCATCATTTCACCATTATTTGTATATGGATCCTAATTAATTATCAAACTTGAAGGTTAAATTTTCTCCACTTTTATCACTACAATTTCCCTCCAAACTGTTGAATGGGGGTTTTGGGGCAACGCCTCCAAAATATCAAACGAATTTTAATATTTTAGTAAGGTGTCCTAAGTTAATTTTATATCATCTAACATATAGTAAACCTATTTTTAATAACCATTGGATGATCCTAAATCAATGACATAAATCCTATTTTGGGCCAAACTTTTAAAGGACACCAAGTTGCAGAGAAAGTCTCCGAAATAAAGATATGTGTCCATAGTCAAATTTATTTTAGGCCAAAGTTTGAAAGAATAAAAAGTTCCATGAAAAGTCTCTAGAATAGAGGCACATGTCAAATCAATGTACTTAACCCATTCCCTAACTTAAATTTTGACCACATATTAGCTAATATGACCATCGATTAAGACAAGCTTTAGAAATTGTAGGCGAAAATATTCAATTTACTATGTGGAAAAATTAGATTCTATTGGCGAAGTCATCGCTGAAATACAAATAATTTCATATCACTATTGGTGATTGGCCTACACATGGGACCCAATTTTTATAAAGCGCGAATGACATTGCCACCCTGAAAGTCTAATTTTTCTTGCCAAATTCTAGGTCCCCAACGAGTGAAATTTGCCAATTGGCAAATATTCACCACTAAAGTTATCCCTAATGGTAGATGTCATGAAAAATTACATCATACATGTGACTCAAAATACAAAACTAAGTTAAAAATACAAAATTGGTGAGAAACATGCTCCTATATATCATCTATAAATGCTTCTTTTAACTTGTCATATTGGATATCTTTTTAAACAATTCAAATAAAAGGTAGGCATGATGGCACATTTTATTAGATAAAAAAGAGGTAAATTAGGCTAATATATATTGACCACTTAATGATTATTTTGTTGGCAAGAAGCCTTGAATAAGAGGTGAGTTATATTAATATAATTCATTAGAAAAATATATTCAGAATTTATATTTTAATATTATAAAATATAAGAGGTAAATTAGATTAATATAATTCATTACAAAAATATATTTAAAATTTATATTTTAATATTATAAAATATTGGTTGTATTGATATAGAGATAGTTAAGTTGTTTATCAAAGTTCAAACAATATGTTATTCTTGTGTGCTTATATTGGAAATGAGGTTTCTAATATATTCATATTAATATTTATTTTAGTGACAAGCATATTAATGTGTGATTAATTTAAAAGTTTTATTACACCTCATGACTTACCTATCTAATCAAAATTGTTTAAATAACCAATTTAATTAATTCAAATTAGACCAAATCAATAGGATGAAAATTTTATACTTGCTACACAAAGAACAATCAACTAGACAAAGTGGGTTGTCAATCGCGTCTTGGAAATCTACGCTTGTGGGTTATGAGAAGGAAAGTAAAGACAATAATAGGCAAATGTAGGCTGAGGACCCAACCCACTAAGCATCATGAGCATAAAATACTAGTCGCCCACTTTGCATTGGAGCCACAAATGCCAGTAAAGCTATCCAGCAATATTTTATGCTATGAATGTAACAAGTATAATCATATATGTACACACACACACACACACACACACACACACACATATAGATATATATATATATATATATATACATAATGATAATTTGGGATGGAGAGAAAATTATGAAAGTAGACTTCCAACATGAGCTTTCCATCATTTAGGTGAGTTTTTTATGGATCGATGTGATATTTTGTGTAGGGGGCATTAATGTGGGAAACTTATTCCTGATATAAATCGGTTTTAAATTGGGTATTTTCCATATAATTTTTGCAGATATAGTTCTAGAAGGGTGAGGATAGCTCGCGGAGCAAGGATGACTAGAAGCATGACTTAGGAAAACTTTATTGTTCTTACAGTGAAACAACAATTGAATTTTTGGGCCACATCCTTGAGAAAAGGTTGAAGGGGGTCTTTAAAATTCATGACTCTGGTTTTTCTACAAATCCTGGATATTATTCTTGGAGAAGAGTTTATGAAAATGGAACACCAATATCAAGCAAATTCTTATATGTTTTTGATGTTCCTATCATGGATTTTAGAAATGGGTACCAAGGTAGAAATGGAGTAGGTGATGTGGGAGTGTATGGATGAAGATTGGATGTTTGGGTTAAAAGAAATGTTGGTTACAACGAGCTAGGGGAAAGGAATCAAAGATGAAGGAGGAGACTAGAGAGATGTGAGTGCTAATGTAGATGGTCTTCAACCCCTTTTAGTCTGGAGTACAAAGGGTTGAACAAAAGAGTAAGTGGGATGTAAGTCTCTACTAGAATTATTGTATGAGCGTGATGTTCTAAGTCAAGTGTAAATAGAGGTAAACAAACCAAGATGGATGAAGACAATCTTAAAAACTAGTGACTTCTTGTTCAATGATCCTATGTAGAAGAAGGTTGAGAAAAAAAGAAAAGAAATTTGATTTCTTGGGCTAAGTTCCATTTGATATTTCTTTTTGTATTTAGTGTCTTAATTCTATTATATGCTAGTTTTATGGATTTAGTTTTGTAGTGGTTTTTGCCATCTACATGTAGGGATTTTTTAGTGGCGAATATTCACCAATTGGCGAATATGTCACGATCGGGTGATAGAAATTGGCGAATAAAACAATCAAATACAGGTCAGATCATTCACCCAGATTTTATAAAATGGTCATATAGTGGTCGGAATGTTCGCCACTATTATTACGTAATTTTAGTTTGGTAGTCGGGTTCTTCACCCATATTTCTCTTTACTGTTTACTCTTATTCGCCACAGATTAAATTGAGTGTCTCTTTTGAGGATCATCATTCACCAAATTCCCATTTTCCTATGTGAAATTTTTATTTGTCCTAGGACCCAATTCGCCATGCATCACACGCAATGGGGTCCCAAGTTCCCGCCCTATTCGCCCACTCGATTACTTGAAATTACGTGGGGTTCGCCAAATATTAGTTCTTATCATATGTAACGGTCGACCCATTCGCCAAAATGGACGATGCTGATTATGAGGCAAAATCTGATAGCTGATATGAAAACGGTTTATTTGTAGTTGTCTATTTAAGATATATGAGTTTCATTATTGAAACATGCCGGAAAGAAGGAGCCTTTGAGAGATTTTCATTTAGTACTTAGTAGCATAATAATTCAGTTGAATCTGAGCTTAGAGCTCACAATTGCGATCGGTAGCGAACTGGAATGACTATGACTATGAGTTCGTAGTATTTTATTGCAGCCTTAATTTGATGGAGATGTGGCATCCTGTGGGTGGCTCTCGCATGATCGCATGTCAGATTTTTCTGACATGCGATCATGCGACTGGTTGACACCTGTTCCTCAGCCCGGTGTTAACTAACTAATTAAGAAAACCCCAATAGAACATGCAAGAATTAAAATTTCAAAATCAAGTTAAACTTAGTACTTACCCGAAATTAAACTTTGAATTTTGAAATTAGGATAGATATAAGTTCAAATGGCTAAGGTTCTCACAAATTACAGTCTCAATTTCCAAATCTCCGGTGACAATTCCCGTTCAACAATTCTTTTTAACTCTGTTGCTACGAGTACGAGTCGATAGGTTTGAAAAAAGTAAATGTTAAAAACCTTTTGTTAAATGGTAAAGTAATCTTTCTACATCATACACGTGTAACGTAAACATTTGTAATCTTTCTAAAACATTACACGTCAACTTTCAACGTGTCATGTTTCCAGAGCGAGTTTTCAGAAAAGCTTTTTGAAACCCATAGAACTTCTGAAATACAACTTCAGCCGTTCATCTATCGTAATCTAACGATTGTCATGATTTTAAAATATTAATAATTTAACATACACTAATGAATATTAATGAAGAGGATGAGCTGGCTGACCTGGCAGCTAGAGGAATAAATTTGAAAATTCTATCCGATGTCAGCGGAGTTTCAACGGAGCTCATTGAATCTAACCACTAAATCAGCGAATGGGGGCTTGCCTTTATTGCTAAAACACAATGGTGGGTCCTGGTGTTCGGATGAGTCAGAAGGTCTTGACATGTCAGAGCATCAATGGTGGCCGCTAAAGCGCAAGGGAGTTGCCAGAGATCTGTGAAATCACGTCGGTCGTTGATTCTTCTTTACGGTGTAGGGTTTCAAACTGTGGGTCCATGGTGACATGTATGCACAAATGGTGCTCTCCTATTGGCTGAAGGAAATAAAGAGGTGGAGTGTTGTCAGCGAGGCTTGGGCTAGAGATTTTGATCGACGAGCGGCATGTGATCACATGGAATATTCTCTCCCCATGCGATCATGCACCCACCGTCTGATTAGATGTTGTTGGTTTTTATGCAGTGGGACCACGTGATGATTCATCATTGAGTATGTGCGCTGTTGTGATTGTGAGGGGCCCAATTCTTCATCATGTTAGTCGTCACTAGGTCAGAGAATGGAGAAAGTCTCCAGCGAATGGGAGTTTGCCTCTATTGCTAAATCTCAATGGTGGGGCTTGATTTTCAGATGATTCAGATGGTCTTGTCATGTTAGAGCATCAACAGTGGTCGCTAAAGCGTAAGGGAGTTGCCAGAGATATGAAAAATCACGTCGATCGTTGATTCTTCTTTACGGTGTAGGGTTTCAAATTGTGGGCCATGGTGACATGTATGCACAAATGGCGCTCCCCTATTGGCCACTAAAAAAATCCCTGATGCACAAATGGCGCTCCCCTATTGGCCGAAGGAAATAAAGAGATGGAGTGTGGTCAGCGGGGCTTGGGCTAGAGATTTTGATCGACGGTCGGCATGTGATCACATGGAATATTCTCTCCCTGTGCGATCATGCTCCCACCGTCTGATTAGATGTCGTTGGTTTGTCTGCAATGGGACCATGTGATGATTCATCGTCAAGGTGTTAGGTTGTGATTGGCTGAGCTGGTAAAATGTTCAGTTGTTGCATGATCGCATGTCAGAAATTTTTGACATGCGACCAAGCGACCGGTTACTTCTTGTGCTGGGTCCGTTGGAGGGGAGGGCAGTGGTCCCGTTGGCGGTTATGTGGCATCCTGTGGGTGGCTGTCGTATGATCACATGTCAGAGTTTTCTGACATGCGATCATGCGATTGGTTGACACCTATTCCTCAGCCCGGTGTTAACTAACTAATTAAGAAAACCCCAATTGAAGAGAACCCCAATTTAAGAAAATAATTCAACTATTTGGAAAATAATTTTGCCATTTTTTTATAAAAATGGTATCGGTTATTAAAATATTCGCCAACCAATACCCATATTTCAAAACATAATTCGCCATCAATATTAATAAATTTATTTTAAAAAAAAAATTTAATCACCATTTTTTAATAAAAATTGTGTAAACTATTAAAAAAATTCGCCACCAAATATCCATAGATTGACGCATAATTCGCCAACACTATTAATTTTTTTTCACCCAAATCACATGTGATTCACCACAATTTTATACTCTTCGGGAGGGGTGGGGGCGGGGGGGCGGTTCCTTAAAGTTATCCCTATGTACATGGCATTTTGAGATATTATAATTGTTAACAATCAAGTTGTTAACAACCCATTATAGTATAGGGGCGGTGGGATTCAAAAAAAATAGAAGGCTTTTTATTAATGTATCTTGAGGAGGTAGGGATAGGAGGAGGTGCATGGTGATGAGAATGCTATTTTAGTTTTAAGAAACATATATATATATATATATATATATATATATATATATATATATATATATATATATATATATATATATATATATATATATATATATATATATATATATATATATATATATATATATATATATATATATATATATATATATATATATATATATATATATATATATATATATATATATATATATGTTTCTTGATATTATATTAATAAAATTAATAATATTTTTACTTATCAAAAAATAATTGAAGTTCTAACATTAATTACCACAATATAATTTAATGATATCAATTAAATTATTGTTTATCTTTTTTATATTTTTTTATTAGCTCATTAAATGACTTGAATGACATATACAATATTATATACATCATAATAAATGTATATTGTTGACTATTTAATTTTGAAGATAAAAGTGGAAAAAAAAGTGAATTTAGAGAGAAAAGTTAATGAGAAGTAAGCGAGGGTGATAGTTGGAGCTTTTTTGGAGATTGTGGATGTCATGGAAAATTACGTTATACATGTGACTAAAAATAAAAAACTAAGTTAAAAATATAAAATTTGTGAGAAACGTACTATATATCATCGTAATAAAATAAATACATTTTTCAATTTGTCATATTGTCCATATCTGTTTAAACAATTCAAATAAAAAGATAGACATGATGACACATTTTATTAATTAAAAAAGAGGTAAATAAGATTAATATATATTGACCACAATGATTATTTTATTGCTTGAATAAGAGCTGAGTTAGATTAATACAATTCATTAGAAAAAAATATTCAAATTTTATATTTTAATATTATAAATTATAAGAGGTAAATTAGATTAATATAATTCATTAGAATAATATATTCAAAATTTGCATTTTAATTTTATAAAATATTGTTGTTATTGATATAGTGATTGTTAAGTTGTTTATCAAAGTTCAAACGATATGTTACTCTTGTGTGCTTATATTGGAGTTGAGGTTTCCAATATATTCATAATATTTAGTTTAGTGAAAATCATATTAACATGTGATTAATTTAAAAGTTTTATTACACCTCATGAGTTGCCCATCCAATCAAAATTGTTTAAATAACCAATTTAGTTAATTCAAGTTAGACCAAATCAATTGAAATAAAATTTTATACTTGCTACAAACATATAGAACATCACAAAGAACAATCAACTAGACAACTAACTATGTACACAAGTTATTTTTGTTTCCACTAATCTAACTACCACCATCAACTACTCTTCCCAACAATTACTACTATATGTAACATTTATAGACATGAACTTGAAGCAATGTGTCTCTTGTCTAAATGAAATATAAGAGAAATATATTTTATAGAAAAAATTTCTAGATATATTATTCTAATTAAAGTGAAAGAAAGAAACCATTAATTAATCAAAGAAATATCATTGGAGATGGCGAAAGTGATGAACCATGTTGACACAAACTGATAAAATAAGAATAATAATAACAGCAATAAATTTTCACATGGAGGAGAAATCAATGAGTTTCTTGCTCTATGAAAGGAAAACTTGAGAAAGTGGGCTGTCAATCGCGTCTTGGAAACCAACGCTTGTGGGTTATGAGAAGGAAAGGAAAGAGAATAATAGGCAAATGCAGGCCCCAGCATCACCAGCATAAAATACTAGTCGTCCACTTTGCACTGGAGCCATCAACAGCGAGCATAATCATAAAATAATAGGAAACGTGGAAGTAGAAGAACAATGACAACATACATGCAAGAAAAACGTTTTATCATGTAATTAGGAATTGACGTCTTTGTCCTTTCCGATTCCCAGGGCTTATTTATATGGAGGGAAGGCCTCTGGTATCTCTACATCACAACTACTTACCTTTGCATTGTTGCGAAACAAGGTCTTTCTTCTATCATATTTTCTTGGATGGTTTTTATCCATTGCGTCCAAGTTGTCTTTTTAACATTTTGTCTTCCACATAATTTTAGCCTAGAGAGTATGTGTTCATCTCACGACATTGCATGAATTGGATGAAATGAATTCGGACTAAATCAAGCGTATCGTTTGGTTCTGATGTTTGCAGGAATGACGTACAAAATGGCTCTTTTCCCTGTATTGAGTGTTCTTCTGGTACGTATTTTGTAGTCTTCCAATACTATTATATGTTTACAGCTAGTCAAAAAATAACTTGTCAATCTTTCAGCGAAAAACATGTTCGATGGACATGATGGCTTAATATATAATGGTCTGATGTCTTTTTGTTTTGGGCAGTGTTTGCTTGTCAGCGAGGCCACCAATTTGGAGGGTGAAGGGGTTTGTCCAGCTTTAGGTTACTGGAACCTGAAGTTGCCCAACACATCCATTCCCAATGCTCTCCGCGAAGCCATCTGTCCTCACACCATAGCAAATCATCTGTTTGACAAAAATATTCAAGAAGGTGTCAAGGCAGGAGATGTATCCATTTCCACTCAGAAGTATATTGCACCCGGAGGAGGAAGAGATAGAACCGTATATAATCATAAGTATTTTACACCTCAAGTAGGAGATGTGTCCATCTCTAGTCATAAATATATTCCAATTCGAGGAGGAGATGCCACCACATATAGTCATAAGTACATTACACCTCAAATAGGAGATGTGTCCATCTCTAGTCATAAGTATATTCCAACTCGAGGAGGAGATGTGACCATATATAGTCATAAGTACATTACACCTCAAGTAGGAGATGTGTCCATCTCTAGTCATAAGTATATTCCAACTCGAGGAGGAGATGTGACCATATATAGTCATAAGTACATTACACCTCAAGTAGGAGATGTATCCATCTCTAGTCATAAATATATTCCACCTCAAGGAGGAGATGCAACTGTATATAGTCATAAGTATATTACACCTCAAGTAGGAGATGTATCCATCTCTAGTCATAAGTATATTCCAACTCGACGAGGAGATGCAACAATATATAGTCATAAATATATTACACCTCAAGTAGGAGATGCATCCATCTCTAGTCATAAGTATATTCCACCTCAAGGAAGAGATGCAACCCTGTATAATCGTAAATATATCATTGATAGGGACTCATCACCCAAAGGAGGAGCTATAACCCTAGATAGGTATCCAAATCAAGCAAATGTTGAGTACCATAGGCAGTTATTGGTGGTAGATCCTTTATTGTCAATTTTCTTCTTTGAAAAAGATTTACATATTGGAACCAATTTGATGGTGCATCTAGAGGTCTTAAAAGCCCATGATTTAGCAGGTTTCATTCCACATAGCATAGCAGATGAAATCCCATTCTCACTAGAGAAACTACTTGTAGCTCAAGATATGCTCAACATACCTCAAGGTTCCCAAATGAGTATTGCTATGGAAAAGACTTTGAAAAAATGTGAGAGTCCAGCTATCAGTGGTGAAACAACATATTGTGCAACCTCAATGGAGTCTATGATAGACTATAGTACTGCTAAATTTGGGAGTAACGAGTTGAATGTTTTCGTTACAGATCTTCCAAGCAATTTCAATTCTGAAAATCACCAATACTCTATCACTGCTATGTTTGATAAAAGTAATTCTAGTTCCAAGCATGTTATTTGCCACAACTTAGTGTATCCATATGCTATATACATGTGCCATGAAGCTAAAGGAACCAAGATCTTTGAACTTTCTCTTAAAGGCCAAGGGATGTATGGACGCACTATACCAATGGTGGCTATATGTCATGCAGACACTAGTGGATGGAATCCAGAGCATGCAGCCTTTGTGGCATTGAATGTGAAACCAGGCGAGGAAGGAATTTGCCATTTTATGCTTGAAGGAACTATTGCATGGCTTCTTGCCAACTAATTATGAGCTTATATTTTAAGTGCTTGTGGCTTGTTGATCTATAGCTCCTTTTCAATCCTTGTATCAGTTTGTCTAAAAATAATGATGTGCTTCCTAAATATGTTGCTTAGTTTTCTCTATGTAACAATGAACTCCCTCTAGAAGGGCCTACCTTAGGCTGAGAGAGTGTTCAAACCAGCTGGTTGTTCAACTCCTTAGTCCTATTTCTATGTCCTATCTTATGCTTTTGCAACATATATACATATTTCACGTGTGTTTATTTGATAACTCAAGTGATGCTCAAGTCATAGATATTTTTTAAGGTGATTGTGGTATAATTATAATTATTTATCATTATCAATTTATAAATAAATAATTTATTGGATTTAGATAGAAAAGATCACTTAATCTTTATTAAATTAAAATTTTACATTTCATACATAATGTTGATTCTAATTATGAGATAATCTTCAAATTGACATAATATTACAAGAAATCATCCAAATTAATGTTATTATAAGTTTAATGTTGAAGCTATTAGATTTCCACAATCCATATGCATACTACCAAATAGTTTCTGGATTTTGAAATTTAAATTTTTCACACAAAACATTTAATTTCTATTTTTCCTTAATTCACTAAAATATGTATTCAATAAATTTCAATTCTTAAATAAATTTTATTTTTTAATTTTAAAAATTAAAAAGAATTAAATTTTATTTTCACATTTTTAATTCACTCGAAAGAAATGGTGTTATTTTCTATTATTAAAGTTTAATTAGTTAATTAAAATTAAAAATTTATCATTAGTAATTTCTTCCATATCATTTATAGTTTTTAGTTTTCTTTAAGTATTATATAATACTTTAGTATATCATATATAAAACAAATGATATTTTACCTACCAAATTATTCACCTGTAACTTTAAATATATACATTAGTATTTAACAAATAAATAATCGTATCAAGTAATTTAAAAGGTAAACAAAAATTTTATGGTTATGGGTAAGAATTTATATTATAATTTGATATTAGCATTCTCATCTTGAAACTTGACTATCTTTCCATCTAGATGAAGTTTAGATACATATATAGAATAGTATGTGCTAGAGCATATATTTTCATGTTTTCCTATAGTCATAGTATATGAAAAGATACTAGTTTGAACAACTTAATTGTCAATCATTTTAGATTTGAAACTCTTATTAGTTATGGAACAAATTTATAATAACAAGAAACTATAACTTCTTAACTAATGGATAAAACAATTTATACTCTCTTGTGAAGAGAAAAAAGAAATAGTTATACATGTAATGAAATATTACTCTAATTGTGAAGGATGTGTACTCATGTCAATTGCAAGTTATTTTTAAGCATGTTTACAAAATGAATTAATAGACTTATACACCAAGTAGTACAATCTTGCACAAAGATATATTAAGCAATCTTCCATTCGATTAATCATCTCTATTTACACATTGTCCTATACTCCAATCTATTTTATATATATCTACATGTAAATATTCATAACTAACATTTATCATGACTACTATTTCACACTATGGATACATAATTGATTCCTACCTAGATGATGTTGTCATTCCCATGTTTTCTTGAAATATTTCAAAACTCATAAACCTAACCCATTAAATTAAAAAACTAAAATATAAACTTAAATCGCTAAAAACCCACAATTCCTCGGACTTATTTCACAAAGAGATTATTGTTATACACTAAGTTTTCACCCTTGTTTCAAGCTCTCATAGTCTTGATAACTTAGTATAACATGGGAATCATCTCCAGGTGTGGGACCTATGCTAACTGAGATGAGACCTTCAGGTTCTAGGCTGGTTCCTCTTGGATAATCACCTTAATTTGCTTCTAGACATGAAAAGTAAACTTGAAGGGAAAAGGGATAGGAGGAGTACTTGAAAGGGAAATGACTGAAAGCAAACTATCCTACTAGGTGATACACCAAAATGTAGGGTTTGAATCTCAATATAGAGGATGAAAATAATGAACAAACTTAGGTCTAGGAGATCCCAACTCACTAAATAGGCTTGCATAAATTTTTCATAAAAGGGTCTGAAATAGAAAGAGGCTATTCAGGGAAAGGAAGAAAACTCTCACAAACAATAGCATTCCTAAGAATTAGACACAATTTATGACCTGCAAACAAACATTCATCTCTACAACTCGGTATAGGAATGAGACAGATAGTCAAGGGGTTGAGGTATACCCACAAGAGCATTCAAATCAAATCACCCACAATAATACAAAAAATTGCAAAAAGAGAGAAGGATCAGGAACCCTAAGATATCACTCAAAACATCATATACTTTGATTCAATAAGAGATACTTCAAACAAGGAAGCATAGGGACATGAAGAATTGTCACAAAATACCTCTGCAATGTTTGAATTACCAATGAAAGAAATACAACTGTAGAAGCCAGAGGGAAAAACAAAATGCCACAGATAACCCTTAAGAAAGATAAATTTCTTTTTACAATTGTCTAACTCTGAGCACTAAGGCTCCCAAAAGAACTATATACAACTCAACTGCACACAGGCAGGAGTCAAAACTAACCTAACTAGGGTTACAGAGGTACAACAATACAACATCAAACCCTAGGTACACTCATGACTAATCAAAATCTCTGAGAATGTCGGTGATCAAATCATACCTTTTCTTTGCGTGTTGATCTTGTACTGAAATCAACCTGCGGACAAGCAACCTCAGTTCACCAACCTTCCTACAACTTGGCCTTTCCATGAAGGCTCACAATCTGATCATACTTCCCTAGGTAACAGTACCATTCAAAAGGCTGGTGCAAACTCTTTCTAGCGTCTCCTGGTGTGAAAACACGGCACAGTACCCTGCAATGCCGGCCAACAGTCATCTCCATCAACTTCCCCACCCACAAATGTCCTGAGAATTAAATTTTGAGCTACCCGACGTCGTACATGGCCGAAAGAACACAAAACCCTCACAGAGACATTTGAATTTTTGAAATATAACGGATAGTGGCAAATTTAAAACATCGTTGTCGATGAGAAACCCCTCCTAGAAGATGAACAGCTGGGATGCATTCGAAAAATAGCCTAAACTTCCCCCTCTAATAGGTCAACTACCACCTGGAAGTTAGCAACCAATGAAATGCAAGCAAATTAGCACGTCTAACAGACTTGGACCCACAACCTGCAGAAAGAGCGTCAGATGGTTGTCACTATACCATGATGCTAAAATTCAAGAATCTTGGATCCTCGGTATAACAACAACTACCAGATCAAAAAGGATGTTAAGCTCTTTAGAAATCCCTGACCCCATGGACCCACTGACAACTGCCATGTAGCATACCAACTAGCCAATCACAAGCTGCCAAACAAGACACATTACAGACCCTTCTAACAATAGGACCCACGGTAGACTAAGATCACATCGAATGGTTGTCGCAAGATCGCAAGGGCTTGGAAGATCCCTTGCAATCAAGTGACAATCGTAGATCCTCAGTCTACTGACATCCCTGCAGATACTCTGACACGGTCCTACCAATAGAACCCAGCTGTCGTCTAACCGACCAATGAAGAATGAGCATGTCAGAAATCGAGGACCCACCTGACAGAGCCCGGAGATAAAGCAAGATCAACGGTCATCACATGATCGCACATGTCAGAAAAGCTCCTTGCAGACATGTGACAGCCGTTAGATTGACATCGACTGACAACCATCGGGCCCGCGCTAACATGGCACCACATCACAAGTCTCTAACCAATAAAAAATGCACAGCTCAGACAACATAGCCAGACTCACTGACAAATGAACTCTGTAGGCAGGAAGATCGACGATCATCACAAGATCTCATGGAATCTTTTGAGGCCATGAGATCATGTGACAACCGTCAAATGTAGAAACTTGGCCTTAGCTGCTAAGCAGAGACTGCCAACCGAAATGGTAACCGCTCACCAAATCACTAAGTGTTAAGGGTTTGACCGTCAGGAATCAAAGATTTGGTGACTGAAGGATTTAAAGCGCACGTGGAAATTGATGGAACTTAAGTGGCAAAAAAAGTAACTGCAAATTAGAACAGAGCCTTAGGGTTTTTAAACACAATGGCTAGTTTTATGAATTTTTAAGGGTTTTTTTGCACCTAGCCAAAGACCTAGAAACCATTGTAGAGGCCAGAGGAAAAAGAGCAGAGCCATGAAACTTTCAGGGATGCTTGGCAGGGTTAAAACAGGGACCTAGGGATAGATTTTAGCCAAATTTGGATAAGACAGGAAAATTTGGGTAACAATTTTGGTGATTTCTGCTGGATGTCAGCCTGCTAGACATTGGATAACTAGTGGCCTTGAAGCAATCCATTGGGCATGGGGTCTCTTCACAGGAACACAAAATTTTGACAAAAGGATAGAACTGGAACCAGGAGGACAAACTTGTGCATAGGCACTTCTTGAAAAGTAGGAAACTAACCTAAAAAGTAGGAAAACTAACCTATTACAAAAGAATGGTCAAACAAAACCATTTACTGGTAAATTGAAATAATTCCCCATCCTCCTTAGAGTTTTAAACCTTGCACATTTGATGCCAACAAGGAGAAAGTGGAAAACAAAAACATACTGAACTACCTGGCATATCAAATTTTGAAACTAGTAGTCCAGATAGCCAAGCTTGATCAGTCCATAGGTGCTATCCTTCTAGGGAATATTATCAGGTTGAACATTCTCCTGGTCCTTAAGGAATGGACCTTTGACATAACCCTTCATTGAATCTTTTCTTGACCCTACATGAGCTAGATATCTGATAGGACACCCTCTTGAGAGCATGGAACCAGGCCCTTCTTGTTGCTCAGTATGCACCTTATGAATGTCTTCGACAGGAAGATCAAGAATTTGTCCCTCCATGACAATCTGCCATATATTTTCCTCTTCTGTAGTTGGGACATAATTAACCCCTTGAAACACAAACTCCTCCCTAAGAACACACAAGCCAATATCCTTCTCAGGAAGATGTGGAATATCAACAAGAGTTGAGCAGAAAGCATCAATTATCAAATAAAAATCATCTTTTTGCTCTAAGCTAGCAGCACTTATATCATCTTTCTTATCACAATCAGTGAGCTCAACTAGTAATTTTTTTACTACCTCATCTTGCTCAATATAAAAAGGCATCTCCTCAAAAATATTAGCTGGGCTCTCATCCTCTTCACTTTCTTTCTTATCCTTATCTAATTTCTCTAATCCATCTTGATGTAATAACCCTACCTATTCCTCATGATTATCATGAAAAAGTATACCTAAAAGACAAAAATCACCTTCCTTCTGGTGGCCTAAAAGTGCTTGAGGTGTAGTGGACTCTTTAAGAATCGGCTTATAGGGCTTTATCTGCTGCAAGACAGGCTCATTATCATTTTGGAAATCAAACCTTTTAGGTATCTCATCTATAGGAATAGGATGAAGTGGCTGGAAATCTCAGATAGGGTCATGAATGGGCTCTAAAAATGCATGGAGATTAGGCTCCTATTGACTGGAGGAGAAATTCTTAAGCTTGGAAATTCAACAGAAGTGTCAGTGGACTTACCAAGAAGGAAGCTTGAGATTTGAATCTTGTGAGTCTCTTGTCTGGTCACTTGTTGCATTCCATCCTTAAGGGGATGTGCTTGAGAAGCCATTGTCTCTTGTTGTAACACTTTAGACCTTTCTCCATCAGGAAGCTCATAGTTCAAGAGAACAAGTGAAAAATCTGCAGCCTCCCTCCCAAAAAATGGGTTCAGGTGACTGCCAACTGCTTTGACATTTTGTACTAGGAATGTTCTCCTAACTAGATTATATGGATGGAAAGGCCTCTTTACTAAATTTTGCCTTTTGCTTTGATGCTTTTCCTGATACTGTGGCCTATCTTGCCGATATGATTGCTCTTGAAATTGGCACTACTCGTTAGGGCTCTGATCCTGTTGTTGAAAAAGTGATCCATTCTCCAGACTCTGGCCTTTTACAGTGATCAACTCTTTGTTTAGAGCCTGCAACAAGCTCATCATCTCTTTGTTTATTGTTTGTTGATCACTTCTCAATTTGAGTAGCTCTTGAGAAGGGTCACCTATGGACCTCCCATAGCTAGTGTTGGCTTGAGGTTCTATTAATGAGGGCATGGGAGAAAATGGAGGCATTTGCAAAGCTATAGTGGGTAGAAGATTGGGAGAGATAGGCATGGGTGGTCTTGGGGTTATCATACTAGCCTGGATTAAATGATTTTCTTCCTTTACAGCTAAATCAAAAGCTTGAGGTAATGAAGTACCTCCTAAAGATTGAATCATGACGGATATATCACTAGTTAGGCCTCTCAAAAAATAAAGGAAAGCATAATCTACTGAAGGCCTTATATTAATTGGAATCCTATTCCATGTTTTGAGGAATCTGCCATTAAAATCAGTCATCTATTCTCGAGGATCTCTCTTTATAACTTGGAGTTGGTCTACTAGAGACAAAGAGTCCAAATCACCCTCAAAGTACTTGCTAAGGAGATCTCCAAGTCTATCCCATGAAGTAATGGAGCCAACTGCCAGAGTCCTAAACCATTCAAGAGCCTTACCTTTGAGAGAGGTAGCCAACAACTTGGTGGCAGCATCCTCCTCTAAGATGTTGTGTATGCTGCAGATGGTGGCCACATCTCTTATGTGTTCCAAAGCTATAGTTTGTCCTTCACCTATGAAATCTTGTATACTTTTTAGTGTTGCCAAGGGGTCATCATGGTGTTGGGAAAAATTTAATGGACTACCCTAATTAAAGGGTGCAAATGCAAATTGTCTTGCCATAAGAAGGGTCTATTTTCTTCATAAGCTCTATCAAAAATTGGGCTTGCTTGTTCTTAATACCAAAGGAGCTACAGATGTACTTGAATACTAACCTCTCTAAGGTCTATACTATGTAATCAGCTGGAATTTGAATATGAAAGATTTGAAACATACCAGCACCTGATCTTTGAAAACAATAGACCTTCCAGAGTCACCAAATATGCAGCAGAATAACCTCTTCTAGGTCTATAGTATGTTATCAGCATATCAAAGATAGCATACCTTGAACATGAATTTGAACTTTGGTCCCACCGGGTGTGCCAGAAATGTTATACACTGGCACCAAGGTGGGGTATCCTTGAGCTTGAGTCTATATTGACAGTCCTTGTGTATTGAACTTCTTTAATCCTTTTATAGATGAACCAACAGGAGCACCTTTGGACTTCAATCTAATCTTTTGTCCCACTGAGTGTGCCAGAATTGTTATACACTAAGTTTGCACCCTTGTTTCAAGCTCGCGTACTCTTGATAACTTAGTATAACATGGGAATCATCTCCAGGTGTGGGAACTATGCTAACTGAGATGAGACCTCCAGGTTCTAGGCTAGTTCCTCTTGGATAATCACCTTAATTTGCTTCTAGACATGAAAAGTAAACTTGAGGGGAAAAGGGATAGGAGTACTTGAAAGGGAAATGACTGAAAGCAAACTATCCTACTAGGTGATACACCAAAATGAAGGGTTTGAATCTCAGTATAGAGGATGAAAATAATGAACAAACTTAGGTCTAGGAGATCACAACTCACTAAATAGGCTTGCATAAATATTTCATAAAAGGGTCTGAAATAGAAAGAGGCTATTCAGGGAAAGGAAGAAAACTCTCACAAACAATAGCATTCCTAAGAATTAGACACAATTTATGACCTGCAAACAAACATTCACCTCTGCAGCTCAGTATAGGAATGAGATAGATAGTCAGGGGGTTGAGGTATACCCACAAGAGCATTCAAATCAAATCACCCACAATAATACAAAAAATTGCAGAAAGAGAGAGGGATCAGGAACCCTAAGATATCACTCAAAACATCATATAATTTGATTCAATAAGAGATACTTCAAACAAGGAAGCATAGGGACATGAAGAATTGTCACAAAATACCTCTGCAATGTTTGAATTACCAATGAAAGAAATACAACTGTAGAAGCTAGAGGGAAAAAAAAAATGCCACAGATAACCCTTAAGAAAGATGAGTTTCTTTTTACAATTGTCTAACTCTGAGCACTAAGGCTCCCAAAAGAAATATATACAACTCAATTGCACGCAGGAAAGAGTCAAAACTAACCTAACTAGGGTTACATAGGTACAGCAATACAACATCAAACCCTAGGTACACTGATGACTAATCAAAATCTCTGAGAACACCGGTGATCAAATCATACCTTTTCTTTGTGTGTTGATCTTGTATTGAAATCAACCTGCAGACAAGCAACCTCAGTTCACCAACCTTCCTGCAACTTGGCCTTGCCATGAAGGCTCACAATCTGATCATACTTCCCAGGGTAACAGTACCGTTCAAAAGGCTGGTGCCAACTTTTTCTAGTGTCTCCTGGCATGAAAACGTGGCACAGTACCCTGAAATGCTAGCCAATAGTCATCTCCATCAACTTCCCCACCCACAAATGTCCTGAGAATTAAATTTTGAGCTACCCGACGTCGTGCATGGCCGAAAGAATGCAAAACCCTCGCAGAGACATTTAAATTTTTGAAATATAATGAATAGCGGCAAATTTAAAACATCACCGTCGATGAGAAACCCCTCCTGACAGATGAACAATTGTGATGCACTTGAAAAATAGCCTAAACTTCCCCCTCTAACAAGTCAACTACCACCTGGAAGTTAGTAACCAATGAAATGTGAGCAAATCAGCACGTCTAACAGACTTGGACCCACGTCCTGTAGAAAAAGCATCAGACGGTTGTCACTATACCATGATGCTAAAAGTCGAGCATCTTGGATCCCTGGTATAATGACAACCGCCAGATCAAACCGGACATTAAGCTCTTTAGAAGTCCCTGACCCCACAGACCCACTGACAACTGCCACGTAGCATACCAACCAGCCAATCACAAGCTACCAAACGAGACATGTTACAAACCCTTCTGACAACAAGACCCATGGTAGACTAAGATCACATCGGATGGTTGTCGCAAGATCACAAGGGCTTGGAAAATCCCTTTCAATCAAGCGACAATCATATATCCTTAGTCTACTGACATCCCTATAGATACTCTCACACGGTCCTACCAATAGAACC
The DNA here is from genome assembly GCA_027943335.1 of Chamaecyparis obtusa. NCBI lineage: Eukaryota > Viridiplantae > Streptophyta > Pinopsida > Cupressales > Cupressaceae > Chamaecyparis > Chamaecyparis obtusa. The sequence continues at coordinate 92,244 of BSBK01000600.1, forward strand.
CAGCTATCATCTGACCAACCAATGAAGAATGAGCACGTCAAAAACTGAGGACCCACCTGACAGAGCTCAGAGATAAAGCAAGATCAACGACTGTTACATGATCGCATGTGTCAAAAAAGCTCCTTGCGGACATGTGACAGCTGTTAGATTGACATCGACTGAAAACTGTCGAGCCTACACTAACATGGCACCACATCACAAGTATCTGACCAATCAAAAATGCACAGCTCGGACAATGTGGCTGGACCCACTGACAAATGAACTATGTAGGCAAGAAGATCGACGATCATTGCAAGATCTCATGGAATCTTCTGAGGCCATGAGATCATGCAACAACCGTCAAATGTAGAAACTTGGCCTTAGCTACAAAGTAGAGACCACCAACCGAAATGGTAACCGCTCACCAAATCGCTAAGTGTTAAGGGGTTGACGGTCGGGAATCAAAGATTTGGTGACTGAAGGATTTAAAGCGCATGTGGAAATTGATGGAACTTAAGTGGCAGAAAAAGTAACTGCAAATTAGAACAGAGCCTTAGGGTTTTTAAACACAATGGCTAGTTTTATGAATTTTTAAGGGTTTTTTTGCACCTAGCTAGAGAACTAGAAACCATTGCAAAGGCCAGAGGAAAAAGAGTAGAGCCATGAAACTTTCAGGGATGCTTGGTAGGGTTAAAATAGGGACCTGGGGATAGATTTTAGCCAAATTTGGATAAGACAGGAAAATGTGGGTAACAATTATTATTAAGCATATATTAGTTAAGCATTCTATTTGTGTGATTGTTGCAAAATACTCTATTACATCATTTGGTCTTCAAACTGCAAGAGCAAGTTGTTACACCTCTAAAGAAGATACAATCCCTACAAGCTCTTCTTGATTCACACCGTGTAGACAGAAGCTATTTGACAAGATTCTCCTACTCTTCTTCTAAGAGTACGAATGTCCAAGTCAAGCATTCATTGTCACTCACATAGTGCTTCCCAAGATGATAACGATATGCAGCATCTAATCCTCTCATCACTCATGAAGCATGAGAACTAGTCTTGAAGGCATCATGTCTTGATTACAAAGTCAAATCTAAGGCTCAATTTGGACAAAACTTGAATACATCATCTTAGCCTACACAAATGGCAACTAGATGTCTTTACAGAGTCTTCTCCATAAAGACAAAGTCTTCAAGCATTCTACCTTACAAGAATTTGGTTTCAAAATCCTTACAATCCTTTAGCTATACCGAGAGAATACTACTTCCAATATGATTCTATGCATTATCATATCACCAATCGAACTGTGTCTCAAGCTTGAGAATTTTGGCACATAAATAGGAGGGTACGGGTTCAAACATGAGCCCCTTCTTTCGAGCTTTGCAGTCTCTTATCCCTTATTAGGGTCCATTTGGTGCATGGAATTAATTTATCTAGAATAGGCCTATTCTAGAATAAAGACCTATTCTCAAATTAATTAATCCTGAAAATGAAAGCCGAAATAATCTATCATGCGTTTGGATCCCATAATGTGGAATTAGAATAAGGATTATTTTTCATTTTTTTAATTAATTTGAACAATACGTATTTTTAACTTATTAAAAAATTATAATTATAAAAAAATATATTTTTTTACAAATTTTCATTTTTGAACTTATCATTTTTGTTGCTGGTTTTTTAATTAAATATATATGTATTTTTAACTTATATATTTTAAAATTAAAATATGTATTATTAACTTTTAAAAAATAAGATTATAAAAAAAAACTATAAAAAACATTATTGAAAAAATTATAAAACAAAAAAAATTATAAAAAATAAGATTATAATCCCTTAACTGTTCACGCACGGACCCAAAAAACTTATACATTTTGTTGTAATTTCGAATCTGTGAAAAGCTTATTTTTGGAATAAGAAATGAATTCTGAGTTTTTTTTGGAATTAATTATTCCAAGCATTGGCCCAAAAATGGGGATTAATTTTCTAATTTGGGAATTCAAAAAATGGCCACAAACGGCGAATTAGTTAATTCTCGCATTAAATAATGACAATTCCAGATTAATACCAGGAACCAAACAAGCCCTTAACAAAATTAAGTTCGTTGGTTATATATAGTTCTTGGATGTGGGTGGTTAGTGGCTCGATTTCTTGAATCCCACATCATATGGCATTTTATAAACTTGAAATAGTAGCGAGCACATATAATATTCGATGATGGCTCGTAGCCTCTTAGTGGGAGACCAAAAAAGTATGGCAGAGATCAAGTGTTCCAACCTCCCCCACAAATTTTAACAAACCAATTATGGAGGAAAACAGTAAATGGTGCCACCACATGGCACATCTTCTATCACGCGGCAACACATGAATCTGTGAGCATCTATACAAACTCCAATTGAGCCCATTCAAATTGCATTGGAAATCTCTCCATGAGCTCTACACAATGGAGTCATTTTCATCAAGTTATTAGATCTTGAAAAATTAGGGTACAAAAAAATTCATTTGAATCATAAAACAAAAATTAATCACCTCTCCAACCTCCTTGACATTTTGGTGGAATTTTCCCGATGATCTAACGCACCTACAAAGAAAAATGTGCTTCCAATATTGTGTGTGACCTTTCTAATTTCTCCAATCAGCCTCTAAGTCACAGTTGTGACAAAATAAAATGAGGGTTTACAATGTCATTTGAAAATTTGTTTAATACTTTGCATATGGTTTGTGTCATATATGATGCATGCCATACCCTTTTTGGGGGACCAAAAGGTGAGTGGCAACTCATTAGGCCCCATTTTTGTGTAAAATATTATTAATCATCTATCTTAGATTATATCTATAAATATAAATAATCTTTAAAATAAATAAATATGCATTATTTTCTTACTGCTTTTTAGTTTACAACTAAATATTATCATTTGAGTTTCTTTTATAAATTATTATATCATATGGCACCTAGAATAAATACAAAATAATTTATAACATTGTTTATGATATTAATCTAAAAGACATATATAAGGTCTACATTTTTCACTACATTCTATAATTAAAAATTAAGTTTATAGAATATAAATAGATACTTTAAATAATACAATAAATTTAAGACACTATATAATATATCTATCCACACTAAATTAATATTTTAAATTTAAGAAAGATAACAATGATATTAAGGAGAGATATGGAAATTTATAAATAGAAATTGGCCTTAATTCAATCAACTAAACACAAAATTTAAATCTATGAATCCCTAGTGTTGGATAAAGAACAAGAATAGTCAAAGGAGTCTCTCCAAGAAGGCATATGGAATGTCATGAGGAATGTAGTTGTCACATTAGATAGTTGGGATAAGATTGACAAGCAAATAGAATAAATCAAAAAAGAGACTAGCTTAGGGATTCATAGTTATATTTTGGAAGAGGATGTGGCTAAAATAAAAAAGAACTAGGGGAACCTAATGAAGAATATGTATCACCTAAGATGTAGTGTTAAGGAATACTAAACTAAGTAAAGCATTCAACAAAACAAAGTAGACAAACACTTATGCTAAGACCATAAAGAAGAGCATGAACAAAATAAACAAGTTTGCAAACTTCTCACAAACCCAAATGTGAAGCCTCCTTTGTTGAGTGGATTTGGTCCAAGAGATTGGATGCGTGCTTAAAGTGTGCTCAAGCTTCAAATATGGAAGGAAAATGTGGCATTATGAGGTTATGGTTGATTTTTTTGGCTCTCAAATGGGCATGATAATTTTACATAAAAGGTGGATTAAAATGAAGGAGAAGAGCCTTTAATTTATAGGCAAGAAGAGTGTTGAATGGATGGTCAGTAAAGATGAGGAAGGGTTGAGATGCATCCTAGAGAGAGCACATGGATTGTACTTTTTCAAATGCATAGCAAGGTAATTTTTAAGAAACCCCCCCTTCAAAAAAGGTGTAAAAAACTGGTGAAATTTAAAAAACTACAAAGGAAATTATTAATTTTATTGGCAAAAAAATTTTCTTTTCAAAGAAAAAATATTATCTCAATTGGCGAATCATTCATGCTCCCTCAAACTATGTGAAAAATCTTGGTGAATCATTGATGCTCCCTGAAACTATGTGGAAAATCTTGGTGAATTGTGTTTTTGTTTCAAAACTACCAAAATATATATTGGCAAATAAAAAATAGTATTTATATTATAAACAATATATATTGGTGAATATTCAAAACATAGTGATATGACTACGGGTCAAGTTGGGTGCTATGTGTCATTTACTGATGACCATTTTGTGAGGATAGTTTGCATAGCTTCGGCAGGCTAAAAGGAGGGTCGATGCTAACGATTACGAAGATACGCAATGGTCATGTTGATGGTGTGCATAACTTCGGCTGTTATGTTGGCAGTTTAGAGTTGTAGGCCACAAAGATACACAAATTTTAAGTAAGTTTGTGGTTGATAATTTTGCATTTGGGTAGCTTCGACATAGTTTTTGGTGACTGGTGATAGTGTGCGTAGCTTTGACACACTAAAAGGAGGGTCGATGCTCACAGTTACGAAGATACGTAATGGTTAGGTTGACGACATGCATGACTTCGGTAGTTATATTGGCAGTTTGGAGTTGAAAGCCACGAAGATCATAGGTAGGATATGGGGGTTCTGAGGCCACACTGGCAGTCTGCGTGACTTCAGAAGTTATGATCGCATGTATGATATGGGGGTTCTGAGGCCACGCTGGTAGTCTGTGTAACTTCACCATGAAGTTACAGTGACATTGAACACTGAAGTGCAATTAATGAGACTTATCGATGCCAAGATTTTGATTAGACATTAAAAAGGATAATTTGTACGAGATATGAGATGCGATTTGTAAACATTCATTATTTTTCTTTTCGGAGCGAAGCCACCTTACGTGAAACATTCCTTCAAAATTTAATGCGGCTGCCAAGTTGTCAGTTCAAAATTTAAAGTTGTAGCTAGGATATGGTGGTTCTAAGGTCACGCTGGCAATCTGCGTAACTTGAGTAGTACATAATCCAAACCAAGATTTTGATCAGACATTAAAAATGATAATTTTATGGGATATGAGTTGTGATTCATCAACATTCATTATTTTTATTTACGACTTTGGAGCTAAGTTACGTAGGATACAAGTGTCTGCAATTTTTCTTTATCAAAATTCATTAATTTCCTTTTTTGAGGTAAGCCACCTTATCTGAAACATTCCTTCAAAATTTATTATGGCTGGAAAGTTGGTGATTATTTTCTTTATATACTCCTCGGTAGTGGAATTGCAGAACACAGGGCGCTTTCTAAATTTCTAAATTTGGAATCTTGGATGACAGAATGGGTCTTCCAGTAGCTGAGGGATCATCAAATGAGAACCTAGAACCTATTATCCAACCAAATTTGGTTATGGGGGAGGAGATTCAGCAAGATTTCCTCATTCATCTTATGTTTGCAGCATGGGATCATGCTACCAATTACGCCAAATACCAAAGTGACATGTTTGAACTTGAAGTAGAACATGACAAGGCGAAGATGTGTGCCATTTTTAATTATCATGGCTTCGACCAGGAGGGGTTCTAAGAGGAGATGATTCAATTATTTGTTGGTATGTGCATCAACTGATCTTTTTTTCTTTGTGGATAGTATTATTATATTATAGTTTATACTATAACATATTAACAAATTACTATTAGTCTACTAGTATTAGGATATGTAGGAGTCAACTATCGGACTGTCAGACTAGGCTTTTGTAATTTCCTTTGAAAGTTCAATGGATCTTAGGAAAAATTTTGTTACTTGTAATTTGTAAATATGAAATTTGAATGTACTTTTCATTTTGGTTTTGGAAATGGTTGGAAGCTTGTTGCTTCTCCTTTTGGGGAAACCACAACCATTCAGTGAATCAATGATTTAGTTACTAGTATTATGTATACTAGTTTTTGAATTGTATAGTAATACTGTATACATATGAGAAGACTCTTTTTCAAATAGTGTTACTATTTTTAGTTTTACATGTTATTTGCTAATACTTCAAATTTCAAAAGTCAATACAGTAACATGTTACGTGAATCATGAAATTGAACAATAGTTTTATAAATTGAAAAATATGTAAATTGTAATTATTAATTAACTTGAACTTTGAAGTATCTGTGAGTGTGGACTATGATTCTAAATAAAATTATAAATACCTATTAATTGATTCAGAATGCTAAATCATCATTCACTTCACTGATTGAATGAGAAGTCTGACACTTCTAAAATCTAAATCCCACATGGCACATGGAAATTTGGAACCCACTCCACGCTCTGAAGTTATGGCTGGCTATTTCATAACTTCTCAACAGTTAATTTATTATGATGGTGATGGGTTTCAAAGTTATGCCTGATTGTTTTGTAACTTCTCAACGGTTAATGTTTTATGATGGTTAGGGGTTCCAAAGTTACGCCTAGCTATTTTGTAAGTTCGTAACTTCTCAACAGTTAAGTTTTTATGATGGTGATGGGTTCCAAAGTTACGCCTAGCTATTTTGTAACTTCTGAATGGTTAAGTTTTTATGATGGTTAGGGGTTCCAAAGTCCTGACTAACTTCATGTGTAACTTTGTAAGGTGTTGAAAAGTGAGAGTATGTTGCATGCCATGTGGAAAGTGCCAAAGAATGGAATGTTTGTAGAGCTTCGGTAGGGTTTCTTGGCCATTTTTGATAGTAGTTACAAAGTACAAGTGTCATGCTAGGCTATGTCATAACATCTCAAGGTTTCATTTCTCTGGTCATTTTAACAGTCCCAAAGTTTTGAAAAGGTGTTACATGACTTCGCAAGTCTCAAAGTTTTAGGATTTCAAATTCAAAGGGCCAAGGGCCAAGGCCCCTAATTTATAGGTAGAAATTTAGAAAAGTTGAGAATTGAGATAGGGAACTAGGGTTAGATGTACCATTAGCGTAACTTCAGTAACATGCCAATTATTTGCTCTTGGATCACTGCCAAATCTATGTTGCAAGTGATAGTTGACAGTGACACTTTTTTGAAAAAGGTAATTACTAATTTCATGTGTGTGCACTTGATGAGATTTTAATTTTTAATAGAGTAGGTGGCCTAGTGGCTGGTTGTGAGTTTTTTGTTACTTGTTAGTTATTAAAGACAGTTCACACTTCACATAGCATCCATAATTTCCAGAGTCAAAGAGCAACAGAGTTGAAAGCTTTGGCTTTAAATGAAGAAAAGGAGCTTACTGCTTAGAGTTTCTTAGTTTAGTATACATAAAGAATGGCAGAACAAGGATCTCCTGATGTTGTTGTATTACTGGGAAAGAGTGTGCATTCAAGAACAAAGAGGCCAAACATATACGCTGAAGAATGGATGAAACTATTGCCTGGATCTTTAATTTTGCAATTAGCTAACGCTTATGAATGGAGAGATCCTTATGCATTTTGTAGGGATGTTGTCTACCCAAACACAAGTGGGTATGAGCTCTTCATGTATTTCTATAACAATAGATTGAGAGGCCCTCCTATTTCAAACCCATGGGATAGGAACTTGGGAAAGTTGATAGTACCTGAGGTATTTTTGGATGTAGACCTCATGAAAGCGCTAATTCAAGCGTACAATTCAGTGACACAAGCTTTCCACAAGCATGACAAGTTTGTGCTCTACATGTTAGATAGAGAAAATTTTATTCAAGATTTTGACCTTCAAGGACCTATGAGCATGGATATTGACCTAGCAGAAGAGGAGGCCCTATTTAATATTCTGAAAAGTTACTACACTAGAAAGGTTATGAGGAAGCATATTCCTAGAGAAAAGAAAGAGGTGGGGTATTTACCGAAGAATGTTGCAGATTCATTTGATATTGAGATTTTATTTCCCTATTTCTAGAATACCATCTACGGTCTACACAAAGTTATTGGAATAGATGAAAGTTTGATAGTGTGTCCTGATATTTATGTCATGGCTACAAATGTTCAGGACCTATACACCAACAAGGATTTTGATTATGTGGGGCACATAATCAATGTAATGCACACTGAGTTGATGAATGCAAAGACTGATTTGAAAAGCTTCAAGTTGAATCACTACTCCATGTTGATGCACCTAATCCTCTATTGCAATATTGACTACACCAACCTAGATTTCATCAATGAGACCGAGAATGCAAGAGGAACTATTATGCTTCACCTCTGGACTAGGGTATGGGATAGAAGTTACCATTTCTCTAATTCCATTTCTTTTTATAGTGATTTTGTGGATCCAATAATGAACATGTTAGGTATTGTGAGGGATAGATTTCCTTTACTTGTTAGAAAATTGCTTAGACCCTTAGCATTTAAAATTGACAATGACATTAGGAAAAATTGGGGTGATATGTTTTTTTGATAGAATTTTACTATTATAAGAGTGTATGCTTGCCCTCAACCTCCACACATACTGCCAAAGTTTGTCCCATAAATATTGGGCAATAGTAGAATTCTTGTGGCAGCTTATCATGATGGATAGAGAGCACTTAGGCCCTAAAAGACATAAGGGAACCTTTCTGGCAAGGAGGTTCCAAATAGGGGATTTCTCTATAGGTAAAGATGTTGTGGACCAAATCCATGAATTCCTGAGATAATTCAGATTTCCCTTTGCTAAAGCAAGGATGTATGACCTAGAAGACTTCGTTAGAGGAGCATTGAGAGAAATGAGGAATCATAATTTGGCTCTAAATCAGCCTATGGCAGATGAGGATGTTATTAGAAATGTTATCAATCAAGATATCTATGAAGAGAGAAGTTGTAAATGGAAAAATATTGTAAGGGTAGAGGAATAATTGAAAAAGGCAGACCCTAACTTCCCCGGTTTCTTTCCTGATCTCCAATACATGTCGAGAATTGACAGGTGTATAGAGAATTACGAAGACATTATGTCTAAATTTCTAGACATCCCTGAGGAGAAGGAGGAGGATAGAATAACTCCTGAGGAAGTTGAACCTGATGTGGTGTTTATCGTAGAAACAAAACAAGTTGAGCCATCCACATCTGAGCAGGGGCCATCAAAGAAAAAAAAGTTGATGAATGTACCACAAAAGGCAAGGCAAAAGGCACTACAAATCCTACCAAGTAATAGCCATTACTTTGCTAACTTAAGATAAAAAAAAATTGACATCACAGGTGGATGAGGGAGAAAAGGCCCTAGATGAGTTAGAGTTGGTTGCAGCTAGATTTGATGACAGGGTCATCCAAGCTAAAGAGTTTATAGATGATGATGAATTCATTGAGTCCGATGAGTTTAAAATTTTTCTCTTTAGAGCTAAGAATAATGAATTAACATTGTCTTTGAAACTAGGGGAATCACAGGAAAATACTGTTAAAATGATTGAAAAATTACAAGCCTATGATCCCAACAGTGAAACATTAACTGTGGAGGAGGCAAGAGATCTTGTAAAGAGAAGTGGCATGTTGCTGATCCCTGGATGGGACTTGGAGTCCTCATTCTTAATTGACCAAATCAAGAGGCAAGATAAAGTTGTAGCTTATGAATCTTTTGGCCTTGGTGGACTATAGAGAGGTTTTGGATTCAATATGGACACTAAGACACTAGTAGTATGGTGTGTGGCCCCAAAATCTAATAAGCCCAGATTGGTTGACATTTAAGACATGACACAGGGTAGCCAATTAATATGGAGGTTACAGGACACTATAAGATCAGAGAATCAATAGTCTAAAAAATTAATCGAGGGCATTTACAGAGGTCTGTGATGTTGGGGTCCAAACTGAGTATGAGGGGGGCCTAGCTCCAGAACTTGCAACAAAAAAGATAATAATGGACATTGATCAACATATTGATACTGGAATTGTTGAAAAGGAGACTTTGAATAAAGTTCTATTGCACAAATTAAATATTTTAAAAGGGAAGTCTCAAATCCTTCATAGTACTTTTATTTCTTTATAAGGGACAGAATATCAATGTTCTAATGCCTTGTCTGTACTAACCCCATTATTTAATACTTGGGGCCCATACCTATAATTCTTTGATAGGTTAGTTTTACTAATGGGAAAAAAATGGAGTTACCTGACAAAGTAATTGATGTTATGGAAATGGTGTTATTAGTAAAGGAGTAGTACACATTTTTCACTGGAAAGTTACAAATCGTTTAGGCAAAGCTAAAGGTTTTTGCTGAAGAGTCTGAAGGATATATCCCTGCTATTGTGGACACATAGGGACACTTGAAGGAATGGAAGGAGTGGGTTGATTCTTTCAACCAAATTTTGGATGCTAACAAGGTCCCTTCTTATTTTGTTGGTGATGCTGACATTTCAACTTTTAATGAAGTTGTGGATGAATTGTACAAGCAGGAGATTAGCATGAATAAGCTTGTTGCTGAATCTCAAGCCATAATGGATTCCAAGTGGAACAAATGCCTTGAAGACTTGGATACAGTTAGAGCGATAACTTGGCCATGAAAGAGGGAAATTGTGGTGTGGGAAAACATTGGAGAGATTCAAGCCTTGCCACATTGACATGGATGATGGAAGTAGTTGAGACAGTTATGGTATTAGTGATGAACTACAACTAATTTAGAACCTGAATGAAGAATCTATGATTTAAGATCACTGAGGAGTTACTGATTAGATATGAAAGATGATTAAATCAGTATTATGTTGTCATTGATGTCAACTAGCTTGACAGTACTTATCTTGTAAGTTACTATATCGAAACATCTGAAGAAAGGTGAAAGAGATGAAGAACAGAAATATCTACATGAGGAAGATGTATATGTTAGATGAGGATAAGGAATACACTGTGTAACTTGTTGATGAGTCTATGACTTGATGATATCGACTTTATTATGTTGCATTCATCTATGATGAAGAATAGAGTAGAAAGACACAAAGCAGTGTTGTCGGTAAATGAAGCATTCCAGTATACACCGACGAAGTGTAGTGTATATCGAGTGCAGTGTTAACCAAGCTTCTATTCATCGATGCATTTCTTTGTTAACCAAGAATAACATAAAAGAATTAAATGATTAGTTTAGCTGATAAATTGATGAGTTGTAAAGTGTATGAAATCGAGGTAACAGATAAGGTTTGTTATGAAGATTGACAGCTAACATAATTCAAGAAAGATCAAATGGAGCAGATTGAAACGTGTTACTGACACATCAGCCAAAGAAGGTTAGAGGGGAAAAATCAATGAATGAGATTAAGCGGCAAAATCTAATGGACAAAAAGAAAATGATTTACTCATCTATATAAGAGACATTGGTTTCATTGTTGAAACAATGCCGGAGGAAGAAGATACTGTAGAATTATCGTGTGAAGGAGTTTTCATGCATTCTGATCATACTGGTTAGTGAGAACCAAACTATAGAACAATTATCAAGCTATAGAGAGTAATTACCGATGGACAGTAAGTTGATATAGTATTGAATCTAAAGTGATATATTGATCAGAAAGATTTGAATGAGCTGAACATTGATTTGTAAACTACAATTGAAGTTGTTTCAAGGCAGATCATCTACTGTTACATATTTAACCAGTGTACACAGTCAAATCTCTTAACCGAGTGGACTAAGAAAGTCTTTTTATGTTTCATTCATAGAGTGAACATTGTTATCCTGTCAACCCCAGAGTGACTTCTGGTTGGACAATAACTTATAGTCTAAAATCCTCTAACAAGGTCACACCTAACAGTGTGTTTGTAACCTTTAACAGGCTTGGGTCTTCACCAACCTCACTTCAAAAGAGTGAACATTTTTGGGTTGTCGGTCCCAAGTGGTTTTTCCCTTCAAAGGGTTTCCACATTAAATCTCTTATGTTATGTGTTGATTTTGATATTTGTTTGTTATCATACTTTGTATATTACATGTTAGATTTGATAGGTAACTACTATAAGTTTTAAACTGATAATCGGTAAAAACATAGACAGTGAAAGCATTTTATGTTTACCAAGTAGCAGAAGTTGAAGAATTGTTTTGGATTATACATTGTGGTTTGGGACACTGGATAACTGATTCCCCCCCCCCCTCTTAGTTATTCTAACAATTGGTATCAGAGTTGTGGTTGCTTAGAACAGAGTTTTAAGGACTCTAGCAAAAAGGTCTCAAGATTTATAAGAGGGAAGTGCCAAAGTTAAACAAAGAGAACTTCACAGTATGGCAAAGCTGGATGAAGTTGCACATATCTAGAATTGGGAATTTTGCACTAGAACTGATGCAAAATGGCTACATTGAACCAACACCAGGTCCCCTGACTCTTGATCAACTAAAGGACAGGCACAAACATAATATTACTATGATGGAACTTGTTGCTGCCTATACTGATGCCGAATTTGAAGACATTAAGGGATGCACTACTACCAAAGCCATGTGGGATAAATTGACTCTAATATATAGTGGATATTTTAATGTTAAGAGAGCCAGAGCAGAAAGCCTAAGAGGTCGATTTGATGATATGAAGATGAAAGAAGGTGAGAACATTGTGCAATACACAAATAGACTAAAAGAGGTAGTACATGCTATTAGAGCATCAGATGGAATTATTGAGGATGAAACAGTGATAAGCAAGATTTTCAGAACTTTACTGCCAGTTTATGCAATCAAGATCTCTGCAATTCATGAAACAAGAGCTACATCCAACCTTACTCTTGACACACTGATCGGTAAGCTTACAACCTTTGAATTGAATAACTTTGACAATAGTGTTGTACCTTCTGTTAAATCCACTTTCATGTCTTCTTTGAAGATTGGTAATTCTAGTAGCACGAATAGTAAGAATAGTGATAGTGATAGTGGTACCGATGATGAACTTGATGATCTTGAAGCTCTTATGGCCAAAAGATTACCCAAAGGTAAAGGAAGGTATAGATGTAAGCTACCTTTGGCATGCTTTAACTCTAAAGAAGTTGGCCACATCGCTGTTAGATGTCTGAATAAGAAAGATGATGATAGATTCAAAGACCGATCCGAAGGAAGCTATGGGAGAAGAGTCAACAGAGGCTACCGACATAATAATAGAGACAATCAAGATAGCTATGACAAAGGGAAAAAGGTTTGTTACATAGCTGAAGAATTTGAATCTAAATCTAATACTGATGATGATGTAGAAGTAGTATTTGTTGCTATGAAAGATGACTCAAAGGAAGAAGAGAAACATGAAGAAATAGCACTGATCTCTAAAGTAAGCAGAAATGATACATGGATCATAGACAGTGGTTGTACACATCATATGACTGGTGATATAGATAAATTTGATCTACTTGATGAATATGATGGAGGATCTATAAGGATGGGAAATGATGCACCTTGTATGGTAAGAGGTAAAGGTTCACTAATGATCAATGATAGAATAAAATGTGAAAATGCATACTGGGTAGATGGACTGAACTATAATTTGTTAAGTGTGGCACAACTGAATAACTCAGGCCACCGACTTTCCTTTAAGAGAAAGAAGGTAAAAATCTATGATGATGGAGGAAGACTTGTCAGAATCGGTACACAATCCAAAGGTAATCTATTTTATCTTGATATTGATCAATCTTCTTGTTTATTAATGAAGGATGAAGATGCATGGTTGTGGCATAAAAGGTTATGCCATGTGAACTTTGATAACATGATCAAGATTAGTAAGAGGAAAAGAGTTAGAGGGTTGCCTAACTTTTCAAAATCGGATCATGCTATGTGTCATGAATGTCAGAAAGGTAAGACGACTAAGGCTAGTTTTAAAAGCAAAGACTACTCAACAAAGAAGATACTTGAGTTGGTTCAAACCAACCTATGTGGTCCTATGAGAACTCAGATTTATTATGGTGATAGATACTTTATTCTTTTTGTTGATGACTATACTAGACTGATGACAGTTATGTTCTTAAAAGAAAAATCTGAAGCATTTAAGATGTTTAAGTGGTATAAGGAAAAGGTAGAAAAAGAGACTGGAAAAGAATTAAAATGCTTAAGATCTGATAGAGGACGTGAATTTATCTCTGATGAATTTACTAATTTCTTTAATGAGCATGGTATCAAAAGATAGGTCTCTACACTGAGAACACCTCAGTAGAATGGGATTGCTGAAAGAAGGAACAGGTCAATCATTGACTGTGCAAGAACACTAATGCTACAAAAGAATATTTCTTAGACATATTGGAGGGAAGTTGTTAGTACAGCTGTATATGTGCTTAACCGAGTACAATTGAAGAAGGACACCAACCGGACACCCTATGAACTATGGTTTGAACACAAACCTACTGTAAGTTATTTTAGAATTTTTGGAAGCAATTGTTGTATTCTAAAAAATGAGAGAAATGGGAAATTTGATTCTAAAGGTGATGAAGGAATATTCTTAGGATATTCTACTAAGAGTAAAGCATACAAATGTCTGAATAAGGTTACAAATAAGATAATTGAAAGTACTAATGTCCTTGTTGATGAGTTTGATGACAAGAACACAGAGGAAACTAGAAAGGAACCAGAAGACTATGGTAGATTCACTTACATTGAACATCCTTATTATATACCAAAGTTGCAACCTGTGATAATCGATCAACAAGAAAATAACCATGAGGAACAGGAAAGGGAAACCGATGAACAAGATGGAGCTATTGAGCAAGCACATGAACCTGAACAGGATGAACAAGAATGAAGAAACCGAGTACTAGCTAGTTTTGTTAGAAGACATCATCCTAAGACACAAATTATTGGAGACAGACAAGCTAGCGTGTAGACAAGAAACAAAGCAAGATAAGGTACATGTCTAGTTTGTGAATTTGAACGAAAAAATGTGAAAGTTGCATTAGATAATGAAGAATGGGTTAATGCAATTAAAGAGGAAATAGAAAAAATAGAGAAGAACAAAACTTGCTCCTTAGTACCCTGACCTAAAGATAAAAATGTTATCGGTACTAAGTGGATATTCAGAAATAAACTGAATGAAAATGGTGAAGTGATAAGAAATAAAGCTAGATTGGTATGCAAGGGATATGCAATGGAAGAAGGCATTGACTATAGTGAGACATTTGCACCTGTTGCTAGATTGGAAGGATTTAGAATGCTACTTGCATATGTTGCACACAAGAAATTCAGAGTTTATCAAATGGATGTGAAGTCAGCATTTCTTAATGTTATACTTGAAGAAGAGGTCTACATAGAACAACCTGAAGGATTCATTGATCCAGACAATAGAGACATGGTATGTAGATTACACAAAGCTTTATATGGTTTGAAGAAAGCACTAAGAGCCTGGTATGAAAGGCTACATACTCACTTGGTAAGAACTAGTGAAAACAACAATTTGTACATGAAAGGTGATACTGATGACACTATTCTTATTGCTAAGATATTTGTTGATGATATTATTTTTGGAGGTCAAGATCATGTATGTAAATCTTTTTCTGATGACATGAGGAATGATTTTGAAATGTTTATGTTTGGAGGGATTAAATTCTTTCTAGGACTACAAGTGATTCAGTAGAGTGATGGGATATTTATCACACAGTCTAAGTATATAAAGGAAGTCTTGAAGACATTTGGCATGGAAGATACTAAACCGATGGGAAAACTAATGGCTACTAGATGTAAACTAACTAAGGAAGATGAAACTACAGAGGTAAACCAGACACTTTACCGAGCCATGATTGGTAAGCTAATGTATGTAGTTCACAATAGACCAGATATAGCACATGTTGTGGGAATTGTTGCTAGATTTTTTGCTAATCTTAGAGAATCACACATGATTGCTACTAAAAGGATCTTAAGATACTTGAAAAAGATAGAGGATTATGGTTTATGGTATCCTAAGGAAGGTAAGTTTGAACTGATGGTCTATACCGATGCTGATTGAGCTGGAAATGTGGATGAAAGAAAAAGCACCACTGGAGGAGCATTCTTCTTTGGTGAAAGACTTGTAACCTGGACAAGTAAAAAGAAAGCTTGTATTTCTCAGTCTACAGTTGAAGCAAAGTATATTGCTGCTGCTACTAATGAATGAGGTAATCACTGACCCAGAAGGAATGAATGAGGTAATCACTCACCTGGTGATTATATACTGTGACAACACAAGTGCTATCAATATTTCAAAGAATCCAATGATGCACTCTAAGACAAAGCATATATCAATTAAGTATCACTACTTAAGAGAACAAGTGCAAAAGAAGCAAGTGAAGTTAGAATTTGTTACATCTAAAGAACAACTTGCAGATATCTTTACAAAGCCTCTACTAAAGGACACATGTGAATATTTGAGGACTAGACTTGGGATCCGTCCCCTGTCTACCGGTCACTAATGTGATCTGGATGTTGCATCACCTTAAACTTATCAGAAGATCATAGATGTTGATGCACTATAGTTCACACTTTGGATAATGTTCAAGGTTGTGATTAAGTTTGAAGAACTGAAACAGATTGGGATATCAGTATATAGAGATATAGAGACTGTATTGAACAACAGAGAGTTACTTAGCTACTACAGAGCTGATTATTTATTTATTTCTTTGGCATTTTTGTCAAAGGGAGAGATAAATAATATGAAGAAAAGTTAAACATGCACCGAAGAGAACTATCTAAGGGAGAGATAATCTGACAGAAATAGAACATTGAAGATCAGTTACAGAGAACAGAAACAGGAACAGGAGAGCTGAAAAGAGTAGATTTGATGATTGCCATTACAGCATTATAAAACATATGTTTAGTAACATAGTGATTAAACATATTAAGCTAGGGAGAGCTTGTACAACATTTGTTCATAGAGTTGTAGAATACATGTTTGGTATGTGTATGGTACACTTCATATTACTTGAGTTACCATCAATGCCAAAGGGAGAGATTGATAAACTACAATTGATTTACAGCCTGAATGAAGAATCTGTGATTTAAGATCACTGAGGAGTTGCTAATTAGATATGCAAGATGATTAAATTAGTATTATGTTGTCATTGATGTCAACTAGCTTGACAGTACTTATCTTGTAAGTTACTATACCAAAACATCTGAAGAAAGGTGAAAGAGATGAAGAATAGAAATATCTACATGAGGAAGATGTATATGTCAGATGAGGATAAGGAATACACTGAGTAACTTGTTGATGAGTCTATGACTTGATGACATCGACTTTATTATGTTGCATTCATCTATGATGAAGAATAGAGAAAAAAGACACAAAGCAGTGTTGTCGGTAAATGAAGCATTCCAGTATACACTGACGGAGTGTAGTGTATACCAAGAGCAGTGTTAACTGAGCTTGTGTTCACCAATGCATTTCTTTGTTAACCAAGCATAATAGAAAGGAATTAAATGATTAGTTTAGCTGATAAATTGATGAGCTGTAAAGTGTATGAAATCGAGGTAATAGATTGATGGCTAACATAATTCAAGAAAGATCTAATGGAGTAGATTGAAACATGTTACTAACACATCAACCGAAGAAGGTTAGAGAGGCAAAATCAATGAATGAGATTAAGCAGCAAAATCTGATGGACAAAAAGAAAATGATTTACTCGTCTATATAAGAGACATTAGTTTCATTGTTGAAACAATGCCAGAGGAAGAAGATACTATAGAATTATCACATGAAGGAGTTTTCATGCATTCTAATCATACTAGTTAGTGAGAACCGAACTGCAGAACAATTACTGAGCTGCAGAGAGTAATTACCGATGGACAGTAAGTTGATATAGTATTGAATCTGAAGTGATATATTGATCAGAAAGATTTGAATGAGCTGAACATTGATCTGTAAACTGCAATTGAAGTTGTTTCAAGGCAGATCATCTACTATTACATATTTAACCATTGTACACAGTCAAATCTCTTAACCGAGTGGACTAAGAAAGTCTTTTTATGTTTCATTCATAGAGTGAACATTGTTATCCTTTCAATCCTAGAGTGACTGTTCGTTGGATGATAACTTCTGGTCTAAAATCCTCTAACAAGGTCACACCTAACAGTGTGTTTGTAACCTTTAACAGGGTTGGGTCTTCACTGACCTCACTTCAGAAGAGTGAACACTTTTGGGTTGTTGGTCCCAGGTGGTTTTTCCCTTCACAGGGTTTCCACGTTAAATCTCTTATGTTATGTGTTGATTGTGATATTTGTTTGTTATCATACTTTGCATATTACATGTTAGATTTGATCGGTAACTACTATAAGTTTTAAACTGATAATCGGTAAAAACATAGACAGTGAAAGTATTTTATGTTTACCGAGTAGCAGAAGTTGAAGAATTGTTTTGGATTATACATTTTGGTTTGGGACACTGGATAACTGATTCCCCCCCCTCTCAGTTATTCTAACAATTAGATGAAGATCCAATAGAGGGAGGTCAGTTAATTCAAATAGGGTATCTTATGTTTGCGGTTCACCTACTATGGATACGCCTTTGGTGCAAATCAAGACTAATTCTGAAGAATCCGGGCTGCCACTATCACTCTAATAACTGTTTCCAAACTTGTTTTCCAAATGCCAATATTAGTTTTTATTTTCTGATAGAAGTCTCTATTACTATGATCATTGATCATTGTCATTAACATTGATGTATAAATTTCAAGGAAGCTAATACAAATATACAAGGATATTTTGTTATTTTCTGATAGAAGTCTTTGTCCTCTGAGTCTAGTACTATGATCATTGATCATTGATTCTTCAATTTGAAATTTTGATGTATAAATTTCAAGGAGGTTAAATTTTAATACAAGGATATTATGTAATTTTATGTCACTGTGCCTGTGTAATTTTGTAAAGAGCTCAAGTCAAGAATCTCAATTCTAATTCCTGAAGATCACAATTGCAATTTGTTTGAATGTATAATTGTATATTATGTACAATGTCAATGGTCATATTATTATATTAATATTTTCTTTTAGAAATTAGGAAATTAGGAATTTAGGAATTAAGTATAATTTAAATGCTTTTGATTCAAGGAATTAAGGAATTAAGTAAATGCTTAGTATTAGAAAATTAGGAAATTGAAAAATAATAAATTGACTAATGAGTATGACAAATAATAAATTGACAAGTGATAATTTCTAGGAAATTAGGAAGCTTTGACCACTGGCAATGTTCGGAAGTAACGTCAGGCTATTTCGTAACTTCTCAATGGTTAAGTGTTTAGGATGGTGATGGGTTTCGAACTTCTGAGGGACTCCCAACTAACGACATGCATAACTTCAGAATTAAAGAGAAAGTTAGTTAAAAGTGACAGTGCATAATGGTGTTGAAAGTGATAGTTAGTTGCATGCCACGTGGAAAGTGCAGAGGAATGGACTACATGACATGTGTCAATGGATGGATTAATATTTGACACTTTGTCAGGATCAGTTCCGAACCTATGATAGTATTTTTCAAGTGGTTTATGGAGCTTTGCAAGGGTTTGTTGGTCATTAGTGTTGGCAATTACAAAGCTGCGATGAAGCATTTGGCAGAAAGGTGTAACTTCAGAAAGGTTAATTAGTTACAAGATTAAACAGTTCAGAGGTTACAAAAGGCTTTGTGTGGGACTTCGCAAGGTTATATGAGAGAGGAGATGTTAAGAATACCATCGGTCCACCACCGTAACTTTGAAAGGATTCCAAAGGCCTCTAATTTGCATGTAGAGAAGTTGAGACAGGGTTAGATGAACTGTTTGAGTAACTCCAGAACTAGGCCAACTTAAGTTTTGAATCTTATTCTTGATTCTTGAAGTTGAAATAACATGCCTACATCACTATGATGCATTGAGGCCCGAGGTGTTTACACTTTATAGTGAGGGAAAAGGACATTAATAATTATATGATTATACTTCAAACTTCATGAACATTCTACATGACAAAAATCATGAATTCAAATTAAAAATTACAAAAATCAAAATTCAAATTATAAAAATCATGAACAATACTTATTACTTGTAATATGAGTCAAATTGTCAATAATAAATATTCAAG
This sequence comes from Chamaecyparis obtusa, assembly GCA_027943335.1. Taxonomy (NCBI): domain Eukaryota; kingdom Viridiplantae; phylum Streptophyta; class Pinopsida; order Cupressales; family Cupressaceae; genus Chamaecyparis; species Chamaecyparis obtusa. Next base: position 112,090 of record BSBK01000600.1, read on the forward strand.
TCCATTATAAAATTTATCCAACAAGTACAGTAATAGGTATACAGTGTATAAAATTATAAATACCTATTAACCGAATGCTAATTCTAAATCACTTCAGTCTTCACTTAGTGTCAATGAGCAGTCTGTGGCTTCTATATCCCACATGGAATCCAGCTCCTGAAATTGACTACTAATAGTAGCAAGAGGTTCTTCTTCATTCTAAGTTAGGTATTCAAAATCAAAAAATTATTCATCTTCATTCTGAGTTTGAGACCAAGATCCATCGTTTGTCTCAGAACAAGCAGTAGCACCACCATGTTTTAAAGTGTTCAAAAGCCCTCGTCTTTCACTTAGGGAATTCCAAATTGCCAATGCCCTATCATAAGGAAACTCTCTAACATTGTACTAAGTTACAAACAACCTCAATAAAGTTTCCAAATTTTTGTCTAGTTTGTTTCTGATCTTTGATTTCAAAAACCCCAATGCACTGAAAAATATTTCATCTTCCACCGACCCCAATATCATTGTTTGACATAAATCAAAAAGTTTGAAATATTCTGATATTGAATCATGCAATACTTCACTCTTCTCTATCCTTTTCCAAAGCCTGGTTATTGCGCCAGGTTCAAATGGATTCTCCAAGTTTTTTAACTGCAATTTCATACATGATGAAAATTGTGTACATTATTTTTTTAAGATTGGCTGAATCTATAATTCCTTCAATTGGTTGTCCATTGCAATTTGCATGTTTTGAAAACTCTCTGATCAATTCAACAATTTTTTTATGAAGTTTATATGTGCATCAATTTTTTTATCTCCAACGTTTTTCCAAAAATGAGGAAACACACAATCCATGGCTTCAAGAATTTCTTCTTGAGGGAATCTTTCACAAATCTCACTTGAAATTTGGTAGGAAATTGACTTCAAATTATCACTAATAGAATTTAACAAACCTGTCAAAATCAACCCTTTTAACTGGAAGTAGTCTGCCTCGCTTGCCCATCTTAGATTGGTGCATTGGTATTTCATATCCTTTCACAAACACACATAAATCATTTTTTGCATTGAATTGTAAAAAATTCTCAGCATGATTCAAATCTGTAATTGTTTTCCACCTAAAAAAATTTGGGCTTTGAAGTGTTATCATATCTAAGTACAAATTATCCAGGGCAACGCATGTCATTCTACGTAAATCTGAGTACTCATGGATATACATAGTCCTATCTTGGGCTTTCTTAACAATTTTGTTCATTAAATCCAACATGGGGAGAAGACTAGCTAAAGTTAACGGAGTCTCTATATCACTTAACTTATTAACAAATTAGGAGCTTTGTCTACTATGGGGCATTGCTCATATATTACTTTGATCAAGGATTGATATTCTCTTAGAACTCTTTCTACTGGTCCATGCAAAGAGATCCATATGGTCTCAACATCCTTGAGAAGCTTGTTTCTTGGTGTTACTCCCTCTGAAAAAATCTTAGATTCTGCAAAATGTTTAGGACTTCTTCAGAAGTAAGAGTATATTTCATGAACTAGATCTTCAACTTTTGACACTATAGGAAAATCGCTTACAATTTTATATGCTAAATTCATTTGATGGGCCATACAATGTATGCCAAGTATGTAAGGTGCAATACTAGTTTTTAATCTTGCACAGAGACCATTCCTTTGGCCTTGCATTACTAAAGCTCCATCAGCTCCAACACATACTAACTTCTTTCCAATTGTCAAATCATCCATACCAACAACTTCATTCAAAGCATTATTCACTTCAAAATATAAGTTTGATGTTGTTGAATTGCCGCTCATTTTACAAACACAGGGTAGATGATCTTGGTGAACATGTTCTTTTACTGTATACACATGCATACAGACCCAAGCAGTGTTATCTACTGTATTAACTTCATCTATGGATAATGAAATGAATCTGGACTGTTTTAATTTCTCTTGTAAATTTTTCTTTTCCACCTCAGAAAGATAGTTTGCCATTTCCCATCCAACGTTTGTTGACCAATGTGACATAGGATAGTGAGGAACTTTCAAAAAGGATAATAAATTACCATATTGTGAGAAGTCTCTCATAGGAAGCCCTCTGGACATAATATGAAAAACAACACTCATCTGAACGGTCTTTGTCAGGTTTGCTTCATTGGCTGCATGTTTAAAACCAGCCCTGATTAGATTTTCACTACTAGCAATTATTGTCATTCTCTTGTTATGCTCTTCCTATTCTATGGCATACTTAACATGAATACATTCTTCCTTTGATTTCCATCTCACTACTGATATTTCTTGTATGTCTATGGTCTATTTTTCATAAACCTTACCAATATGCTTTTCTATAGTGTCAAGATTTAGCTACAACTTCTTCTCTCTTTTATTTTTCCAGGTACAAATCTTACACCTACATTCTATTGGTTGTTCATCATTGCTTAGGACTAGTTCAGTGAACCAGTACTTTGCTACCCAATCGACCTTAAAATTTCTTGTCATTTCCCACTCCCACCCCATTTTTACTTCCCTTTTTCTTTCTTCCTACCAACGTCATTATTATCTTCATTGCTAGCATTTTCATCCAACTGGTTCTGTGTATCCCTTATAACATCTTCTCTCGTGCCACCATTGTTATCCTCATTTGATGCATTTTGATTTTCATTTAACTCAATGACAACCCCAACCTGTGGTACTAGTACTGGTGAGCTACTGTGAATGGCTTTTGCACTTGCAATTGCAGATGTTGATGGAGTAGAAACATTTCCAACTCCAAAGAAAGCCTTTACGGTAGTATCTTTAAGTTTTGGGCATTTTGATGGCCTCCCAAGCCCTTCACTACCTTGAGGAGTCTTACCCTATCCTTCACTGCCCTGAGGAGTCTTACCCTTGTCTAGCTTTCCAATCTCTTCACTTCCCTGAGCACAATGAGAAATCTAAGTCTCAACCTCCCATGATATCTCAATCCCTTTAGCACTAGCAAACTGAGGATACTCACTCTCAGGATAGTCACCCTTGTCCGACATCTTGACCCAATGACCTCTCACATTCACTAGGATTCTATGAATTAAAATTAATAGCAATACTGTTAAATTTGAACAAATAATTGCTTACCTTAGTCCTGCTTCCTTTGAATTCTGACTCTCTGAAATGTTGAATCCTCTATTTACTATTGCAAGATTGTTATTTGTAAATCTGGCCCTCCAAAAAAATTTAATGGGACATGATAAGACTACTTTTGCAAATCTGATTTTAATTTATATCAATCCATGATTCCAAATTCTCAATTTCCAATTTTCATTTTTTTTAAATTCCCAGGCTTTTGGTGAAAATGTGCCAACCTGATCAATTTTCAATATAGGAATTAATAAAAGGGTGAAATATGTCATGGTCAATAAAATAATTAATTAATGGGTGGTGAAATAGGTTGTGGTTAAGATAACAATATAAACCATTTGGCTATTTTAGATTTTATATGTAATTCATAATTAATACCCTTGGTGAATAAGAGACCGTTAAAAGAACCACATCAGATTGGCTAAAGGTGAATATATTGGTCAACCTCATCAAATGGAAAATCTAATTGGCAATTCCAATGAATATTTACCCATTACTGTGTCAAGATTGGGTGAATATGGGTCACTATGTACATCTGCGATTCACCAATTCCAGAAAAAGTATTTCCCAAAATTTTCCAAAAGGTGAATATTCACCACTAAAAATTATGTTGATGCATAGCCTTGTGACAAGTGTCACAAGGAAAGTGGTCGAGAGGAGAGGTCAAATCCTTGAATAATGTGACCGTTTTGGGGGATGTGTGGGGGACAAAGGTGTAAGAGGGAGATGGAGTGTGTAAGAGATGTGTAAGAGAATTCAAGATTGACATGAGGTTTCGGGGTTGGGAGATGTGAAGATGTGACAAGAGAGTTGACTTGGGTTTGCTAATCTATTTGATTAGGATTGTGCAAATGATTAAGGGTTGATTAGGCTTGGATAAGAGGTTAAGTGGGAGAATTAGGAGGATTTGATGGGAGGAGAGAGAATGAGTGGAGGGTTAGATTAGCTAATAATGGGTCATTAGCTAATTAAGGAGGATTAGTATGTATGAATGGGTTGGGTTAAGTTAGAACTCAAGGTCAGGTGGTTGGAGGTTTGGTTAGATGAGGGTTAAAGTTAGGATCCATGTACTCAAATTGAGTTAGAGTTAACTTAGGTGACATCACCCATAAAGTCTCTAAGAATGTACATGCATAAAAATAAAGCTACTAAAAAAACTAGAAAATCTAAAAAAAATAGTAAAATATAATTTTGAGGTCCTATATGGTGGAATTTGATCCCAAAAATATGCCGAGATTTGGTCCAATTGAATATTTTGGATAGACATCTTTTATAACTTTGGAAGATACATCTACCTGTAAAATTTCAGCCCAAACTTACAACCAAGTCAAATGTTATGACCCTTAGAAGTATCTACATCATTCTCCTTTGGTTGAAAACATTGTAGCTCCTACAAGTTCCTATCCTAACACTTTTTCCATTTAGGCTAATCTAGATTCTTCAATTCCCACTCTATAATCCAGGTGATGTCTGCTAGTGCTAGTCATTCCCATTGTACTAGATATCTATTATATTCTCCTTGGTGAGTGTGAAAAATCTTCTTATCTAAAACCTTTGCAATCTTTTCCTTTTCCTTGTTGGAAATGGTCTGCTACCAATTCAATTCATCTTCACTATATTAGTAGCTTGATCTTCACCATGGAAATTATATAAATTAGAGACATTAAACACAAGGGAAATATTAAGTCCAGTGGGTAAATCTACCTCATAAGCATTGTCATTGATCCTCTTCATAATTTTTCATGGACCAATTTTCTTATATTCTAGTTTGTGATATGTCCATGTAGTAAATAACTCCTTACATAGATAGACCATAACAAAATCACTTGCATTAAATACTTGATGTTGTCAACCAACATCCATTGAAGCTTTGTACCTCTCATTACTATCCTATAACTATATATTATGTCTTATTTCAATTAGTGAAGGTATTGTGAAAATGTTTCTCCATCATTATTGATTCTATCACCACATGGTAATTGGACCAAATCTAGAACACCCTTAGGATTCTTGTCATAAAAAACTTAAAATGGTGATTTATTTATAGACCTATTCACTAAAATTTTATAGGAAATTTTTTCTTGAGGTAATGCAAAATTTCATTGTTTCATCTTCTCTCCAACAATGATCTTAACATATTACCCAAGCTCTGGTTGACCAACTCTATTTTCCCTTCCATTTCAAGGTGATAGGCACTATTAAAATATAGATTTATCCCCATCATCTTCCATAAAGTCCTCTAGAAATGACTCAGGAATTTAGTATCTCAATTAGAGGTGATATTTTTTTAGAACAGGTCATGTACTCTAACAATTTCTAAAAAGAACAATTCTTCCACACTTGTAGCATCGCCAGTTTTCTTGCAAGCAATAAAATGATCCATATTTGAGAACCTATCAACAAAAACAAAGATGGAATCATTACCTTATTGTGTGTTTGGCAGTCCTAATACAAAATCCAGGCTCAAATTTATCTATGGTTCTATGGGTACAAGAAATGGCATATACAACCCGATATTTTGTTAGTGTCCTTTAGCTACCTAAAAAATTATACACCTCTCCACATGCTTGGTAATGTCTCATTTCATCTTTGGCTAGTAATATGTATCTACTACTAAGGCTATCATCTTATCCTTTCTAAAATGTCTAGCCATACTACTACTATGAAACTCCTTGATAATATTTCTCTCATAGAACCAATAGGAATTCATAACTATTTTTATTTGAATATATAACCATCTTGCTTAAGATATTCACCTTGAATGTTCTCCATTTGCCCAGGTACTAGATTTTTCAACTAGTCCACAACTCCAATCAAATTCATATAAGTATTCAATTTCTTCAAAGCCAATTACTTCATATTATGTGGTAGTTAAAAGTACTACATGCCTTCTCAAGGCATCTGCAGCTTGGTTTTTCTTCCATGATTTATGCTCCAAAACAAAAGTATAGCCTTGTAGAAAAGAGACCCATTTTGCATGTCTATTATTCAATTTATTTTGTGTTTAAATAAATTTTATCTGTAAATAACAAAAACTCCTTGGGCACCAGGTAATGTTTCCACTGTCTTAAAGCTTGTACAATTACATAGAATTCTATATCATAAGTTGAATAATTCTTTTGCACATCATTAAAATTTTCACTAAAAAAGGCAATGGGCTTACCTTCTTGAATAAGTATAGCTTCACTACTCACATGTGAAGCATCAAACTCCACTTCAAACACTTTATCAATATTTGGTAATGCCAATATAGGAGCTTCAATGACCTTCTTCAGATATTGAAAAAATTCCTCAACTTCTTTAGTCCATAAAAAATTCCCTACCTTTGGTGCAATCAATTATGGGTGCTACAATGCTACTAAAATTGTGAATGATTTTTTTATAAAAAGTATCCAACCGATGTAAAATTCTCACCTTTGTTATGATACGTGCACTAATCCATTCACGAATGGATCTAACCTTATCTACATAAATTTTGACACCATTTGCAAAAATGAAAAATCCCAAAAAAACCAAACTCTTTTGCATGAACCTGCACTTCTTCAAATTGGCATAGAGTTCCTTTGTCCTCAACACCCCTAATATGATCCTCAAGTGATGCATATGTTCTTCTTTTCCTCTACTAAAAATCAATATATCATCAAAATAAGCCACAACAAACTTATTGATGTAGGGGTGCAACACACTATTCTTTAGCCTCATAAAGGTACTAGGAGCATTTGATAAACTGAATGGCACACATTCACTCATACAATCCATCTTTGGTTTTGAAAGCTATTTTCCATTCACCTTCTTCTCGGATACAGATCTCAGGATACCCACTCTGCAAATCAATCTTGGTAGCATATGTTGCTCCTTCAAGAATATGCATCATGCCATCTAGACAAGGTATCGACAAGTGATACTTGATGGTGATCCTATTGATTTCTCTACTATTTTTACACATCCTCCATGTGTCATCCTTATTTTTGGTCAATAATCCTTGTATATCACAACCCTCTCATGCTTCATCTCACCAAACATTTCCTTATAAGTTTTGTCACTTGTTTATTTAGTTCGACATGTGGTGTTGGACTCATTCTATAAGTTTCTTTATTAGGAAGACTCACTTCTAGGATAATATCAATATGATGTTGAATGGACCTCTCTTTGGTAGAAGACCATCATGCAATTTTTCTTGGATAACATCAACAAGTTCTTTCAATATCTTAGCTGCCCCTTGTAGTATGAACAAGTCTTCCTCTTCTCCTTTTTGTACTACCAATGTACAAAAACACCCTGTAACCTTTATTTCTGCGACAAGTTCCCTTTCAGGAATCATTTTATCACTCTTTCCATCATCATTGAGAGGAAACTAAGTTACTTTAAGTCCATAATTACAAAAGGTTTATCTTCTTTTATCTCCATCATGAATTAATTTCTTGTCATACTACCATGGTCTTCCTAGTAAGACATTCAACATGTATGGACATTATGGATGACATCACACCATACTTCATCCTTTTAGACCTTTCCTGTGGAAAATTTAACAAGACACTTCTTATCTATTGTAACTTCATTTCCCTTCTTGAATCATGCAATACAGTATGGGAGAGGATGATTTTTACACTACAAATTTATTTTATCTACCATTTCTCTTGAAACCATATTCTCACAACTACCCCTATCAATAATTACTTGACATACCTTTCCAATTGAAGTACATCTTGTGTGGAATATGTTACTTCTAAGGCATCAATTTTTAAGACCCTGTTCCAATGCATCCTCCTTTACCGAAACCATCATTTTCCTCCTCAGCATGAGAATTTATCCTACATCTGGTGATACCTCTTGTTGTACTCCATTCTCATCTTGAGCTAGGTTCACCCTAGATGGTCCTTCTTGATTCCTCTCTTGCATGTTATAATTAGAGCATTCAAATTATTTTTGGCCTTCTTCACGACACCTAAAATAAGTGAATGGTCTTCTTTGGCATTCCCATCCTCTACCAGTGCCATAACCTCTACCTCATTAAAACCCCCCTTCCTTTGTGTTGTTTTGATGGAGTTTGGAAAGATTCTTCTTGTTTCTCTGTTCCCCAGGATGATTCTCTGTGACTATAACTTGAACCACCACATGATGGGGATGATATTCCCCTTCTCACTCCTCTATTCGTATGAAAATACTTTCAACTTTTGTTTTCTTCTTCCTTTAAGGAAAGATGATATGCCTCTATCATACTAGTGTCTCGATGAAAGCTCGACTTATCTTGGATAGAAAAATTTAGACAATTAACATACCTTACAACCATATGCTCATCATTTTCATGGGAATCCACACAAATGGATAATTTGTAGGACTCACTAGTATATTCTTCTACAATAGACAAATTTTTCTTCAGATTCTAAAATATTTGAAAAAGAAATGGTGCATAGTCCATAGGAAGAAACTTATCTTTCGATTTCTTTTCCATCTTATCCAAAGTTATTATCTTTTACTTTCCCTTTCAAGTTATTTATTTTGTAAATGATCCCACCTAATCATTACATGTCCTCTTAACTTTGTGCAAGCAAATTTTACTTTCTTTTCTTCTTTCATATGATTCCATTTAAAGAATTTTCTCATGTTATTTATCCAATCTATCAACTCTTCTAGTTTAGGACTACCTTCATAATCTAATCATGTTATTTCTCGCTTCTAGTGCCCTGACAATCCTTTCATCAAGTGTTAATTATTTAACTGTTCTTCCTCTTCTTTAGCTTCTACATGTCAATTTGTACCTCTTTCTTGGCTTACTTCATCATCAAAATCATCTCTTATTTGTGTTTCCATCACTTTTGCAAGTTCTGCTACTTAGCTTTAGAGGTTTTGTATGTCTTTATGCATCTATGCAAAACCTTCTCTTCCTCTTCCTCTTCCAGCCATCAACCTGGGTCTAATACTAGATGATGTAACCAAATTTTTTACCCTTAACAATAATCATAAGTGAAAGCCAAAAACATAATAAGATTTAGAATTCAATACTAATATATCATTTTCCAAACCATTTTGCTACTACAATGACAAAAAACACTAATTTTCTCCAATCTAAAAATATATTTTTTGGCAGATTTTCATAAAATCAAATTTTTTTCCATTTTTGGTAATTTTTAAAACTACTCCAAAAGGTATGAAAATCTCTAGTTATTTAGATTTAACACAGGTGACATCACCTGTAAAGTTTCTAAGAAACTACATACATAAAAAGAAAGCTAGTAAAAAACCAAAAATTAAAAAATCCCCAAAAATAGTTAGAATAATTTTGAGACCCCATATGGTGGAATTTGACCACATAAACATGTCAAGATTTGGTCCAATATAACATATTTAATTGGTATCTTTTAGAACTATGGAAGATACATCTACCTACAAAATTTTAGCCCAAAGAGACAAACGAAGTCAAAATTCACTACATCTGTGTGTGTGTGAGTGTGTGTGTGTGTGTGAGAGAGAGAGAGAGAGAGGTTAGTATCTTATTATATAAGAATGCGTCCTCTTATTTCTAAGGAGAAGATTGATGATTCTATTGAATAGTTATAAATACTTTTAGATAAGTGAAAGATGATAGGAGCCTATTTAGTACTAAAATTTGACAAAGTATAAGAAATTATGAGATATTCATAAATATATCATCTGTATTAACTCATATATATAAACCATTGTCAAACATCTTTAAAAATATATACATGAAATAAATTTTTAAATGTAAATGTCACTTATAGTTAAATTTAGAGAGACGATGAGGACTATATAAGGAGATAGACAAAGATGGGATCCTGAGAGATACTTTTTTTTCTTGTAAATTCAAGTGCATTGTAGCATCATACCATAACACACTCATGTTATAATTTGATTGCACTACAATATAATCATGTTTATTGTTGTCTTTTGTAAATTTGCAATCCTTAGATTTGAATTCTCCTTGGGCATGCAACTTAAAGGGTTTCACTTACATGTTAAATCTCATAGATATGTTGTTTGCAAATTCTACAAAAATGACACAATCTTAATTATGTTTTGCTCAAGTTTGCATGTCTTTCAATGTACTTTTTTTTAAAAAAATATCACAATAACAATGAGATCTCATAGCTTTCTAACCATGTAATTTTTTTTAACTTTACAAAATGTTAAGTTGCTAATGTCTCCATTTTTGTTAAGAACTTACATATGATTATTTTGGTTTAATTTTTACAAATTTATTAAAATTTGAGACAAACTACATTTTGACAAATTAGACTGTATTATATGTACACATTAGTGACAAATTGATTTAAATTAGTTTTAAAAAACATAGGTGGACATATGGTCAAATTTCTTGTCTTCCAAGATATCTCCACTTTGAAAATTAGTAAAAAAAAATCACATGTATATTAAGAAATAAGTAAAAAAAAATAGACATAAGTTTCATTGTGTTGGTTAATGTTACAACAATTTTATTTTTTAAAATACTAAAAGAAAGTAAACATTTTAGTGGTGTATGATATTTTTTTATGACAAAAGCAATAGAGCACTTTGCATACTCCCCCTATTGAATCCCTTAATCTCCACATTTTTTTAATTTTTTTTTTTTTAAAAACTAGTAGTTTAGAAAGTAGATATATAGTGCTACAATTCTTATATTTTTGTATCAACAAAATTTTGGGCATAACTATTTTCAATTTCTTATCCAAGATTAGTCTATTTTGATTTTTTTTTAAATGACCACTTTAGACCCCCTTTTCATTATACAACACAAAAAATTATTAGAAGACATAGTCCATAACCCCAAACCTTCCTTTCTTTAATAGATAGAAATATATTTATAACCTTTTCCACCTAGGTGCAACATAACAAAAAGGGCATTCATCTCTTTAATCAAATCTTCATTTTTTGTTGTCTATTGTAATCATATTTTAATCATTAAATACTTACAAATATTTTAAGAGATGGAGTTTAGGAAAAATAGCCTAAAATCCAATGTGATAGAAATAATATCTAATATAGCCTTTCTATTAAAAATATTACATTATTTTCTAAGTGTCATATGTCTATTTTAATCTCATTATGTAAGTTACAACCATATCTACTCTCTAACAAGATCAATTAGCATCTATCCACAATCAAACAAAAATTTTCTTATCTATATAACTATTAATAATGGATATCTATAATTTAAGATAAACTATTGCATACATGTAACTATTGGAACTACTCATTTAACAATAAATTAAAATGTAAAATATTGCAACTACTCATTTGATAATAAAATGTAAAATACCACTCACAAATATCTCCCTTTTTCCATTATTTATCTAACTATTATTAAAAAAATCAAAATCAAAATCTTTCAAAGATTGTGAGATGTAGAAAATCCAAATCAAATCTAAATACAAAATAATAATAAAGACAAGAATAATCGCCATAAATTTGCAATGAATGAATCTAATTTAAAAACATCTTTATGTATGAAAAAACCCTAACATAAAGAATAAAATAATACCCATAAGTAACCTCACCCTTTATTACATTAGCACTCTTCTTATAATATTAATATATAGAGTCCCGCGTCCACAAAGAACCAAATCACACATGCTAAAAAATGAAATTATCATATGACAAAAATAAAGAAATCACCCATCTTTTCAGATGGCAACCTGCGTCACTTTAAATCCCATCTTATTTGAAAAATTAAAATAACCTTTTGCTCTTTAACGTTATGGCACATTAAATGAATGTTATTTCATCATTAATGGCCCAAAACAAAAAAAACTTTTGTAACATTAAATGAATGTTATGTCATTATTAATGGAAAAAAAATAGACATGACATAACATAGTGAGGGGTCTTTGAATATTTGAGTGAGTATAAATAGGTATAATCTTTATAGGGGTTTGTTTGCTCAAACACAATGTATTCCAAAAAGGATTACACCTAATTCTATGAAGAGTGGAAATTAACTCCTTCAAGGTATAAATAATAAAGAAATAAATTAAAATTGTAATTTATCATTTCATTTTAAAGTGGCAACTTTTAAATAGTATATTTTTAAATAAAAGTGAGGAATGTTATGTCACATTAAATGAATATTAAGAAGTTGATATGTTTAACATTTGAGAGTTAATTTTTTTAAATGAACATATAGCTCTGTCAAAATATTTATTATAGAAAATAATACAATATTGTCTCCGTCTTTGTCTGTTTTTGTTGGTTCCTGCTCAATAGGTGTTTTGAACTTGTTGCCTAGACCTTTGCATTTCTTGTGATCCCTCTACTTCTCTGGTTGTGACCTGTTATGTTTTGCAAGCTAGGCTTGTTGCCCTTGGCTCCATCTTTGATCCACCGCTTCTTGGGTTTGGGTTGGATGGGTCAAGTGTGCCCCTACGATTGATTGTGGAAGGTTCAGAGACTCTTATTCCAAGCACTGAAGGTGGTGGGGTTTCTACTTTTAGGGTTGCAAAGGATGGGGTTCCCCTCATTTCTATTGTTGTTGGTGGGTGAAGATATGCTCGTGTTGCCAAATTTGCTACCACTATTCCTCCAAAGGCGAAAGCTCAACTCATTTCCTATGCCAAAACCTCTCTTGTGGTGGTGTGTGGCCCGAGAGTGGTGGAAGATGTGGATTTCGACCAATGTTGTGTGTTGGTTTGTAGATTCACTAGTTACTGGCCCTCTCTCCCAGATCTGCATCGCTAGGTGAGAGATTCTTGGAGATCTTTCGTCTCAGATAACATTGATCTATTCCCTTGTGTAAAGGGGCTTTTTATTGTTTCTTTCACTTTTGCTAAAGAATGTGACTTGGTATTGAGAAATTTGTGGGTGTTGGGGAATCACTCTCTCTTGGCTAAATCTTGGACAGTCTTCTTTAACCCTCTTACTGAACCGCTCAGTGTGCGTCTAGTGTGGGTTTGTCACCAAAATATTCCCCTTTATTTTTGGTGGAATTCTTTCTTTGAGGCCATTGGCAACTCTATTGGTTGTTTCTTAAAGGTGGATGAGGTGATGATTGTGATGAGCCTCTCTACCTATTTTCACATGTTGGTTGATATTGACATCTCCACATCCTTTTTGGGGGATATGGTTCTCATGGTCAATGACAAGCCATGGACCCAATCACTGGACTATGATTGTATCCCCTTTTGATGTAGGTAGTGTTTCTCTACTTGTCATTTGGCCACTGATTGTTCTCTCTCATGTCGCAAAGGTGCTACCACTTGGTGGAAGGATGCAAATGATGTTCATTTGACTGTCCTGGTCTCTGACTCTTCTTCTGATGACTCTTTACAAGGTAATGTCTCCCTTAGGGTGGTGATCCTATTGATTATGTTGCCTTTGTCTCAGTGGCACTGACTCCTCCTACTGATAGTATGATCCCCTCTAGTGGTATGGACCCTTCCTCGACTATTGTTTCTCTTGGTCTGCTCCTACCTTTTGTTTTTGAGGTTCAACAATACCAGTAGTCTACTCCTAGTGCTAGTGTTGATTCTCTATCATTAAGGGTTCCACCACCTTCCCTTTGTTGTCCGGACCGTTATGAAAGTCTCGCCTAAACGGTTGTCCATCGGTGAAGGAAAAATTACCTTGCACTCTCTCTTTCTCTTCCCCATGGTGTGGGTGATTTGTACACCCACCCTTGATGTGGGTTACTAGCTATGCTGCTAGTTTGTTGTCAATGGTCTTTTTTGACCTTGTTGTAAAAAGTTGCTTTGAATTGTTGCTTTAATTCCTTTGGGTTATGGATTTGTAAGGGAAGACGCCCTTGTTTTGTTGGTTTTAATTTTAAAAACATTTGAGAGTTATTATGAAATAATGAGGAGCTCTTAAATATTTAACTTTGGTATTATTGAGAGTTGTTATGAAATGATGAATTCTTTTAAATATTTGACTTTGGTATTATTGAGAGTTATTATGAAATGATGAGTTCTTTTAAATATTTGACTTTGGTATTATTGAGAGTTATTATGAAATGATGAGTTCTTTTAAATATTTGACTTTGGTATTATTGAGAGTTATTATGAAATGATGAGTTCTTTTAAATATTTGACTTTGGTATTATTGAGAGTTATTATGAAATGATGAGTTCTTTTAAATATTTGACTTTGATATTGGTGATCTAAGAGGCTCATGCCTAAATAAGGGGGTAAAAGCACAATAAGTTGTCACCCTTTTACAAAGGAAGAGGCTAACAACACCAAAACTAAAAAACTTCAAGGGCATAAAAGTCACATTTCTGTTGAGAATTTGAAGATGATGTAAACTGATGAAATGTGTAAAATAGGATGAATTTTATGCCTATAATTTTTTAAAAATAATTTGAGCAAAAATTAATATGTTTTTTTAAATTTTTTAGGTCTATTTTTCATATCCTAAAAAATACTACAAATCAGGGAGTTTACTTCCTGTCAAATCATTATAAGTAAAACATCATTTTTCCCTCCAATTTCAGAATATGTTTTAGATGACATCTATATCTAGTGCAGGAAAAAAGAAAGAAGTGTTTTTGATCTATAGTTTACCCGTTATAAGTATTCAAAGTTGAACTTACCTGAAATCAACAGTTTTTATCTCCCGTCACTTTTCCCCTATCAAAACTATACCAAAAACCAAATAAATTACATATTCTTGAATAGAACTCTCTCCTCTAGTGTCGTATATGATTTTAAAATTTTTTTGAATTGATTTAGTATTTTTCTATATTTTTTGAATCAACGTCTTCTCAAATTTTAATATACCTACATGTAGTTTTTAGAAAATTTGTTTAACATTTTGTAGTTGAAACAATAAAAAAATTATATGTCCAGAATCATACTTCCGAGATCTAGAAAAGGGTACTTTTAGTTTTTTAACATTTTTTATTTTGATCAGAGAAAAGAACAAAAAAAGTGCAAAATTCTGGTTTTTTGTATTTTTGGAGGTTTGGCTACCAACATGGCATGCCACCTAGGTAGACTGTGCCAAGTCCTACTAGGCCGAGTACCCTTAGGGGTTGGCCCCTTGTGACCAACCAAATAATGTGCAAATGAGGGACCTAGGATATTTTTTAACATTTAAAATACCATATAGACTCAGTCGAGTCCTACTCAGCTGAGTACCACTCAGCCCAGTCTACTGGGCCACATCGACATGGCACGTACATGTACTTGGCCATGTTAGACTTGGCCGGGTCTAACTGGGCCGAGTGATTTGAGTTAGCCCAAAAGGTGACACTCAATTGAGCTTTTACCCAAGGGCATTCAGAAAGTTTCAAAAGAGGGGGATAGACTGTATCATGTGAAATAACCTTCGGGATTTTAGAAGTCATCTCTTCATAATTGGTGGTAAGGAAAAGGCAAAGAGAACTTTTCTCAAACTAACTAAGCTAATGGAAGTGATTTACCGATATAAATCATTTACAACATATATAGGAATCTATTTAGACAAGATTCATAATATTCTGATATTTCAATATCAGATACTCAAACATTTATATATTAGACATGATCATGTACCACAAACCCTTCATCGTTCACTAAGAGAACAAAATGTATGAAGTCAAAATGACATAAAATGCAATATTTTGATCTTTCTCGTGCGAGATATTTATAGGGTTTTGAGTAAATGCACAAACCTCCTGAGGGATGTACAATTCTCCACAGTTTAGGAAATAATGTGGGAGGCTACTACTGAGTGTAGTTAAAACAAGACACATTAAGGAATGCATCTCTATTCTAGACAAAAATATTTCCTATAAGGATCTATTAAGAGAACAAAAGCCCTTGGAGTCTCTTCTCAAGAAGTAGGGTAAAAATGATACTATTCATCTTCTATACTATAGGCATTGGGAAGAGTTAAAGGAATACACAATCTCTCATTTTTTAGAATAAATAGAAGAAAAAAATATCAACATAAGTAAACTAGACCCAACATAAAAGAAATAAGCACATAACACCTTGATTAGCAAAAGAAGAAAGGTTATACAAGCACAAGCTTTGTATTTCATGAAGAGAAAACATGCCAAGGATAGAAATTAAGCCATGGGATATAAATTTTATAACATACATCTTAAGCTGATAAACCGTGGAATTTATCCAAGAAAGGAAAAACCCAGATTATTACGAATTTGTCCTCCAAATCTCTCCTCTAAAAAACTCCCCTATTGCAATACAAGTTTTGGGTTTTATAAATTTGACCTCGTGGTCTTACAAATTGGTCCTAATATTTTCATCATTCTCCTAGTTACACTTAACACCATGCCAAATATTTTGGCATGATTAGTTTGTTACATTTCTGTCATGGGTACCAACTGTGTTCTTTCTTTGGGCTATAACTAGCACAAGGGCTAGTTGTGTCTTTCTTAACCAAATCATCATCAATCCTAGAAAGTTTCCATGATTGCCTTTTTGATGAACATATTTCTTTAACTCATGGAAGAAAAAATTTCTAAAGTCTTGTGACATTCTATAGAATATTCTCTTTTTATACTATGCATGACCACCTCTAGAGAATGAGAAGTAGGTCGCCACATGTCGTGCTAGTGGGTTTTCTTGGAGAGAAACTTGGAGTCACTTCATTTGGGACTCTATTGAGTTGATACATGGTTGTGTCATGGGAAAGAAGGAGATCATTAGGCTACTTATCTTTGAGTTTATTTGTGGTACATTTGCATTGTGAAGAACTACGAACTTGAAGAAGGGGGTGGGGGACTGATCACTATAGATTTCATCTACATATTTGGCTACTCATATGGGATCTTATCCTATGAAGAATGAAATCTAGAATCTTAGGTTTTGCAGTTTCAAGGTCTTATCCATTGGGTCATAGGATCATTGATAGCTCACGTAGGATATCTTGGATCAAATTCCAACAATGAGCTTGATGGAATAGAAACAATTGTCTGAGAATTTTAGACATCTCTTTTGAACATTTTCGTACTATAAAATAAATTTCTAATGTAAGGGAATTTTAGGGAAAAAATAAAAACAAACAACCCTAAAAGTTACAAAATAGGAAAGCATGTACTAGAGCCTAGATCCAATAGGTGTTTATAGGGGATGATTAGAGTAATCTACCATCGGAGAAAATGAACTAAGGTCAAAAGATCTAGGTATATAATCAAGGAAAAATTTATTGCATACCCAATGAAAATAACAAAGGAGAAGTATTCCTAATTTAAAAGGGAGAAAATATATTTATCTTGAAAGATTAAAATAGAATATCAAGTATGATAACTGTCAATGTACTAACATAAATTTAGGGGATTGAACCATTAATACCATATCATAAAGGTGAAATAGTTCATGGATTCTTGTGTGATCATATGTCTTAATTTACCCCATTTTAAGAGATAGTTTTGAATGAAGTTCTCTCTCATACTAAGCTACATGATTGGTGTAATTTTCCAAGGCCAGTTGGATAGAGCCTTGTTTCCACACAACTGTCCATATCCCCACAAAGGATATCGCTTTGATTTCATGGAGCATATCTCTACTACCAACCAGACGTCCATAGTCCTAGTAGAGTTGCTTGCATAGCCTAAATTTTGTCATTTCTGCATTTCTTCATCATCTTTTTTGTAATATGGACAATAAATCCCCTTTTTAGGTTTGAATCAAAGTGGTAACAGAAAATACCCTTTATATTTTTCACTTAGTAGGAGTTTGAAAATCAACCATTGCTAAATCATAAAGGTAATCAAAGTTAGATTGTGGTAGGTGTTGCAAGAATGATGCCACCTATGCATCATATGGCATATAATAAATTCACTTACCTTGATATGGGGTTAGTACATTAATAGTATCAAGGATAATCTTTTATCATAAGCAAAGAAATAAATGCATTTAATTCCCTACAAAGATCAAGGAATACGAAACCTTTACTAGTTGCACTATTGGGTAGACAAAATACATGCATTTAAAAATTACCAAGAGAATGATGGCCTTGGGAAGTAATCACAATATGTTGAAAGTCACTTTTAAATGACAACTTGCCAAAATAGTAAAATCTCAAGCATGTGAAGCACACTTAGCGGCTATAAATTGTTGCATCAATGTCATAATGTATCATTCCACTTATAGTAAATCTTTCTAATTACTTAGATTTAGAGTCTAATCATTATAGGCTAGGAGATTCATGGATACACTAACTTAAGGTTTAGTACTACTAGGCCCAAAGTTGTTTCTTAGATCTAGTGGCTAATAGTAGACTCATGTCAACACAAATGACTACCAGGTCCTTGTTTTTATAAAATAGATACTTGGTGAGGATTTATTACATAGTGAGTACCACTATCATTTCAATATAGATATTGTGTATAGGTTCATAGGGTCTTTGCTAGATTTGGAAAAACCCAAGGGTGCAGTTGCCCAACTCACTCATGGGTTGTTATAAAATGACTATTGTGAAGGCTTGGGAGATGTCTTGGCTGCAACTCAGTACGGGGTAGGGCTTCCATTGGAAAAATACCCAAGGGTATATTTAGAGAAAGGGATGGTAGTTCCTTTGTTACCCTTTGTATCCAAATTTTGTAGAAAGCCACTTCTTATGCATAATTGTTTTGCATGGCATGGTGTAAATATTTTGAAGCAACTCACCAACCCTGATGAAGATTTTGAGCAAGGATGGTTGGATGATTTTAGGATGAGGATCAACCTTGAATAAGGATAGTATATATTAGACAAGAATGAGTCCTGGGGAGCGGATAACCAATTGGAAACATTGGGGAAGGTGGGAATGATTCTTTGACAAGCAATCAAGGCCCTGGCACTGTTTGATCTGCAACTAAGTCCTGACACAAAAAATATAAACATTTTTCTTTTTATTAGTCTACTCTTGTAGAAGGGAGAAAAGAAAAGAAAATAAACACACACACACACACAGATATATATATATATATATATATATATATATATATATATATATATATATATATATATATATATATATATATATATATATATATATATATATATATATATATATATATATATATATATATATATATATATATATATATATATATATATATATCCGTAAGTTGTAAAAATAAACTTTATCAAATGAATATAGCTATATAGTTATCATGTATTTCTTATGTGTAGAAAATTGTATTTCCTTGTCCAACTTTCTTTTAAGAATATGTTTTAATTATAGTACAAAATTAGAAATAAGGGCAATGAAGTTTATTTTGCATCATGAAGAATTAATTCACCAATGCATACAATGATCAATGGTGAATTAGAGATTACCTCTTTCAAGTGAGCATGCATTTATAAATGTACCTTAATTCAAGCACAAGAATGTTTGTTCTTAATGAAGCACAAACCAAACTAACATGATCTTGTTATAATTTTTTACACCTTTAAAGATTTTAAGTTTTTTTGTGATAACATTAATTAAATGATAATTACTATGTCTTGTTAGCCTTGGAAGAACTCACAACATGTGTTCAAAATTCACTTAGGGAAATGAAACTATACATGGGATCCACTTCCATGTGGCACATATGGTGTAGTATTTCTTGGAAATAAAAACCTCCCTATCAACACTAACCACATGCATAAAAAAAATTAAAGTGAGCCATTAATAGGAATTTTGAAATAACTCCCCTTACAACTAAACTTTTTACATTTGAAACTCATTTTTACCTTTCCTTGGAAAAAATTTTGTAAAAATGGATCACACTTTCCTGTATATGAAACATCAGAAAAAAGAACATAACTATACACACTATGACCACTTTCTAATAGCACATGTGTAGACCAACCATCATTAAATGAACTCTTTGCATGCTCTAAAGTAAACATGATGGGAACTAACTAGTGAGTTTTAGAATCTAATAAATACTTGATAGGACATATGTGGTTACGTATAGAGAAATTTTCTATGGGGTTATCTTCTATTTTTTTATTTTTGCTAGTTTTCTCCAAATCTATGACTCTTATTTGTTAAGTAAGCTCTACATATCTATTTGAAAATTCTTCTCCAAGTGATGCGTGTAAAAGATCAAGCTCATCCCAAAATAGCATGTCCCTATCCTCTTCATTATTTTGCTTAAAATTTGGAAACTTATCTTGTTCACTCTTGTTATTTAGATCCTAGGACAAGAGGTCTTCTTTAACCTTTTGACTAACCTTCTCTTTGACATCAGGCACATGAGATGACTCTAGCTCCATCTAAACCTTTAGATCTCTTTTCTCTTGAATATGAGAATTTTCTTTCTTAGTTTCTAGGAAATAGGGTAGTTTTGAAAGGAAAGAACTTAGATCCTCTATTTCAGGTTTCTCCTAGAGTCCTCTGCTTCCACTTCCTCCAAATTGAAATTTTCCTCTTTAGATGAGGCTTGAGATTGATCCTCCCTTAGGTTAAAAGGGCTTTCCCAATGGAATTAGTCCTTATTTCATCCTTCCAGCTCTTTCAGACTTCATATTATTGATTTTCTTTTGAACAATTATACGATGGTATCTGGCATGATATTTTGAAAAGATAAGAAGGGCTATCCTTCTAAATCAAAGGAAACTTGTCCGCAAGAAAGCTCCACTAGATTGTATGCATGAACATCAAAAGTCTCTAAAACTTTTTCCTAAGTAGGCAATACTTCTTCACGGTAAGGCATGGCCCGACATACTGTAAAAACTAGGCATCATACCTTTTTTCTCCATCCTCAATCATTCACATCTCTTGCTAAAAATCTTGTATAATTTCTTGGAGATTAGAAGCATTGTAGCCTTTATAAGATCGAGAGGAATCCTAACTAGGGGAAACCTAATAATCAAAATTCATTCTTAACTTTCAACCGAGTCATACATATAGCTTAACCAGGGGTATCTAGACATAATAACTCAACCAAAATAACCTTGGACATAATAACCCCATCATAATAACCCAAGTAAAAAATAACCTAGGGTCATAAAACCATGGATAGAATAACCCGTGGTCAAAATAACCCATGGACAGAATAACTTGTGGTCTTTGTAGATCAAGCTAGTAAACTAGAAATGAAAAAAATCAATTAGAACATTAGAATTTAGATCATGTTTTTTTCTTTTTCTCTCAATGCTTATGGAGGAAAGTTCAAGAATGTCTACAAAAATTTTACAATATTGATGAAGTATTTGCATTTAAGATCAATAAACTTGTTGCATTAGCTCATGTGCCTTAGATAGATGTAATTGATGCATTTCAAACACTTCTACAATCTCCTTATTATATAAAACATGAGGAGACTCTGCAATCCATGTAATTTAGTTGATAGGCTATTTGTGGGAGCTTTACTCCCTGAAAAACATTTTTTTGCCAAAAAATTGTCAACCTCTCTAACTGACTTTTTTTTTCCAATTGTGTAAATCTTTTTGCTGAGATGCTATCCTTTCTTCTTCTTTTTTTCTTCTATCCATTTTTTTTCTTTTTTCTCCATCCCTATTTTTTCCCCATGTTTTTTGCTTTTATGGAGGATTTGTTTCTATATTGCAAATATATTAAGAGAGATTTTTTATATGATCATTTTATTTATATATGATAAATTGAATATAAAATAACTTATATCTCTTAATCTATTTAAAATAGGTTTTTAAAACAAATTACTGAAATTGAAAATTAATTAAAATTTAATTTATTCATGTGAAATTATATTTAAAAAATAATTTTAAATAAATAATGGTCAATCATCAAGACATATCATATTTAAATATGAAAATTATTTTCTTTGATAGATAAACACACACTACTAATTTAAAAAGAAAAAAAGTATAGCAGATGTTAATGCCTTTGATGGTTGTATTGGTTATTTTTTCACTTTTGAACCGTGTATGACATGTTGAAAATTTATTAGACTGTATGGATTGATAGGCTAAATTTTTATAAAACTATAAATATGACACTTAAATTTATCAATAAACCTTCAAAATAAATTATAGACAATAAATATTTTATTTAGTAATATAAATATATATTATTTTATGATATACATGTTTCTATTTTAATTATTATATATTTGTATTAATTTAGAATCATTTTAAAGTAGAATGCGTGGATTTTAGATACTTACTTTACTAATTTACAATATTAGTATGCAAAATCCATGTTTTTATATTATTTATTATATATTTTTAGATTTTTTTAGTTAACTTGAGATTTTTGCATAATTACTAATATCTAATTATTTTTTAATTGTATATTTTTTTATCACAAATAAAAGTTTCTTTTTATTATGTATTATTATTGATTTAGAATCTTTTTCAAATAAAATATATGAATTTAGAAACTCATACATAAATTTGAGATTTTTCAAAAAATACTAGTTTATACTTATTTTCTAAATTAACATTCTTTGTATCTATATTTATTATTTAATATATGTATTAGTGGTTACATTGATAAAATATTTAAATTTAAAATAACTTATTAAATGATGCGTAAGTTTTAAAAAATGTCAATTAATATTTTTCTTAAAACATAAAATTAAAGGAATTAAAATGACTAAACCATCATTAAAAAATCATATGACAGGTAGGGCGACCATCAAATCCAAGGCCTAACGCAAATTATTTTTTTATTACCTACTTTGTTTATTTTAAAAGATAGAGCATAAGCTCTTTCCTTCAAGTTCTTATTTTATATTTTTATTAGATTTCCTTCTCTACATAATTAATGATTTACTTTTTGTATTGTGCAAACCATTTAAAATTTTGAAAAATCAAAGCCCATATCGCTTCATTGTTGCAAGCACAAAAGTATTCAATAGCTAGTTTATAAATTTTGTTTTCCTTTCTCTATATTCTTATGGGGATATTCTTTATATGGGTTATTATGACCCTGGATTATTTTTTCTTTGGGTTGTTGTGACCGTGTTATTATGTCCAAGGTTATTTTGGTCAGGTTATTATGTCCTACAACTGAAGCCACATCCATTAGGATGTCATGTAGAATAAAAATGGGACATGCACAACAGGGATCAATAATAATTTTTGGTACACCTGATGTGATAAAGATGAATATTATCATCAAAGGTAGTACACCCTCTAGCTCCTAAAATCTTAAAAGAAGATATCAAGTGCACCTAATTAGGTTATAGGACATATTTTATGATGCCTTTTTTTTACTCTGGATTCTTTATTGTTGCTCCTATGTGACTAGCTGATAAGATCTTATCCTTTGATGGTTATATATGCTTGTATTGTATGATCATGTTAGACTCGTGAGAGGTTTTTACCTTCAGGGTGATCTTAATTGTCTAGTGGCATCAACAAGTTGTTTATGCCCATATGTCTGGTTGTGAGAACCATTGTATTGTGGCTGGTTATATACCTAATTCATGATGTTGGACCTTGTGAGGCCATTATGTTGATTTTTTAGGACTCATTGTGTTCTTGGTATTTTGATCTAATCTTGACTCATTTATGTGGTTCAGTGACTATTCCCATGTTATGATTTTATACTGGCATTGTGAGATGCACCCAGTTTGGTTTACTCTTGTGTTCATCCCAAGATTACTATTGTATTCATGATAGTATTCATCTCATGAGACATTGTTGATTGTATGGATTATGACGTGAGTGATGGTTCCACTAATGTATGTGCTCATGGTTTCTAGATTATGATAGTATCTTGGTTAGATATTATCTAGATCAGGGATCATTATATTGGTACCATGATATTGTTATTTTGTGATTATCCACTATGATGTGATCCAGTGGTTGAATTATGTGATGCATTTGATTACCATTTTGATCATATATGCATGATGATGTTTTATGAGAATTATCATTGATTTCTATTATATTATGCCTTATATGTTGTTGGGTATTTTAATTGAGATTTTCATTGATATACACTTGTATTGCCATGAATGAGTATTTTATTACTTTATATTTAAATGAAATATTTAATTTAAATTAGATGTTGTTCACTGTTATGATCATATAATTGTTATAGGTATTGCTGGATGTGATTGTATGAATTGAGACGAAGTCGTAGTCACTCATTCGTGAGATCTACACGATGTCTTGTTCTCCTTCGTTATTTTCTATCATGTATGTTCATGTTCTTTTCCTATTTATACTATGAGTAGCTACAATTGATGTTTTCTTATTTTAGTGAGTAGGTACAAGGCATCATTCTACCTAAGTTGGGGGATTTGAGTGTTTCTTTATCCTCGGCTGTGGCAAAGGAGATAGTTTCACTAACTACTTATTATTGAGCCAATATCATCCCTATATGGATGATGTATCTGTGATTATTGTATTATCCCCCTGGTAAGTGTTATTCAATCTAGATTTCATATGCATATTATGTTAGACCAGTGAGTGTGACAGTGTATTTAGATTTCCAAAGTTGTGAACAAGTTAGAATTAAATGCTGATTTATTTATCTAAGTGTTTATTTTTATTGTCAGCTAATTTGATGTAGTGAATTCCATTTAACTGGAATTGATTTAATTTATTTTTGGGAATGTATTTGTATGCACCCTAAAATGGTCGCCTAGACTTGGGGTAGAAAATTGCATTTCTGGCCTCATATTATTTTATTTTATTTTTCTGACGATTTTCATGCACTATCTATACTTTCGTGCATCTCTGTTATGGATCCTCACATGAAGTTTCTTGCTGTATCGCATGAAGTTTTGCTGGTATTAGCATTTCTATGCACGACAAAGGCATTTTCTCGCACGGGCATGTGTACTTTCTCATGTGAGCTTGTGTACTTTCTCATGCGACACTATGTACTTTCTCATGTGGCTCTGTGTACTTTCTCATGTGGCTCTATGTACTTTCTCACGAGGCCCTATGTAAAATCTTGTGTGACATTTCTAACAGCAGAGACCTAAATTTCCATACTTGGTAGTTTTGCTTGATATTTTCTGACATTTAATGCTTTTTGTGATTGTTTCCCTGATTCTGATTGTTGAGGCAGCATAGCATTGGATTGTAGATCTTTGGACCTGAGGTGAGTTTCTATAATCTCTATAACATTTGGATTTTGGGCATAAAATGAATTTCTCATGTGTCTAGCTTGAGTGTTTATTGCTTTCATAGATCACACTTCAATTTTGGGCTCTAAAAAGAACATAGATTCACTTACTTTCATATGTGTTTCACATAGTAATTAGGTCCTATGAACACTATTTGTGGCATTCTTGAGAGAGTGGGTTTCTGTTGAAGCTCTTCTTGATGATAGAACCCCTTGTAGGTAGGGAGGATATTGTTACTATCTCACGGTCTTACTTGGTTTAGTCTTCAACATTGATCAGTATGTTCTCTCTTGGTCCCTTTTAGAGAGCTCGGTAGACATTGTTGTTGACATTATGAACCTTGGTGAGGTGGTTTCAATCTTAGCGTGTCAATGAACTTTCTTGCTATTTAGGGTGAAGTGAAGAGGCTAGAGGATTATGCTTTACTCCCTTTTTGGGTATTACCAGAAACTCAAGTCCTTGAATCTAAACCAAGTCCCCATGTGGTCCTTTTTTGTAAGTCACCTTTTTAGAGAGGGTTAACCATAGTGGACACTCCCTTTATTGGGTAAACCATGTGGACGGAACCTCAAGTAGTAATAGCCATTTTTACCGTGGTAGTAACAACCACTATACAAATGTCCTTATGGAAGAAATCTCCATGGGTGTAGTTTCTTGTTAGGCTGTCAGATCTCCTCAGCATCTCTGATTGATTAAATTCTCAAAATGTGTCAAAACCCCAGTGTGCCTGGATTGGAGTTCGCCCTCTTGAGATTGAAAAATTTGTAGAGTCAAACCATTATTAAGAACCATAGTGCAACCAAATTTGTCTTTCTAGGACTATGTGCATGGTTGGAAAACATTTGAAGAACATACAAAATTAGAATCTTTAAGGAGTAGCATACTAAGTCACTATTCTCGTTCATTTGCAACGTTGCTTTGTCCCTTGCCCATTGTTTGAAGACATTATTTTCTTGAAGTCCTTGATTGTTGTCTTGCGTGCTGGATTGATGATGAAAATTTGTTGATGCATCTAGTTGATCTTTTAAAATGAACAAAAAAACTAAGTTCCTGAGAAGCCTGATCCTATTTTGTCACCTGGCTCTGTGCACATTCTCGCGTGATCCTGGCATTTCCTCGTGCGAAATTTCACTTTCTCGCACGATCCCTAGAATTTCTTCATGCGGGACTGCATTCCCTCATGCGACACTATCCTACAGTCTGTCAAAATAGTGAGCTGATTTTCATCATTTTTCAATTTTCCTTGGTCGATCCAGATTATAGTAGGTACCTTACCTCATTGTTGGAAGCCTGTTTGCACCTTGGGTTCCTATGTCTTGACCTCTTGGATTAGTAGTCTTTGATTTCACAAGTGACCTTGGATATTGTCCTTGTTGAGAAAGTAAACCTTTAGATTCTTTGATAACACGCTTGGAGAGTTTCAGTAATCTCTTGTCCAAGTCACTTCCATCCAAAGTCAATTTCAATCTAATATAATTTGGGTAAATCATCCTCCTGATCCATATGTGTTAGGATACTTATCCATTGATTAGACAACTTTGTGGCAGTGTTGGTTTATACCTTTTGCAAAAATTCTATCTTACCATCTCTCTTTTGGACAATTGAGTGCTTTTACTATCCTAGTTTGGTACCAACATTTCTTAGGGTCATCTTATCACCTAGGATCTTTTCTCTTATGTTGGTTACAACAAGATATCAAGTAAATCAAGGAAAACAACCTCAAGTAGTCTTTGATCAATTTCCCTTAGTTCAAACTTGCCAAAAATGTAAGGGAAAAGAGCTTGTCTTTGATCAATCCCCTAGGAATACCTCAGAAACCACATTTGATACCAAGAGTAATCTTAGCGAGGTGAGAACATCCTTAGAACCTTGTCAATTAGATATGGATATGATTTACACCATGACTTGGAGGGAGAGGGAAGAAAGGGATAAAAGTCTTGATAGCATATTGGAAAGACATAGAGATAATATTTTGTTTGGCAGTTCCTCTAATGAAAATTGACCAGTTTCACCACTTATCTCAACCAGATATTTGGATGCTCACCAAAGGATTGAAAGGGAAAAGAAGAAGTCCTATCAAGAAGAGAAATCACAACATGACAGTCAAGACGATGAACCTTATGATACTCATGTGAATGCAGCATATACCAATGACTTGTTTAAACATTCAAGACCGAGTTCACCACTTCAAAAAACTTCAAGATACACAAGTGAAAGACTCAAGAGTATTGAGCATGAAAAGAAAGCCTTCTTAGATGAACAAGCTACAAAGGAAGAGAATTTTAGACTCCTAGAGTCGAAAAGACAAGCCTTATTGGAAATAGAAGGGAGAGCCACACAAGAAGAGAAAGACAAACTCTTGGCTCAACAACTCAATGATCAATACAACAACATGTGTGTTGGTGGTGGAAACAACTCTCCTCCATCCACTCCTCCTAAGACCCCATGAAGTAGAAGGTATTCAAGATCACCTTCACAATCTCCTAGCCCTAGAGGAAGAAGGGCTCCACAATATGATCATTATAGGAGACAAACACCTCCTAGGAACTTAAAACAACCTTCTCAACATGCTCAACATGGTTCACAATGTGGGGGAAGTAGCTCAAGTCTTGACCTTGACTCCCAAGATTTCATGAAGATACAACAAGAACCACTCTTCCAACAGTATGTGGAGAGATACTTGGAGCAAAACAAAGATAAGTTCCTAGAGAGTTTAATCAACAAAGGTGCTAAAGTCCCTTACAACTTTGATGTGGATAGAAAGATCAAGAAGCAAGGCCCATCTCAGGATGAGAAGATTGAACAACTTTAGAGTATGATGGAAAATATGTTTTCCCCCAAGAGCTCATTCAATCTTGATTTGATTTGTCCCAATCCTTTTGACAAGAGTGTGAGTATGAAAGATTTTCCTAGAAAAGTTGAGATCCCCCAATATGACAAGTATGATGGTAATGGAGATCCACATGATCATGTGCGTCAATTTTATATTATGATTTTTGA
This sequence comes from Chamaecyparis obtusa, assembly GCA_027943335.1. Taxonomy (NCBI): domain Eukaryota; kingdom Viridiplantae; phylum Streptophyta; class Pinopsida; order Cupressales; family Cupressaceae; genus Chamaecyparis; species Chamaecyparis obtusa. The sequence continues at coordinate 140,117 of BSBK01000600.1, forward strand.
GTTCCATCAAGATGACTCGTACCTCATGAGATTGTTCCCAAGGAGTCTTAAGGGTCAAGTGATGGAATGGTTCACCAACATAACTCCCCCCATCAAGACTTTTAAAGAGCTAGTCCATAGATTTGTCCAACACTTTGCATACAATCTTTCAAGATCTGTCACCATGTTGGACTTATGCAACCTAAAGCAATATCAAGGGGAATCCTTTTTCACTTTCTTGCAAAGGTGGAGATGACAATGCTCTTGCTACTCTAGGACCATTCATGAAGATGAGTAGATTGACATCCTTATTAGCAACTTAGTTCCTGAGATGTGGTATGAAGTTAGGAAAATGGTCTTTGATTCCTTTGACACCATGGTTGAAACCACATGTAGGATTGAGGATGTTTTGAAAGAATAAGGATTTTGGCCAACAACAAAACAACAACAATGGTCAAAATAACAACTCTAATAAGGATAAAGGGAAAAAATCACATTGGAATAGGAACAAACAAATGGTCAATGATGGATTTGTGGAATCTTCTCAACCTAAAGATCAAGTTGTTCTTCACTTGTCTAGTGTAGTTCAAGCCATGAAGCTCAACTCATCTAACCAACAAGAATACAAGCTAAGATATCAAGATAAGCCTAAGAAAGAGAGGTGATAGTTTTCAGAACTTGGTGATTCATATGAGGATGTCTTCAAAACACTCATTACCAACAACCTTGCACATCCTCAAGATCCTATAAAGCATCATATACCTGATGTTAAGCCACATTGGTGGGATGAGAATGCCTTCTACAAATTTCATAATGGCATTGGACATACTATTGAAAACTATTAGAAACTTAAGCATGTCATCTAGGATCTCATTGAGAATGGAAAACTCCAGATAGATGGGTTGAACACCAATGCTGATCATAAGGCTTTCAAAGACCCTTTGCCCAAGTATGAGAAGGGGGAAACCTCTAAACCTAAGAATGGCAAGGCTGAGATCAATTACACTTACACAGCTATAGAAAATGTTGTCAACATGCTTGAAGTTGTGGAAGAAAATGTCAATATGATGAGAAATAAAGATCCCTATGGTTATGATCTAGACATGGACTCTCCTCCTATCTTTGATGAAGAACCTGTTGTGGTGCTAAGGGGTCCTAACTCTAGAATGTCATCCCAAGCTCTTAATGTTTTCACATGAAGTCAAGGTCCCGTTGTCATTAGAGGACCCAGTTCAAATCAACCCAGTAAACCAAAGCAAGTGGCATCCAAGAATGTCACCTCAAAACCATTATTTAATCCCAAAATGAGTCATAATCTTGTAGATTAGTTGCAAAGAACCCCAACTCAGATTTCAATCTTTGATCTCTTAGAGTTGTCCCCAAGACACAAACAAGTCCTTAAGGATGTCTTGTGTGCAGTGAATGTCCCTAACAACTTAGGCATTGACCAATTCCAAAACATGGTTAACCATATTGCTAGCCCTCATTACCTTACTTTCTCATAGGATGATGATAAAGCTTTGAGCCACCCACACAATCTCACCCTTCATATTGAAGTCATGATCCACAAAACTCATGGCAGGTGTGTGTTGATAGATGGGGGTGTTGGGCTAAATATTTATTCTTTAAGTCTTTTAAAGACATTGGGTTATTCTAAACAAGTCATAGATACTAGAAAGAAGATCACAATCAAAGCCTATGATGAGGTGGAAAGAAGTTCCAAAGGGTTAGTCATCCTTTCCATTAGGATTGGCCCTATTGAGAAGGATATTTTGTTTCAAATTGTTGATGTTGGTCCTCTAGCATACAATATCTTACTTGGTAGACCATGGATCCATGATATGCAAGAAGTGTCATCTACCTACCATCAGTGTGTTAGGTTCCCCTACAATGGAGTAGAAATTTGTATACTTGGGGATAGCACATTATCTGTTAACTCAATTTTGGCAAGTGCTCATGTTCCCCTCAATAGAGAAGTAGAAGACTTTAATGTGATCTTAACATAATGCAAAGACAAGTTCAAGTCAGTAGACCTTAGTGTAGGGGGGTATCAACTTAACTTCTTTACAAAGATGTCAGTTTCACCTAGGTCTTATGGTAGGCCTTCACAGGAAATGAGACCTTCCTCTTCAGCTATGACTTTATTTAGCACATTTGTAGAGTCCTCAGTGCCTATCCAAGATGAGAAAAAAGAGGTATATGTTAAAGACTAGATTTATAGAGAAGAGAAATACATACACAATGAGAACTTATCTCCCTCTCCTAAGGCTTATGGAAGGGGGTATACTTTTGTCAAGTAGATGGGTTATCCTGGACATGGCCCTCTTAGGCATAGATTGGATGCTAGAGCTAAACCTCTTGATCATGCTATTTTTTAACGCAAGTCTAAGAAGATGGTTGGCTTAGGATTTGCTAATCATAACAAGAACACTGCTCCTATCCTTGATAAGTTGGATAGTGAAGATGAACCAAAATACATAACTAATTTGACAAATCAGAAAGATATGTGTGAAGATTGGGTCCCTTCCACCAATCTCCTTTGGGGAGATTCAGATAATCCAGTTGCTCATGGGACAGTTGCAAACTTAGAACAAAATGAATCAGATGTAGAAGATCCTATCAGAGAACGTCAATGAAAGAATATTATCCATTTGATGGAGAGAGATGTTACCCTTGATGACATTAGAGCTTCCATATCAAGACGTCCCAAACCTTCATGGTGTAAACACCCTAGTCAGGATTCAGAAATAGATTCACACGAGTATGAATGGGACTCTCTCTTTGATTCTTCCACAATTGACATGGATGTTGATGTCATCCACACTTATAGTTCTCAACCTGAGGTAGATGATGAGTCACATGTAGGATTAGAGGATTTGAACCCACATGTTTCCTTAGTGGATGATTCTTCTCTTGTTAGGAGGAATCCTAATTTGGGTAGCTTAGAAGGATACTTGATGGACTCTAACTCTTCGGTCACCAGAGATGATATCATTCACATTCATAACCTTGAACCAGTCATTGACTTACCTCTTGCTCATCCTAACCTCATTGATTGGTCCCAACGCTATCAAGAACCTGAGCTCTTAACTTTCCAAAATGACTATGAGATAACCTGTTACTTGACTACCATTGAACCAATAGTCTCTTCCACTAGTGAACTAGCTACTAGCATGATAGAGCCAGACATCAAGTACCTTAGTCACAAAATAAAAAGATTTTTGATGGTGAAAACCACTATGTGGCGGTGTCATAACCAAAAAAAGTAAAAATAAATGATGTATCCAAGGGTGAAAACCTCTTTGAGGTGCCTAAGGATGAGGTACTTGATCATATCCCTAGCTACTTTCAAGATAGATCTTCAATTCTTGTTGAGCCAAAACAAGCGGTCAATTTGGGTATGGATGAGGCTCCCCAGATAGTACATTTGGCTCAGTCCTTGTTATTGTTACCCTAATTTTCATATGCATGCAAATTTGGCTAAAACCTATTCTAAAATCTTTGTTTTCATCCTGTCAAGCAAACCTAAAAATTTTATGATCTTATGCCATGTCCTCTGGCCTCTGCAATTTGTTTCATTCCCTGGTTTGCAGGTCAAAATATTTGAAAATGTAGCCGTTGTGCCAAAAAACCCTAGGTCAGTTTCTATTTTCATGTTACTTTATTTCAGCCACTTTAAGTCCTCAAAAAACCCATGTGCGCTTTATTCTCATTGGTCAGTCACAGGTTCTCTAAGTTCTTCGGCGGTTACCCCTTCTATTCGGTGATTCGGCAATTACATTGGTTCTTTTAGTTGCCAAATGTTTGGTGGTTAAGTCTTAACATCTCATGACCCAATGAAATAGCTAACCTTTCCTCAATCACATATTTGCTAAGTCTTTTGGTGGTCACTTTAGTGGGGTCCCAGTTAGGAAGATCCGACGGTTGTTGTGAAATTGCAAGGGGTTCTTCTGACACATGCAATATTGCGATGGCTGTCAATCTTCCCTTTTGCTCAGCGCTTCAAGGCTTTAGTGGGTCCATTGCCACATCATCCTATGTGGAAGCTTGTCATTGGTTGGTTGGCCATGATTTGGAAGTTTGTCAGAGCAGGCCTAGAGGACTGTGTAGCTTTTAATCCAATGATTGGTGCATGATCTCATGGGTTGTGTCAGAGCCATGAGATTATGCACTGGCCGTCGATCTTGATTTATTGTCAGAGCTTCATTCGGTGGGTCCTTGTTTGTTGATGTGCTCATCTTCTATTGGTCCACATAGTGATGACTGGGAATTGTCAGTGGGGTTGTGTTAGGGTCTCTGCAGGGATGTCAAAAGAATGAAGATCAATGACTGGCATATCTTCTCATAGCCCTTTTCTGACACATGCAATCTTACGCCCGCTATCAGATTTGACAACTATTTAGGTCCTGTCAAGTGGGTCTAGTGCGAGGTCAGGATGACATGTCATCTTCTCATTGATCAAAGTAAAGAGAAAGTTTGTGGGACCGCATTTCCAAGTGTGCTGATGTGTCAGTTTGTGATTGGTTGTCGTATGCTGATGAGGATTTTTTAGAGGATCTGATGTGTCATGGGGTCCCAATCTAATAAGGATCTATGGCCAGCGCATGTTCTGAAGGAATATTCAAAGGGTATGAGATCATGCACCCACCGTTAGATTGGAATCTTATTCGTAGTGGGTCCGATGTCAAAGAAGTGTCGAGGTGTATGCCTACGAAGCGATCAGCATGAATAGAGGTTTGACAAGTGGCAAGTCTGGGCCCAAGGTTAAAGTAAGTTCTTCGTAACTTAAAGAAGGGAAAATCAAGTGGGTTCAAGCTGGTAGCGTGTTGATTTGCTCATTTTTCATTGGCCGTTGACTTCCACAGTGGTTTTGACTTGTCAGAAAGATTTTAAAGTTTTTTTCTCAGTGCATATGGACCGTTCGTCTATCGGGAAGGGTTTCTCATTGACGGTTACATTTTAAAAATTTGCCGCTAGCCGTTATATTTCAAAAATTCAAATGTATCTATAAAGGTTTTGCATTTTTTCAGCCATGCACGACGTCGGGTAGCTCAGCAAATAAAGTCACAAGATGGTTGTGGTTATGAAGGCGATAGAGATGATTGTTCATTGGCGTTGCAGGGTACCATGTCATGTTGAAGGTGCTAATGGGTTGGCGCCACCTTTGGCTAGTGTTATTATCAAAAATACAGTACCACTCCAAGGGAAATATAATCAGATTTGGAGCCTTCATGGCTTAGTGGAGTTGCAGGTGGGTTGGTAGGTCAAGGTTTTTGTGTCTACAAGTGAGCTCAGTACTAGATGGATGTCTGCAAAGAAAGATATGATTTGATCACTGATGTTCTCAGAGATTTTCATAATAGGTGATTAGTACCCTAGGGTTTGATATCATTGTTTAATTTTGTAACCCTAGTTAGGTTTTGACTCTTGCCTGCATGCAAGAGGGGATGTATATAGTTCTTTTTGGAGCCTTAGTGCTCAGAGTTGGACAATTGTAAAAGAAATTCATCTTTTCTTAAAGGTCATCTATGGTATCATTTCTACCCTCTGGCTTATATAGTTGTATCTCTTATTGGATTAAAGTATATGATGTTTTCAGTGATATCTTAGGGTTCCTGATCCCTCATACTTTTTGTAATTGTGTGTGTTATTGTGTTTGATCTAATTTAGATGTTTTTGTGGGTATGCTTCAACCCCCTAATAGTCTTGTCTCAATCGTACACCGAGTTGCAGAAGTGAATGTCTGCTTGCAGGTCATAAGTTGTGTCTTATGTTTAGGCCCTCCTATGAAACACTTATGCAAGCCTATTCAGTAAGTTGTGACCTACTAGACCTAAGCCTTTCATTGATTCCATTCCTCTATACTGAGATCCAAACCCTAATTTTGGTGTATCACCTAGTAGGTAGTTTGTTTTCAAATCATTTCCCTTTCCAAGCATTCCTTCTATCCCTTTCCCTCAAAAAATTTACTTTTCATGTCTAGAAGCAAATTAGGGTGATTATCCAAGAGGAACCAGCCTAGAACCTAGAGGTCTCATCTCAGTTAGCATAGGTCCCACAACCTGGAGATGATTCCCATGTTATACTAGGTTATCAAGACTACGAGAGCTTGAAATAAGGGTGCAAACTTAGTGTATAAAAATTTTGGCATGCCCGGTGGGAGTACAAAAAAGAAACTATTGTTTGAAGATTATGTTATCTCTGATATATAGATTGCATAATACAAACTTTTAGAAGTTGTTCTATCAAGTATATCTGGTGACTCCACTAATTTCAAAGATCTAGGCCAACCTTGTTTAAGGTTTATGAGAAATATTGAGACTAGAACCTCAAAACCTACTCAATTTTCAAAGTTTCCCTAAAAAAGAAGTCATAAAGGCAGGTCAACTCAAAGAACATCCCCTGCAAGGAGAGTTCAATCAACACCTCTTGATACTTCAGAAAGGAGACCTTTGTCCTTTCATTCAAAAAGAAGAGGCAGATCTCTAACTAGATATCTAGAAGAGGATTCAAATCCAGCAGCAAATACAGCTCACATAGTTGTTAATCTTCATATTCCAACTCCTGCAATGGCTAGACAGTTTTCCTTTGCACCATTCAACCACGGAATTCCATTAGCCTTTGCTCAACATCATGATGTGCTCTTGGTGGCACTTAAGAGTATACCTGATTTCACTGGTGAAGGGAAGACAACTGCTTTTGAACACATAAGAGATGTGACCACCATCTGCAGCATACACAATATTACTCAAGAAGATGTGGCCACAAAATTATTAGCAGCCTCTCTAAAAGGTAAGGCTCTTGAATGAACTCTAACTGTTGGTTCTATTACTCCATGGGATGAGTTAGGGGATGCATTAAGTAAGAATTTTGAGGATAAATCAGATAACTTGTCTCTAATTGAGCAGTTAATGACTATTAAGAAAGACCCTCAAGAGCAAATGATAGATTACATTAGTAGATTCCTCAAAACATGGAATACAATTCCAATATCAGTAAGACCATCAGCTAACCATGCTTTCCTTTACTACTTACAAAGCCTAAATGGTCAAATTTATGTCATGATCCGGTCTATGGGTGGTACTTCCTTACCCCAAGCCTTTGACATAGCTGTCAGGGCTGAAAATTATTTAATCCAAGCAGGCATGATTGCTAGAAGGCCACCAATGCCCATCTTTCCTAGCCTTCAACCCATTGCACCTACACAAGTACCCCCATTTACCCCTATTCCCACCATATTAGCACCTCAGGCTAGTACTAGTGGTCAAGAGCTAACAACTAGTTTCTCTCAAGAGCTACAAGAAATAAAGAATAGCCAACAGAGTAGTCAGCAAGAAATGACAAACTTGTTGCAAACCTTGACTAAAGAGGTTACAAATTTGAAGAAACAAGGTCAAGGAATCAGACCACCATTTTAGTCACAAGGCCAAGGTCCTAATCAACAATACCAAAATCAAGGATAGCCTTATCAACAAAATAGGCCACCATACCAAGGAGGTTATCAAGGACAAAGACAAAGTTTTAATCAAAGACCATTCCAACCATATAACCCTGCACCTCTAAATTCTGCAAATCCAATGAGGGATATGGTTCCTAGTTAAAATAATATGTCTATGGATAATGAATGGTGTTTTCCTTGCAATCAGCCTCATAATCAAGCTACATGTTCAAATGGATGGATGAACCAAGCTCTAATGGTTCAAAATTCCTCACAAGCTCAATCAGAGGCTTCATCCAATGGATCAATACCTCAACAAGAATCACAAGAGCATGAGACTGCTCTCTTCAATTCGGAACAACCAGACTTCAATGGAGTCAATGATGAAGTTTCTTTTGTTGCCTATACAAGAGCAAAAAGGAGAGCTCAATACATGGAGAGAGCAGATTCCAATGCAAAAGCCACTACATCTACAAAGCCACTATAGCAAGGTAGTCCCATCACACCTAAGGAGGTTCCTATCATCACAAGCAAGGAGAGCAAGACTCTCAAGGAAGTGGAGCCTATCATAATAAAGACACAACAAAGAGTACACACTGTGACACCTTTTAATATTGTAGACAACATGAAGAAGGTGAATGTCACCATGTCCATGTGGGACTCTTTGGCTCTTCCAAGACAACCTGAAATTTTGAAGAAGGCCATGACTGAAGTGACAACTCCTCAACCTACAAAAGAAGTTGTAAAGCCAGTGTTAGTTAACACTGATCAAGAAAAGGAGGCTCCAAATAGCAACTCCAAAGGAAATGCCACACAAGGTAGGAATTCAAAGCCACCTCCCTTTTATGTATCTTTAATCATTGGAAAATATTTAGTGCATAATTGTATGGTAGATAGTGGAGCTACGAGCACTTTGATGCCCAAGAAAGTAGCTGATCAATTAGGACTGAAATATGAGCCCTTCCAAAAGAAGGTTACACAACTTGATGGATCCTCAGTCAATACTATAGGTGTGGCCAAAGATACTAGTATGATCCTTCATGCTAGTCCTAACTTTTCCATCCTCCTTGATATATACATCATAGATCTCCCTGCATTATTTGCTATATGTCTTTCAAGGGAGTTCACAGCTAAGATAGGAGGTTACCTATCTTCTGACTGGTCCCGCATGCTATTTCATACAAGGTATGGGACCAAGGTCACCATTAAATTAGAACCATTGGCAGCACACCATATAGAGCCATATGTATCCAATACCATCAATGTAAATTGTCCTATATTTAATAACAGTGACTTTTAAATCATTAGTGAAGCAAGCACCAAGATAGAAAGTATCCCTGATATTCTTCTAGATGAAAGAGCTTCAGAGGCCCAAGAAAATCTAATTTGAGATTTTGGTTTGGGAAGTTATTTGATACAAGAAAGTGGATTCATAGAGCCAAGCCTTCTCAAAGAAGATACTGATTCAGAGGGTCGAAACAATCAGGTTTGGGAACTATTTTTTGATGGAGCTAGAAGTAGACATGGTTCTGATGGTGGTGCTATTCTAGTGTCCCCAAAAGGAGAAAGGTATTATACTACCTTTAGATTAAATTTCTCCTACACTAGCAACACTGCAGAATATGAAAGTCTAGTCAATGGACTAGAGTGGGCTAGAAAAAGGGGTCTTAAGGCCCTAAAGGTTTATGGTGACAGTGACTTAGTTGTCAGCCAAGTAAGAGGGATAAGTGCAACCAAGAATGACACCTTGAGAGCATACAAACATAGAGTTTGGGATGCAATTGAAGATTTTAGTGCTTTTAATATTGTTGCTATCCCTAGAAAGCTAAATCAAAATGCAGATAGATTAGCTGTTGTTGGATCTGAGTATGACATTCCAAATAGTGTTTCAAAAGAGGTAGATCAATAGTATATCAAAGTGATTGTCAAACCTTCTATTCCTGATAATGATGTCAATTGGCAAGTGTTTGACAATGATGAACAAATTCTGCAATTCTTGTTTGAAGAAGATGCCTTTTCAAAGTACAATCAAGATAGGCTATCACAAAACTATGGTGATCAAGTGATACAACTTAAGTCTAATAAGATGCCTAGAGGTCTTGTCACCTTAGAGACTATCTTCAACAAGGATGATGAAGTTAAGAAGAACAAAGCTGGCCTAGTAGTTCAACAAGAACATTGTGTTGAACTACAGTTGGAACCATGTCAGAGCTTACAATTTGGGAAAGTGAACACTGAATTGGAAAAGAAAGCTTATACCCAACTTTTCAAGGAATTTAGTGATGTTTTTGCATGGTAATATGAAGACCTCAAAGGTTTTGATCTTGCCATTTCTCAACACACTATTGAATTAGAACCGAATGCCAAACTAGTAAGATAAAAGCAAAGGCCTGTTAATCCCAAGCTTGAGCCACTTATGCATAAAGAAGTGCTCAAACTGATAGAAAGTGATATCATCTACCCCATCAAGCATACTAGTTGGGTTTCCAACCTTGTTCCTATCAGGAAGAAGAATGGGGAGTTGAGGTTATGTGTTGACTTTAGGGATCTTAACAAAGCTTCATTAAAGGACCACCATCCATTACCCTCTATGGAACAAATCTTACAATGTGTCTCTGGATTTGAGATATTTTCATTATTGGATGGCTATTCAGGATACAATCATATCTTAGTTAATGAAGAGGATCAATACAAGACTGCATTTACAACCAAGTGGGGAACCATGGCCTATCAAAAGATGCCCTTTGGTTTGTCAAATGCAGGTGCTACATTTCAAAAGGTAATGGATATGGCCTTTAAAATCCTCATGTACAAGTTTTTACTGGTCTACTTGGATGACATAACTATCTATTCTAAGTATGCAGCAGATCACATCAAACATTTGAGGAAGATCTTTGAAAGATGTAGAGAATTTTGGATATCTCTTAATCCCAAGAAATGTGTGTTTGCAGTTCATGAAGGAAAATTGTTGGGATATGTAGTATCCAAAGAAGGGATCACAGTAGATCTAGAGAGAATTGCAGCCATCTTAGAGCTACACCTGCCACATCATAAGAAAAGTCTCCAATATTTCATAGGAAAGATTAACTTTTTTAGGAGGTTCTTGCCTAACATTGCAGATTTACTAAAGCCTTTGATAGCCATGTTAAAGAAGAGTTTAGCTTTTAGTTGGACCAAAGAGGGGAGAGTCAATTTCGAGGCTATCAAAGAGGCCTTAACAAGAGCCCCTACTCTCCTAAACCCAAATTTCAATAAGGATTTTATCCTTTATGCTTATGGAGGCCATGATGCTATGTCTGCAATGTTGACTCAAGAAAATTCAAATGGATTGGAGCAGCCTATTGATTTCTTTAGCAAGGGTTTGGAAGAATATGAATAGAGATACTCTTTTGTAGAGAAACATGTACTTGTTGTGGTGAAGAGCCTTAAAAAGTTTAGATATTTTTTGACCCATAGCAAGGTACACTTGAAAGTTACTCATCCAAGTGTCAAAGAATTTTTTCTTTCCAAGGACCTGAATGAGAAAAGAGCTGGTTGGATCACCATGATGATGGAATATGACATAGATATCCAAACTACCAAGATGGTTAGAGGAAGAGGTCTTTGTGAACATTTGGTAGAGGATGAGATTTCAAATAAATCAAAGCAAATAGATGCATCTTTGGTGGTGCATTCTACAAAAGAACAAGCCAAGGCAACTAGTTGGTTGCCTAATATGATTAATTATTTGAAGACAGGACAATGTCCTGCAGGCCTAGATTTAGAAAAGAGGAGGTATTATAGATTACAATCTGTTCCTTTTGTGTTGATAAATGAAGTTCTTTTCAGAAAAGATCACAATGGTGTCCTTTTGAAATGCATTGATTCAGAAAAGATAGCTGATGTTCTATTTGAGTTTCATGATGGACCTTCTGGAGGTCATTTCTCTCCTAGGACTACTGCTTTTAAAATCATGAGGGCTAGATACTATTGGCCATCTATCTTTAAGGATAGTCATGAGTATGTAAGAAAATGCATCAAGTGTGCCATGTTTGCAGGAAAAGAGAGGCTTGCAGCCTTGCCCCTACAACCAGTCAGAACAAAGCAACCCTTCATGAAGTGGGGCATAGACTTCATTGGCATGATCAATCCTCCATCTAGTGTAGGCCATAAATGGATAATCACTACAACAAATTACTTCACCAGATGGATAGAAGCAATTTCTTTAAAAGAATCAAATGAGAATGTTGTACTGAGTTTTTATGATGATATAGTTCATAGATTTGGCATTCCAGATTCAATAATTTTAGATAATGCATTATCATTCACAGGCCTCAAAGTCTCAGAGTGGGCAATCAGGAATGGCATCTATCTGAATACCAGTTCAAATTACTACCCCCAAGGCAATGGCTTGGTAGAATCAACAAACAAGAACTTGATTAGGATAATCAAGAAGACTCTACAAGACAACCAAAGGGATTGGCATACTAAACTCAAGTTTGCCTTATGGTTAGATAGAATTACTCCAAAGGAGATCATTGGGAATTCTCCTTATGTGTTAGTCTATGGCAAGGAGGCCAAGTTGTCTATTTCAATTGAATTACCAGCTTTGGACTTGGCTACTCAATATGCTCTATTTGAAGAAGGAGATCCCTTGTAGATCAGATATGCTCAGCTTATGGAGTTAGAAGAACTCAGAGACAAGTCAATGTAGGATATGGAATTCCATTAGATCCAAACAAACAAAAACTTTGATAAAAGAGCTAGGATCAGGAATTTCAAGATTGGGGATGTAGTCCTCAAGTGGGATGAATTCAAATCCAAGCCTGGTAGACATACAAAATTTGACTCATTTTGGGGTGGACCATTTGTCATAACAGAGTGCAAGGGATCCAATGCTTTCTAGCTATCAAATCTTGAAGGAGATGCCTTGCCAATCTCGGTAAATGGATTCCACTTGAAGCCCTACTTTGAGGTTAATCCCTCTCTGTAAATTCTTGTAAATATGTGTTTTCTTTCTTTCTATCCCTATTTTCTAGGTTAGTTTCCTGCTTTCCAAGAAGTGCACGTGCACAAGTTTGTCCTTCTGGTTCCAGTTTTGCCTCTCTGTCAAAATTTTTGTGTTCCTATAGTGACCCCATGCCCAATGAATATGTCAAGGCCACTGGTTTTCAATGTCTAGCAGGCTGACATCTAGCAGAAATCACCAAAATGTTACCCTAATTTTCATATGCATGCAAATTTGGCTAAAACCTATTCTAAAATCTACGTTTTCATCCTACCAAGCATCCCTAAAAATTTTATGATCTTATGCCATGTCCTCTGGCCTCTGCAATTTGTTTCATTCCCTAGTCTGCAGGTCAAAATATTTGAAAATGTAGCCGTTGTGCCAAAAAACCCTAAAAACCCTAGGCCAGTTTCTATTTTCATGTTACTTTATTTCAGCCACTTAAGTCCTCAAAAAACCCATGTGTGCTTTATTCTCATTGGTCAGTCATAGGTTCTCTAAGTTCTTCGGCGGTTACCCCTTCTATTCGGTGATTCAGCGATTACATTGGTTCTTTTAGTCACCAAATGTTTGGCGGTTAAGTCTTAACATCTCGCGACCCAGTGAAATAGCTAACCTTTCCTTAGTTGTGTATTCACTAAGTCTTTTGGTGGTCACTTTAGTGGGGTCCCAGTCAAGTTGATCTGATGGTTGTCATGAAATTGCAAGGGGTTCTTCTGACACATGCGATCTTGCGATGGCTGTCGATCTTCCCTTTTACTCAGTGCTTCAAGGCTTTAGTGGGTCCATTGCCACATCGTCCTATGTGGAAGCTTGTCATTGGTCAGTTGGTGATGATATGGAAGTTCATCAGATCAAGCCCAGAGGACTATGTAGCTTTTAATCCAATGATTGGTGCATGATCTCATGGGTTGTGTCAGAGCCAGGAGATTATGCACCGGCCGTCGATCTTAATTTTTTGTCAGAGCTTCATTTGGTGGGTCCTCATTTGTTGATGTGCTCATCTTCTATTGGTCCACATAGCAATGACTAGGATTTGTCAATGGGGTCATGTCAGGGTCTCTGCAGGGATGTCAGAAGCATGAAGATCAACGGCTGGCGTATCTTTGCATAGCCCTTTTCTGACACATGCGATCTTACACCTGCTGTCAGATTTTCCAAGTGTTTAGGTCCTATCAGGTGGGTCCAGTGCTAGGTCAGGATGACATGTCATCTTCTCATTGGTCAAAGTAAAGAGAAAGTTTATGGGACCGCATTGCCAGGTGTGCTGATGTGTCGATTTGTGATTGTTTTTGTATGCTGATGAGGATTTGTTAGAGGATCTAATGTGTCGTGGGGTCCCGGTCTTATAAGGATCTACAGTCAGTGCATGTTCTGAAGGAATATTTGAAGGGTATGAGATCATGCACCCACCGTTAGATTGGAATCTTGTTCGCAGTGGGTCCAATGTCAGAGAAGTGCTGAGGTGTATGCCTACGAAGTGGTTAGCGTGAATAGAGGTTTGACAAGTGGCAAGTCTGGGCCCAGGGTTAAAGTAAGTTCTTCATAACTTAAAGAAGGGAAAATCAAGTGGGTCCAAGCTAGTAGCATGTCAATTTTCTCATTTTTCATTGGCCGCTAACTTCCACGGTGGTTTTGACTTGTCAGAAAGATTTTAAAGTTGTTTTCTTAGTGCATCTAGACCATTCATCTTCCAGGAAGGGTTTCTCATCGACGGTTACATTTTAAAAATTTTCCACTAGCCATTATATTTCAAAAATTCAAATGTCTCTATAAAGGTTTTGCATTCTTTTGACCATGCATGATGTCAGGTAGCTCAGGAAATAAAGTCTCAGGACGGTTGTGGTTATGAAGGTGATAAAGATGACTGTTGGCTAGCATTGCAGGGTACCATGTCATGTCAAAGGTGCTAATGGGTTGGTGCCACCTTTGGCAGTGTTATTATCAAAAATACAGTACCGCTCCTAGGGAAATATAATCAGATTTGGAGCCTTCATGGCTTAGTGGAGTTGCAGGTGGGTTGGTAGGTCGAGGTTGTTGTGTCTGTAGGTGAGCTCAGTACCAAATGGATGTCCGTGAAGAAAGATATGATTTGATCACTGATGTTCTCAGATATTTTCATAATAGGTGATCAGTACCCTAGGGTTTGATATCGTTGTTTAATTTTGTAACCCTAGTTAGGTTTTGACTCTTGCCTACGTGCAAGAGGGGATGTATATAGTTCTTTTTGGAGCCTTAGTGCTCAGAGTTGGACAATTGTAAAAGAAATTCATCTTTTCTTAAAGGTCATATGTGGTATCATTTCTACCCTCTGGCTTATATAGTTGTAAATATTTCATTGATTATTCAAACATTGTAGAGGTATTTTGTGACAATTCTTCATGTCCCTATACTTCCTTGTCTGAATTATCTCTTATTGGATTAAAGTATATGATGTTTTTAGTGATATCTTAGGGTTCCTGATCCCTTTTATTTTTTGTAATTATGTGTGTTATTGTGTTTGATCTGATTTAGATGTTTTTGTGGCTATACTTCAGCCACCTAATAGTCTTGTCTCAATCCTACACCGAGTTGCAGAAGTGAATGTCTGCTTGCAAGTCATAACTTGTGTCTTATGTTCAGGCCCTCCTATGAAACACTTATGCAAGCCTATTCAGTAAGTTGTGACCTACTAGACCTAAGCCTTTCATTGATTCCATTCCTCTATACTGAGATCCAAACCCTAATTTTAGTGTATCACCTAGTAGGTAGTTTGTTTTCAAATCATTTCCCTTTCCAAGCATTCCTTCTATCCCTTTCCCTCAAAAAATTTACTTTTCATGTCTAGAAGAAAATTAGGGTGATTATCCAAGAGGAACCAACCTAGAACCTGGAGGTCTCATCTTAGTTAGCATAGGTCCCACAACCTGGAGATGATTCCCATGTTATACTAGGTTATCAAGACTAATAGAGCTTGAAACAAGGGTGCAAAGTTAGTGTATAATAGTTACCACAAGAAAAAGAAGTGTACACTAAGTTCTTACAGAAAAAGAAGATCAATTTTGCTTGGACTTACTCAGATATGCTAAGGTTGGACACTAATCTTATCATGCATCACTTGTCCATAGCTCCAGGTGTAAAACTAGTCAAACAGAAATTGAGAAAGATGCATCCTCACATAGCTCTTCTAGTCAAAGAAGAATTAGAGAAACTCCTTGGTGTAGGATTCATAAGAGTTATTTACTATGCTAAATGGATATTAAACATTGTACTAGTTTCCAAACATGACAAATCCATTTGAATTTGCACAGATTTTAGAGATGTCAATAGAACATGCCCAAAGGATGATTTTCCACTTCCCAACATAGATATGATAGTGGACATGACGGCGGGTTATGAGATCTATTCTTTGATGGATGGTTTTTCTAGATATAATCAGATTAAGATAGCTCCTAAAAATGAAGAAAAGATTGCATTCACTTGTGCATGGAGTACCTATTGTTGGAACATTATGCCTTTTGGATTAAAAAATGCAGGAGCTACCTATCACGAGCTATGACAACTATTTTTCATGACATGATGCATAAAAACATGGAAGATTATGTGGATGACACTTTGGCCAAAAGAGACACACACTTAGATGATTTAGAAGTCATTCTAGATCACATGGAATAATTTCAATTAAGGTTAAATCCTAAGAAGTGTGCATTTGGTGTCACCTCTGGAAAACTACTAGGATTCATCATTTCAGCAAAAGGAATAGAGGTCGACCCTAAAAAAGTCCAAGCAATCATGGATATGCCACCTCCTAAAAACATTAGTCAAATGAGGAGTCTTCAAGGATGTCTTCAATCCATAAGGAGGTTCATTTCACAGTTGGTAGATAGAGCTCAACCTTTCAACAAGAACTTACACAAGGGAGTCAAATGTGTTGGGAATGCAGATTGTCAAAAGATCATAGATCAAATCAAGAAATACTTGGCAAATCCTCCCATTTTAATGCCTCCTATCCCAGGGAAACCACTTATTCTATATGTTTCAGTGACAAAATCTTCCTTGGGGGCGTTACTAGCTCAACTTGATGAACATGGGAAAGAAAGAGCAATATACTACATTAGTCGTATTCTTGTTTCATATGAGGTTAACTACACCAGTATTGAGAAAGCTTGCCTTGCGATTGTGTTTACTTCCCAAAAGTTGTGACATTACATGCTTGCGCACACAATACACCTCATAGAAAAAATAGATCCACTCAAGTATTTACTTGATAAGGCTGCTCTCATAGGTAGACTTTCTAAATGGATGATGATCCTTTCTAAGTTTGACATAGAGTACATTGAGTGTAAAGCAATCAAAGGAAAAGCTATAGCAGATCAATTGGCTGATTTCCCAATACAAGATAATGCACCTATTCAAGTTGACTTCCCAGATGAGAATCTCATGTATATGAGTGAAAGAACATGGAAGATGTTCTTTGATGGATCTTTTATGCAAAATGGTTAGGAGCCGGTGTGTTGTTTGTTTCTCCTCATGGGTACACGATTCCTAAGTCTTACAAACTATTGTTCCCATGTAAAAACAACATTGTGGAGTATGAAGCTTTAACAAATGGACTTAAGATGGCCATAAAATGGAGAATCATAGAGTTACACATCTATGGGGATTCACAGTTGATAATCAACCAAGTCAATGAACAATATTAAACAAGAGATGAGAAACTAGTACCTTACAAGAAAATGGTTGATTCCTTGAAATGATACTTCACATTTGTCACATTTCAGAAAATCCCTAGAATAGAAAACAAAGCAACTAATGCTATGGCTACACTTGCTTCACTCCTTCAGTTAGAGCAACATGAATCCAGATTTGAATTCTTGGTGGAAGAGCTACACCACCCTATATATGACTCCCAAGAAATCCATGTTATTTTTACCCTTATTTGTCATGAGTCATCTTGTTATGGTGCCATTTACTCATACCTTTGTGATGGCATTATCCCTGAAACCTTTAACCAATCTGAATGAAGAAACCTTACCCGAAATGCCTCTCACCATACCCTTATCTTTGGTGATTTGTATAGGAGGGGTCTAGATGGAACACTTCTTAGATGCTTAGAAAAGGAAGAATTTGACCAAGTGTTAGTTGGCATTCACGAGGGCATGTGTGGGGGACATTCCAATGGTCTTGCCATGGCTCGAAGGTTGCTTAGGGCAGGGTACTATTAGCCTACAATGCAGATTGATGCAGTAGCTTTTGCAAAGTCATGTGAAAAGTGTCAAAAACATGGTAACCTAATACATGCTCCAGGCAGGGAGCTCATTCCTTATATATCTCATTGGTCATTTCAGCGTTGGTCCTTTGATCTTGTTGGGAAAATTCATCCCAACTCATCAGGTGGACACAAGTTTATTATCACTGCTACTGATTACTTCACTAAATGGGTAGAAGTTGTCCCACTTTCTATTGCCTCAGGCAAGATAGTCTCTCTATTCATTCTTAACCATATCATCTGTCGATATGGAGTGCCTTCTGAGATTATCACTGAAAATGGAGGTCAGTTCAAAAATAAGGACCTTAAACAACTCTGCAAGAAATTTAAGATTAAACAACATTGATCCTCCATTTACTTCCCATAGGAAATGGTCAAGAAGAGGCATCAAACAAAACCATTATTAAAATCCTACATAGAACAATTCATAAGAATGGTAGAGATTGGCATTTATAGATAAATTTGGCTTTATGGGCTTATAGAATGAGTATTCGTACTCCTACTGGGGCTACTCCTTTTTCCCTTACATATGGTGTTGAAGTAGTGTTACCTTTAGAGGTTGAGATTCCTTCACTTAGATTTTCCTTCAAAGGTCTAGTTATAGATGAAGACTACTGCGCCATGAGACTTCAAGAGTTAGAACTTCTAGATGAGAAACGTCAAGCATCATTTGACCACATGAAGGTTTATCAAAAGTGCATGTCCAAAGCCTTCCACAAAAAGGTTTTCCCTAGAGAAATCCAAGTGGGAGATCTTATCCTACGTGAAAATCCTATGAATCAACAACATAGAGATCAAAAGGGCAAATTTGAACCTAATTGGCTTGGACCTTACATCATTACAGCAGCTTTTGGGACAGGTGCTTATTTATTATCTACTGAAGAGGGAGAGTAGCTCCCTGATCCTATCAATGTCTTGCACCTAAAGAAGTTCTATCCATGATGCTCATTCTATCTGGGGGCATCCTTTGTACATAGTTATTGATCCTGAAAAAATTCTTTTAAAAAAATGATATATTGTCAAAAATTCTAAAAATCAGAAAATGTCCTGAAAAAATGATCATCTTAGTGAAAACCTAGCAATAGGTGCTTTGATGTATCTCCAAAAAAATTATATATTCCAAAAATACAAAAAAAAAAAAAAATCAAAAAAATTCAAAATTTCAAAAAAAAATAGAAAAAGTGCCTTGGTGAAACCTGGAAACAAGCGCCTCGGTAGCAAAAATACAAAAAAAATTATAAAAAGTCTTGAAAAAAAAATGCAATAAAATTCAAGTGGTGAAAACCTGGAAATGGGTGCTACTTGAGGCTTTTGCACTCCTGTTTCTTAGCACGCATCCTCAACACTTATCCTTTCTCCATCATGTCTTGTCCTTGTTGCCTTGGTTTGGAATTGGTCTTTGTCTTTGTTTAGGGGGCATAACTGTGTTAGCTTTGGTCTCTTGGATGCGTTAGTCTTTAGGTCACCTTGTAAATGGTTTTTTTCAACACCACCCCAACTATTTTTTTCAACACAACCCCTGACATCGAGTTTTTTTCAACACTTATCAGCTTGGTCTTACCTAGTTTTGTCATGTGATCTTACCTGCTTGCAAGCATTCGATCCTTATCCTCAGAACTTAATATCAGTTAACACACTTAAATTTTTTAACACAACACTTAATGCTTGAGCTATGTCATGATCTTTTCTTTGTGTGTTGACTATTATTAATTTTCTTTGAGTGTCCTTGTCTAATAAGTCTCTCCAGGATGCATAGCTAGAGGACTTGGGGCATGGGGCATGCTTTTATTTGCTTTCTGCTTGTGGGTGTGGTCTTGAAACTCTTGAGTGTCTCTTGTTGTTCCCTTGACAAACTTAGGAGATTTGAAGCATCATCCTTGACTATTTTTGTACAACCGTTCTTATGGTCATCTTGGCGTTTATGTCTTGATGCGTGCATGGTTTTGCTACATTAAATTGGGTAAGCTAACATCGAAGTCATCTTGACCTTTATGTCTTTGATGCTTATGTCAGAATCTTTCCACATTCCAATCTGATATAAATCACATTCACATCTTCATAGTTGCGCTTGTGGCTAGTGATGGTTGTGTGATTTTCCGATGTCCGTTAATAATGGCCCAATGATGAAAATAAGTTCCTTAACATTCTCTAATGAATGATGAACACAAAATTCAATGTTATAGTTTCTCTATTGCAAGTACACCTTTGCATTTTTATGTAGCTTGCATTGTTAGACTTCATGTTAATTTGCATTTTTAGGTTGCATTATGAGTTTGAGGGGGTTTTCCTTCATCTTTCTTTTGGACTTTTAATCAACTGTGGTCATGTTTTGATCTTCATTTCCTTATCTTCTTTCATGATCTCAATCAAAATTTCCTATCTTAAACAGTTGATTGATTTTGAGGCATCCTCTTTCTTGAGGCAAATTCTCTTCCTTCTCTCCATTTATTTTCACCTCTTCCAAACTTCTATCTTCCTTTCACTTTCACCCCACTTCTTTTCTTTTAATTCAACCTTGGGGCATAATCTTTCATTCTTGATGATCTACCTTGGTTCTGTGATCCTTGTATCTTTCATCTTACATCAAGAACCTTATTTTTAGTTTGATTTGATCAAATTTATCAATTTAGTGTTTCTCCTCTATCTCATTTTGATTTCGATCACGAGGGGGAAATACCTATCAAACTTCAATCCTTGATTCAGCTTTATCAAACCTATCAATTAAACCTTGCTTGAGACTTGACAATTACATATTTACAGGGGTGTTGGCCTTGTCTTTTTCAATCAGCTTATCTTTTTCTTGATGTGTTCCCTTCCATCGATCACATGTCTAGGTTGTTTTGTGATCCCAAATCGATCTCACATTTTCAACTTCATTCTTTGACTACATGTGTTCCCATGAAGATCACGCATTAGTCAAAGAGGGGCAAATGTATGCACCCTAAAATGGTCACCTAGACTTTAGGCTCCCATTCATCAATTTATCAATTTTCTAAATCAATGCTTTGCAATATTTTCAATTTAAATCATTTTCCTTGATCAAATCACAATTAATTTAATTATTTCAATATTTCCTAAGGTTTGATCATTTTATCCTAAGTCTCATTTAATTAAAATAAAACTTCCCTTTTAATTAAATAAATCATCTTATTAAAATAAAATTCCTCTTTTAATAAAATCCCCACTTAAAATATCTCTTTGTGTTGAAAAAGGAAATAAAATAAATAATAAATAAATAAAAATCCCTTTTTCTCGCCACTTTGAATGCACATACTTTTAAGTGGTGGGCCTTTTTCATCTTTTTGCCTCTTAAAGAATCTTGAGCACATGGATCAACCAAGATTTAATCTCCACCATTGCTCATTTCTTTTTCCCTCTTAATCTTGACTGTCCAAGATCCTTTATAAGGAGCCCTCTCCTTCTCATTGACATATAGAAGATTTTTGTATTGTTATGATGTAGGTTTGGAGAAGATTCTTGAGAACTTGAGCTTGGATATTGAAACTTCTCTTTTCTTGTCTTCTTCTCTCATGCTTCCATGGCAATCCATTTAGATTAATATTGCACTTGCATATTAGATAAGATTCATATTTATTTTCATAGAATAATCTTGCATAAGCATTTCCTTTTATATATTAGTTTGCTTTTATGCATTGTTATCATTTAGAATAGCTTCCATTTTAATTTTCATGCATACTTGATGATCATGGAGACTAGCATTCTTTCTTTTCCTCTTTGAATCTCTCATTTTATGGTGTACTTGCATGGGCACAAACTAAGTCTAATCTGAGGGTCTCCATCATAAACCCTTGCACTCCATGAATAGAGAGCTATGAGTTGCCATTTGAAACCTCATTCTTGAGCAATCTTGGATACAATGACTCATAGAAGTGTGACAACATTTTAGCACACAGTATTTAGTTGGTTTATAAAATTTAAGTGACTTATTTACAAAAGTCCATTTTTGAAAAGTGACCTTTTATTTGGAAAAAGGGTTCTTTTTTCTCTCTTTTCACTTTGCTTTTGGGTGAAATTATGATTTTGCTCCAAATTGTTTTGGAGAAAATCCTTGTTTTGTTGTTGTGATTAATCTAGTTGTCAGATTCTTATGGGTAACAACATGTTGGATTCGTACCATGATTCTTCAACTTCTTGTGGAGCTATTTCTATTTCTACAAAGCAATTGAACTCTTCTCCTTGTTTTCATGTTTCTCCACTTTGTGAGAGGTAGGGCATCTGGTAACTTTCAATTTGCTCCATAATTTTGAATGGAATAAATTCACTAACTTGTTTGGGTGCATTTTTCAATGAACTGTGGATTTTTTTTGTTTTCTCAGATCTTATGAGGTTAAATGTGTCAAATTGTTTTGTTTTTTTTTAATGCCCAACATTCATCAGAATTCCAATGATAGGTGTATTTTTCAAAAGTCTAACAAATATTTTCATCAAAACTTTGACGAAGCTGAAAGTGATTTTTTTAAATTAAAAAAACCCTTAGGGTTAGCCTTGTAAATATATATATATATATATATATATATATATATACTTGCATGGGGAGTATTTTTCGTACTTGTGATAGCGTTTTGCTAGGTTTGTGAAGGTTATAGACTAAATTTTTTATAGTCTGATTTTGTTACCTATGAAGAAAGTCATGTCATGTAATATTAGTCAAGAACAAAATAAAGAGACAATTGCTAGATTGTGGCCTGTATTGAAAAGAAAAGGTGATGGGAAATGTTAAATTGCCCCTACAATAATTGCAAGGGCTTAAGATGAGAAGACTTTTAATCACAATATTTGAGAAACATTGTAGGCAGTATGGTCATGTTGAAGGGGGGCATGATTATCATCTATTGGTAAATTGTTCATTATATGTATTTATATTGATCATATTTGTAAATGTTTATATCATTTTAATATTTTATATGTATATAAAATCACTTGATCATGAGATAATGATCATGATTTATTTGTGTTGATCATTATTATATAGATGGGGCACCCTACGGCACATGATATGGACTATCACGACCTAGAGAATGTGGTTTTCCAAGTGGAGGGAAATGGAGGTGTGAATATCATTATCGTTATCATTATCGTTATCGTTATCGTTATCGTTATCGTTATCGTTAAACAAGCTTTTGAGGGGCCTTGAGACCCTTTACAACCAAAAGTTTCTAGCAACAAAAAATAATTCATCTAGAACCAACAATAAACCATCAACAAAACAACTAGGAAATCAACTCCAAGAAAAACAAGGTTACAGACTCAAACCAACCTAAATTATAATATTTGTGAATCTAATTTTTTGATCTAGCACTCTTCTAATTTTTTACTTGATGACATAACAAATAATGTGTTATTCCTTCACTTTCATCTACTCCTATTTTAATGAAATTTTTATGATATTTTAATACACATACATAGTCTATATTATATATCTTATTGAAAACCTAAGAAATAGATAATTTTATAATTACAAATTTATAGTCGTGAATAATTTTTTGTCTATTTACAAAAACTGATTTATAATATTAGGATTATAAAAAATCACTTTACATGTAACAAATTAAATAATAACATGCTATATTTAATGTTGAACTTGATAAGAAGTGATTACATAAACATTAAACCAAATTATTATTATTATTTTTATAGATAATCCTAGAGTTTCAACATAATAAATTTAACTTCTAGCTTTCTAAGTTAACTAAAATGTTAATTATAAATGTTTAATGTTTAATATTTGATTTAACTCTCTACTGGCTCTACTTGATCATCAACATGAGGAACCTATTCCAATTTTCCTGCCAACTTAGGGTAATCCAGTAGCCCCTTGGGTGAACATCCCAGACAATGTCATTTCATCTCTTCAGTGTTTGCAGGTGAGGATACAAAATTTGAACATCCCAGTCCCTCTTTGAAATTCTTTAGTTGACCATCAAGATATGCATGGAGAAAATAAGATTCAAGGGGAAGAAATGGAAGAATGAAAATGTAATTATCATAAGTTTTTTCAAATATTTTGTAAAGAGTGCTTCATAAACACATTAAATGGTTATTTTCGCTTCTGAAAATGGGTAGTCAACATAGGATAATAGCAAGGGCTGGTCTGATGCACATATGCATTTGGTTGATGTATTTTCATGATACATATAGATATATATACATATGTGTGTGTGTGTGTGTGTGTGTATGTATATGTATATGTATATGTATATGCATATGCATATGTTGTTAATATGATTTAGAACAACAGAGAGGGGGGGTGAATCAATTGTTCTCAGGTCCAGATGTATAAAACAAACTTAAAAAACTTTACTTTAAATCAGATCTAACAACCAAAACCAACTCGGTCATCACTGATTCTATAATAGAAACATATAACATTGCATTCCACTACCCAGTTGTATCTAACTTGTAAAATACAGAAATGTTTAAGCCAAAAGATTCACACAAGCATTGACACTAGGATTTATAGTGGAAACCCAATCTGGGAAAAACCACTTTGTAACATGCTACTATTATTTTCACTCTTCTGAAGTGAGCTCGGTTAAAAGCCAACCCTGTCAAAGGTTACAATACACACTGTTAGGTGTGACCCGGTTAAAGGATTTCAATCACTCTGTTAGAAGTGAGCCTGTTTATAGGACTTACATACATTCCATTAGAATGCAACCTTGTTCATAAGATTTAAACATATGACTGTTAGGTCAACCTCTGTTAAAAGGATTTTGACTATTATAATGATTAGAAAGTAGCAGCAGTATTGATCTGAAAAAAATACAACTCACTTTGCAAATATTAGATCCAATTCCATACATAAATGCTTGTTTACCGACTTTGAAACTTTTCCATTTCCATCTCTGATCTGCTTGGAACTTTTCTTCAAGCAATCACCACACTCCTCCTTCAGCCTTTTCTACTTATACAGTCAATAACATCTACTGGTCTTCCAACATCCTCTTTTCACCCATGCACACAAATACCAAATTCTTAGGTTCCCTTAATACTTCCTCAATTAGGTTAACTCATCTTTTGTCGCTCAATCTCCTTCGTAGATCTTAGGGTTAGGTCAAATTCATTGAATCTACCCACTTTATGTTCTTCGGCTCCTTTTCTAGAAACATCTCAAATCTCTTAAAGATTTACAATAAAACATTTTTCAATGCATTCAATACTTTTAAACAATCAATAAATAAATTCAACATGTTTTACATAATCCAAGAATTCAACAATGTCAGCTCCAAATCTAAATTCTCTTCAAATTTAAAAATACTGATGCTCGGTCAATACTATGATCAACTACTCGGTATTCATGTAGAAAGCTCGGTCATTACTAAAAATGTATCATCGGCTTATACTGTCTTTCTCGATAATTAACTGGTGTTCAGTCGACACTAGAATTTTTCTCAGCATAAACTGACTCGATCGACACTAACATTACTCAGCTTGAACATGATTTCTCCATTTTTTCTTGGTCAAGCCTACCATTTTAGTCTTCAATCTTACTAAGATAAATAATATGTTATCTCATCATTGTACAACATAGTCAAGTACACTTTTTAGTATCAAGATAACTCAACATTTCCTTAGGTTCTATTGTTACCATCCTTTCTTTCCCTTCTTCACAACAATACAATAGATATAGAACTTTCCTAAGTAGCAACAATCTTACCAATTAAGGTTTGACATCAATGACAACACAACAATTGCTTCAATTGCAGTTTCCAACAATCTCCCTCTTTGGCATTGATGGCAACACCATATGATATCACTTGAATAACACATGGATTACCAACCAATCCAAAAACTTATCTGTCCATCAGAAAAAAATAAAAATTTGTAATATCCTTAGCTTCATTCTAATGTAGAATCTATTAGCCTCACTTTTGTGACCATCAGAAGTATCCAGATCTCCCTCTATCCTGATCCTTCATCTCAATTCATCATCTCCTTACTTTTATTTTCAATGTTATGTGTTATTTCAATTCATCATCTCACTTCATCTCCCTCTTTGACAAAAATGCCAAAGCAACAACTAACACATACATCCATCAGATGTAGATATTATCTATGTAGCTCAGTGTTCTTCCCTCTTTCATTTTTCTTATGATTGATTCATTGTCTTTTCTCTTCTTCACAACTCTAGGCCAGTCCTAAAGTGTGACAATCTTGTGCATCAATCTGTCAAATATTCTGTTGTAGCATATTTGATGCAGTACTCCTAGCTTAACTAGGGAGACTCAGTTAGGGGAAGGACCCCTAATTGACTTCTCAAATACTCATGTGCTTCTTTAGGTAAAGCTTTAGTGAATATGTCTGCTAATTGTTCCTTTGTATTCACATATTCCATTTGGACTTCTTTATCTTGTACCAATTCTCTCAAGTAGTGATACTTGATTTCTATGTGCTTGGTCTTAGTATGCATCACTGGATTCTTAGAAATGTTGATAGCACTTGTATTGTCATAGAAAATAACAACAGGTTCAGTGATTTCTTCTTTCATGCCTACCAACAATTGTTTTATCCATACCAAATTTGAACAGTTTACTGCAGCAGCAACATACTCGACTTCAACAATAGATTGAGAAATGCAATTTTGTTTCTTGCTCATCCAGGAGACTAATCTTTGTCCAAGAAAGAAAGCTCCACCACTAGTACTCTTTCTATCATCTACATTTCCTGCCCAATCAGCATCTGTATATACTCTTAGTTCAAATCTTTCATCCTTCTTGTAATATAGCCCATAGTTAGCAGTCCCTTTTAAGTATCTCATAATTTTTTTCACAGCCATCATTTGTGTTTCCTTAGGATTGGCAAAGAATCTTGCCACAATCCCAATAGCTAGTGCAATATCTGGTCTACTATGTATAGCATACTGCAATTTTCCAATCATGGATCTATACAAAGTCTGGTTCACTTCTGCAGCATCATCATTCTTAGATGAGTTTTGTCCAGTAACCATAGGAGTACTCACTGGTCTAGAATCTTCCATCCCAAAAGTTTTCAGTATTTCATTAACATACTTAGACTATGTAATGAAAATTCTTTTCTTCATCTGATATACTTGTAAACCAACAAAGAATTTGATCTCACCAAACATGCTCATTTCAAATTCAATTTGCATTTCATTTGAAAATCTTTTACACAAAGCATCTTGTCCACCAAAAATAATATCATCCACAAAAAAATTTGCCAACAAGATACCTTTACCTTCTTCATCTTTCATGTACAGATTGCTTGTGTCATTTATTCTTGAAAATCCAATCTGTATCAAGTAGTTATACAATCTCTCATACCATGCTCTGGGAGCTTGTTTTAATCCATACAATGCTTTGTTCAATTTGCATACCATGTGTCTTCTATTTGAATCAATAAAACCTTCTGGTTGTTCTATGTAAACTTCTTCTTCTAGTATACCATTTAAGCATGTAGACTTGACATCCATATGATATACCTTGAAATCTTTATCAAAAACATATGCAAGCAGAGTTCTTACTCCTTCCAATCTAGCTACAGGGGCAAATGTCTCCCCAAAATCTATTCCTTCTTCTTGTGTGTATCCTTTGCATACCAGCCTAGCATTGTTCCTAGTTATTTCACCTTTTTCATTCAACTTATTCTGGAACATCCACTTTGTTCCTATAACATTTTTGTTTTTAGGTGTCGGCACCAGAGTCCAATTATCATTTTTCTCTATCTGGTCTATTTCTTCATTCATTGCTTGTATCCAGTCTTCATTTTCTAATGCCTCTCTAGTTGACTTAGGTTCAAATTCACACAGTAAACATGTTGGATCCTTTGTCTTACTTCTAGTTAGAATTCCAGTATGTTTGTCTCCAATTATCTGTTCAGGGTTTTGATGTCTTCTTACATATTTTGCCAAAATAGGTTCATCTCTTCTCTCCTCTATTTCATCAGGTTCCTCAACAAGATTGTTAGATTCAGCTTCTGAATGCTCGAAAACCTCTTCCTGATACTCAGCATGTTCTTGTTCTCTTTCGGCATGGTTTTCCTCATGCTCAGCAGCATCTTCCTGTCGCTCGGCATTGGTTACCCGAGACTCAGCATCAGGTGCAAGTTTGTTACTTGCCTCTTCTTCTTCTTCAATATACACAAAAGATCTATAATCTTTTGGTTCTCTTTTGCTGTCAGCTTCATTTCTTTCTGCATACTCATCAACTTTGACATTCACACTTTCCACAATTTTGTTAGTGTTAGATTTCAAACACTTATAAACTTTACTTTTTGTGGAATACCCTAGGAATATGCCTTCATCACTTTTAGCATCAAACTTTCCATTCCTATTGTCTTTTAATATGTAGCACTTGCTTCCAAAGATTCTAAAGTATTTAACACTCAGTGCATGCCCATGCCATAATTCATAGGGTGTCAGATTTGTACCTTTCTTGATCTGTACCTGATTAAGTGTAGACAGTTGTACTTATAGCTTCTTTCCAGTATTTTTGTGCCACATTATTTTCAATCAACAATGTCCTTGCACAATCCAAGATAGATCTATTTCTTCTCTCTGCTATACCATTCCCTGGAGGTGTTCTAGTTGCAAACATCTGTCTTTTGATCCATCTTTCATTGCAAAACAAATTGAATTCATTTGATGTAAATTCTCCACCTCGATCAGATCTAAGACATCTCCGGTTCCTACCTATCTCCTTCTCAACCTTAGCCAAATACCACTTAAAGAATTGAAAAGCATCAGATTTTTCTTTTAGAAACATTACATGCATCATCTTGGTATGATCATCAACAAACAAGATAAAATATCTAGCACCATAGTAACTTTTTACACCCATATGTCCACAAAGTTCAGTATGAACCAAATCTAAAATGTTTCCAGAAGTAAAGGATTTTCTCTTAAAACTTGACTTTGTCATTTTTCCTAACTAACATTCCTTCCACATCACATTCTTAAGTTTCTTCAATCTAGGTAGACCTCTTATTTTCTTCTTCTTACTTATTTCTACCAGATTATCAAAGTTAACATGACATAGCCTCTTATGCCATAACCAAATGTCATCAAGTTGTACAACCATACATGCTTCTTCAGATAGGTCAAGATAGAACAAATTACCTCTAGTCTGTTCTCCACTTCTGATCAATTCACTAGTAGCATGAAATATTTTATCTTTCTTGTGATGAAATTCCACTCAGTAACCAGTGTTGTTGAGTTGTGCAACACTTAGCAGATTATAATTTAGACCTTCAACCCAATATCCATTTTCACAAGAGATCTTATCAATCAATTTAATCAAACCTTTTCCTCTAACAGGACATGGTGCATCATTACCAAATTTTACACTTTTACCTCTATAATGATGTAAGGTCTCAAACTTACTCTTGTCACTAGTCATGTGATGTGAACAACCACTGTCAATAATTCATTTGTCATTCTTGTTCACATAGGAGATCAATGCAGTTTTCTCATCCTCATCAGATTCATCTTTCATTGCAACATAGACTACCTCAGTTTCAAAATCATCACTATCAGTGTCAGTTTCTTCTTCAGCAATGTAACAAGATTTCTTACCTTTTCCTTTGTAGTCTTTGTGCCTTTGGTAGCTTCTGTCATCTCTTCTGTCTTTGTGTTTTTTTTTTCTTTCTTCATCTTTATCATTCATGTCATGACATATAGCAGCAATATGACCAACTTTATTACATGCAAAACATATAATAGGGAGTTTAACTTTATATTTCCATTTTCCCCTTCTCGGTCTTCTAGCCATAAGAGCTTCTAGATCTTCAAGTTCTTCATCAGAAGTGTCACTGTCACTTTCACTTTCACTTTCACTGATGCATCTTTCTTTTTCTTTCTTTGGCTTGTTCAGAACTAATTGTGACTTAAAAGAAAATTCAACATTACCAATACTACCAACAATGAAGTTATCATAGTTAGAGAGTTCAAAAGTAGTCAGCTTGCCAACCAAACTTTCCAAA
Source organism: Chamaecyparis obtusa (assembly GCA_027943335.1). Taxonomy (NCBI): domain Eukaryota; kingdom Viridiplantae; phylum Streptophyta; class Pinopsida; order Cupressales; family Cupressaceae; genus Chamaecyparis; species Chamaecyparis obtusa. Next base: position 169,727 of record BSBK01000600.1, read on the forward strand.
GTAAGCACATTTGTAGAGTTACATCTAGATTCCTAAATAGCTGAGATCTTAATAGCATATATAGGACACAGAGTTCTTAGTACTTTTCCAATTATAGTTTCATCATCAATAGTCCCACTTGCTCCTATAATAGCATTCACAACTTCTTTTATTCTACCATAATATTATGCAATGTTCTCACCTTCTTACATTCTCATTTCATCAAACTTACCTCTGAAACTCTCAGCCTTAGCTTTTAGTACATTTATGTCACCACCATAGATCTTTGCAAGAGTGTCCCACATCTCCTTAGCACTTGTGCAATCCTTAATGTCCTCAAATTATGGATATCTTAGGGCAGATGCAATTTCTAGCATTGCCTGATTATGTTCTTACTTAGCTCTCATTTCTTTGGTAGTCAAAGGCGTGATAGGTGAGACATAGTCATTCTCAATGTAGTACTTTGCAGAATCACCAATACTAGCTAGATGTAGCTTCATCAAGCTTTGCCATGCAAGGAAGTTTTCCTTATTCGGCTTTGGTACCTCCTTCTTATACATCCTGATCATTTGCTTCAAGTCCCTTTCAACTTGATTTCTGTAAACACCAATAATAAGAAACACAACTCTGATACCAATTGTTAATATGATTTAGAACAACAAAGAGGGGGGGTGAATCAGTTGTTCTCAGGTCCATATGTATAAAACAAACTTCAAAAACTTTACTTAAATCAGATCTAACAAACAAAACTAGCTCAGTCATCACTGATTCTATAATAGAAACATATAACATTGCATTCCACTACCCAGTTGTATCTAACTTGTAAAACATGAAAATGTTTAAACCAAAACATTCACACAAGCATTGACACTAGGATTTATAGTGGAAACCCAATCTAGGAAAAACCACTTTGTAACATGCTACTATTATTTTCACTCTTCTGAAGTGAGCTCGGTTAAAATCCAACCCTGTCAAAGGTTACAATACACACTGTTAGGTGTGACCCAGTTAAAGTATTTCAATCACTCTTTTAAAAGTGAGCCTTGTTATAGGACTTACATACATTCCATTAGAATGCAACCTTGTTCAAAGTATTTAAACATATGACTGTTAGGTCAACCTTTGTTAAAAGGATTTTGACTGTTACAATGGTTAGAAAGTAGTAGTAGTATTGATCTAAAAAACATACAACTCACTTTGCAAATATCAGATCCAATTCCGTACACAAATGTTGGTTTACTGACTTTGAAACTTTGCCATTTCCATCTTTGATCTGCTTGGAACTTTTCTTCAAGCAATCACCACACTCCTCCTTTAGCCTTTTATGCTTATACAGTCAATAACATCTACTAATCTTCCAGCATCCTCTTTTCACCCATGCACACACATAACTAATGCGTAGGTTCCCTTAATACTTCCTCAATTAGGTTAACTCATCTTTTACCACTCAATCTCCTTCGTAGATCTTAGGGTTAGGTCAGATTCATTGAATCTACCCGCTTTATGTTCTTCAGCTCTTTTTCTAGAAACATCTCAAATTTCTTAAAGATTTACAATAAAATATTTTTCAGTGCATTCAATGCTTTCAAACAATCAATAAATAAAGTCAACACATTTTACATAATCCAAGAATTCAACAATGTCGGCTCCAAATCTGAATTCTCTTCAAATTTAAAAATATTGATGCTTGGTCAATACTGTGATCAACTACTCGGTCTTCATGTAGAAAGCTTGGTCATTACTAAAAATGTTTCCTCAGCTTATACTATCTTTCTTGGCAATTAACTGATGTTCGGTCGACACTAGAATTTTTCTCGGCATAAACTGACTCGATCGACACTAACATTACTCGGCTTGAACATGATTTCTCCATTTTTGCTCGGTCAAGCCTACTAGTTTAGTCTTCAATTTTACTAAGATAAATAATACATTGTCTCATCATTGTACAACATAGTCAAGTACACTTTGTAGTATCAAGATAACTCAACCTTTCCTTAGGTGCTATTGTTACCATCCTTTCTTTCCCTTCTTCACAACAATACAATAGATATAGTACTTTCCTAAGTAGCAACAGTCTTACCAGTTAAGGTTTGACATCAATGACAACACAACAATTGCTTCAATTGCAGTTTCCAACATATATATATATATATATATATATATATATATATATATGTATATATGTATATGTATATATATATGTATATATGTATATGTATATGTATATGTATATGTATATGTATATGTATATGTATATGTATATGTATATGTATATGTATATGTATGTGTATGCGTATATGTATGTGTATCTGTATGTGTATGTGTATATATATGTGTATATGTGTATGTGTGTGTGTGTGTGTATGTGTATGTGTATGTGTATGTGTATGTATATATGTATGTATATATGTATATGTATATATATATATATATATGTATGTATATGTGTGTGTGTGTATGTATATGTATATGTATATGTATATGTATATGTATATGTATATGTATATGTATATGTATATGTATATGTATATGTATATGTATATGTCTGTGTATGTGTATGTGTATGTGTGTGTATGTGTATGTGTATGTGTATGCGTGCTTTTGTCTTTTACCCAAAAAAATATTTAGAAAATTTGTCTATGATTTCAAGTTTTAAAATTTAAAAAAAATATTATGTGTATTATTATTTTTTGTTGAATATTTTCTCTAGATGTACAATTAATTGATTAATTAAATTAAACTATTATTATATATCTTAATTGATCACTCATTTCTTACATATGGTTAATAATTAGTTTTATGTGTTGGTTTTCATTGCACCAAAAGATTAACTTATTAATGCCTAATACAACCATTGGACTTATAGAAGATACAGGAGGCAGTTAAGTCATGTCACAAACCACCACTATGTTGCGCAACACAAGGAGACCAAGGGCACACACCTTGCAACAATCCACCTAGCACAAGCGTGGCTTTCAAACCTATGACCTCGGCTCTAATAGCAATAGTTGGTTGTCATACACAAAAACATCAACCTATTAATGCTCGATACAACCATTGGACTTAAGGAAGACACAAAAGGCTACTAAGCCATGTCATGAACTATTGCTATGCTAGACAACACAAGGAGACCAAGGATGCACACCTTGCAACACTATGTTTAAAGAAAGGATAATATTTACTAGGAAACAAGATGCAATTATTTAGTGTGGATCTCAAAAGGGGGGTTATTCAATTAAAATTGGATATAAATTACACAAGGATATTGCTCCTTTGGAGGATTGGTCCAAAAACCTCTATTAGAACAAGAATTTATTTCCCTTGAAGTGGGGTCTTTCTCCCAGCTATCTTTGATACAATGCATTCTAATGGGAGAAAGATTAACAAAATTGGGCTTCAAAGGTATATTTAAATGTGTTTTGTGTGGTATCCATGAGGAAACTCTAGATCATATGTTTCTCGATTGTAATGCCTCATAGGTGTGCTAGAGATTTGTTACAAAGATATTAAAGCGGCATTTCCCTTTTCCACGGTCAGTTAGAGTTTTATTTTAATGTTGGAGATCAACACGAGCTAAGTCCATATTCTCAAGAATTTTGAATAGATTAGTCCATCTACAGTGATATTGGAAATCTAGAAAGAGTGAAATAAAAGGATATTTAGAGATTGAGATTTTCTCTGAAAATTAGTTAGCATTACAGCCCATAAAATGAATTGAAACAAGATTCTCTTTTCTATTGAAGACTACAGAATCTAAAAGCAATGGGGACTTATTAAATTTCAGCCTAGTAATGAGCCAAATTGGGCTAATCCACCTTGATCAAAGAGTAAAATAGTTAAGTGGGAATACCCAAAGGAAGGTTGGATCAAGGTGAATTTTAATGGGGTACCAAAGGGAAACTTGGGACATTCAGGTAGGACTTGTGGAAAGAGACTCCATGGAAAATATAATCTTTGTAAGAGAAAAAATTCTCAAGGAAGAAACAAATAATAATTTCTTTAAAAAATCTCAAATGACATTCAAAGTAGTTTTATTGGCAAAGAATCTTAAAGTGTAAAAACTACATTTGGAAGGAGAATTGATGATAATATTGAATGCATTAATGCAAGAAAAGGCATTTTCATGGAATTTGAATAAATTTATTAAATCTACTTATAATTTTATAAAATCTTTTCAATATTTTAAATTTTTACATGTATATCGATCAAGGATAGAAGTAGTGGACACCCTGTCCAAGTGGGTAGTATCATTCAGTGAATAAATAAATATAATTTTTTGGGGAAAAGATATCATAATTTGAGATGGAGAGAAAATTATGAAAGTACACTTCCAACATGAGCTTTCCATCATTTAGGTGAGTGTTTTATGGATCGATGTGATATTTTGTGTAGGGGGCATTAATATGGGAAACTTATTCCTGATATAAATCAGCTTTAAATTGGGTATTTTCCATATAATTTTTACAAATATAGTTCTAGAAGGGTGAGGATATAGCAGAGTAAGGATGACTAGAAGCATGGCTTAGGAAAACTTTATAGTTCTTATAGTGAAACAACAATTGGAATTTTCGGGCCACATCCTTGAGAAAAGGTTGAAGGGGGTCTTTAAAATTCATGACTCCATTTTTTCTATAAATCCTGGATATTATTCTTGGAGAAGAGTTTATGAAAACGGAACACCAATGTCAAGTAAATTCTGATATGTTTTTTTATGTTCCTATCATGGATTTTAGAAATGGGTACCAAGGCAGAAATGGATTAGGTGATGCGGGAGTGCATGGATGAAGATTGGATGTTTGGGTTAAAAGAAATGTTGGTTACAATGAGCTAGGGGAAAGGAATCAAAGATGAAGGAGGAGACTAGAGAGATGTGAGTGCTAATGTAGATGGTCTTCAACCCCTTATAGTCTAGAGTACAAAGGGTCAAACAAAAGACTAAGTGGGATGCAAGTCTATACTAGAATTATTGCACAATCATGAGGTTCTAAGTCAAGTATAAATAGAGGTAAACAAACCAAGAGGGATGAAGCCAATCTTAAAAACTAGTGACTTCTGGTTCAATGACCCTGTGTAGAAGAAGGTTGAGGAAAAAAAAAAAAGAAATTTGATTCCCCTAGCTAAGTTCCCTTTGATATTTCTTTTTGTATTTAGCATTTTAATTCTATTAGATGCTATTTTTATGGATTTAGTTTTGTAGTGGTTTTCACTATCTACATGGCATTTTGAGATATTGTAATTGTTAACAGTCAAGTTGTTAACAACCCATTATCGTATAGGGGTGGTGGGATTCAAAAAAAATAGAAGGCTTTTTATTAATTTGTATCTTGAGTAGGTAGGGATAGGAGGAGGTGCATGGTGATGAGAATGTTATTTTGGTTTTAAGCAACATATATATTTTGTAATCTTGATATTACATTAATAAAATTAATACTATTTTTACTTATCAAAAAATAATTAGTTCTAACATTAATTATCATAATATATTTTAATGTTATCAATTAAATTATTGTTTATCTTTTTTATATTTTTTTATTAGCTCATTAAATGACTTTAATGACATATACAATATTATATACATCATAATAAATGTAGATTGTTGACTATTTAATTTTGAAGACAAAAGTGAAAAAAAGTGAATTTAGAGAGAGAAGTTAATGAGAAGTAAGCGAGGGTGATAATTGGAGCATTTTTGGAGATTGTGGATGTCATGGAAAATTACGTTATGCACGTGACTCAAAATACAAAACTAAGTTAAAAATATAAAATTGGTGAGAAATGTACTCCTATATATCATCGTAATAAAATAAATACATTTTTCAATTTGTCATATTGGATATCTGTTTAAACAATTCAAATAAAAAGACGAGCATTATGACACATTTGATTAATTAAAAAAGAGGTAAATAAGATTATATATAATGACCACTTAATGATTATTTTATTGGCAAGAAGCCTTGAATAAGAGCTCAGTTAGATTAATACAATTCATTAGAAAAATATATTCAAAATTTATATTTTAATATTATAAAATATTGTTGGTATCGATATAGTGATGGTTAAGTTGTTTATCAAAGTTCAAATTATATTTTACTCGTGTGTGCTTATATTAGAGTTAAAGTTTCTAATATATTCATAATATTTATTTTAGTAAAAAGCATACTAACATGTGATTAATTTAAAAGTTAATACAATCAACTAGACAACTAATTATGTACACAAGTTCTTTTTGTTTCCACTAATCTAACTACCGCCATCAACTCCTCTACCCAACAATTACTATATGTAACATTTATAGACATGAACTCGAAGCAATGTGTCTCTTGTCTAAATGAAATATAAGAGAAATATATTTTATAGAGAAATTTTCTAGGTAATTCTAATTAAAGTGAAAGAAAGAAACCATTAATTACTCAAAGAAATATCATTGGAGATGGCGAAAGTGATGAACCATGTTGACGCAAACTGATAAAATAAGAATAATAATAACAGCAGTAAATTTTCACATGGAGGAGAAATCAATGAGTTTCTTACTCTATCGCGTATTGGAAATCCACGCTTGTGGGTTATGAGAAGGAAAGGAAAGAGAATAATAGGCAAATGCAGGCTGAGGACCCACTAAGCATCACGAGCATAAAATACTAGTCGCCCACTTTGCACTGGAGCCACAGCGATATTTTATGCTATCAACAGCGAGCATAATCATAAAAAAATACGAAACGTGGAAGTAGAAGAACAATGACAACATACATGCAAGAAAAACGTTTTATCATGCTAGGAATTGACGTCTTTGTCCTTTCCGATGCCCAGGGCTTATTTATATGGAGGGAAGGCCTCTTTGTATCTCCACATCACAACTACTTACCTTTGCATTGTTGCGAAACAAGGTCTTTCTTCTATCATATTTTCTTGGATGGTTTTTATCCATTGCATCCATGTTGTCATTTTTACATTTTGTCTTCCACATTATTTTAGCCTAGAGACTGTGTTTATCTCATTGCATGAATTGGTTGAAATGAATTCGGACTAAATCAGGCGTATCTTTGCAGGAATGACGTACAAAATGGCTGTTTTCCCTACGTTGATTGTTCTTCTGGTACGTATTTTGTAGTCTTCCAATACTATTATTGGAAGACTAACATGTCAATCTTTCAGCGAAAAACATGTTCAATGGTGGACTTGATAGCTTAATATTTAACTGTATGGTGTCTTTTTGTTTTGGGCAGTGTGTGCTTGTCAGCGAGGCCACCAATTTGGAGGGTGAAGGGGTTTGTCCAGCTTTAGGTTACTGGAACCTGAAGTTGCCCAACACATCCATTCCCAACGCTCTCCGCGAAGCCATCTGTCCTCACACCATAGCAGATCATCCGTTTGACAAAAATATTCAAGAAGATGTCAAGGCAGGAGATGTATCCATTTCCACTCAGAAGTATATTGCACCTGGAGGAGGAAGAGATACAACCGTATATAATCATAAGTATTTAACACCTCAAGTAGGAGATGTGTCCATCTCTAGTCATAAATATATTCCAACTCGAGGAGGAGATGCAATCGTATATAGTCATAAGTACATTACACCTCAAGTAGGAGATGTGTCCATCTCTAGTCATAAGTATATTCCAACTCGAGGAGGAGATGCGACTGTATATAGTCATAAGTACATTACACCTCAAGTAGGAGATGTATCCATCTCTAGTCATAAGTATATTCCACCTCAAGGAGGAGATGCAACTTTATATAGTCATAAGTATATTACACCTCAAGTAGGAGATGTGTCCATCTCTAGTCATAAGTATATTCCACCTCAAGGAGGAGATGCAACCGTATATATTCATAAGTATATTACACCTCAAGTAGGAGATGTGTCCATCTCTAGTCATAAGTATATTCCACCTCAAGGAGGAGATGCAACCCTGTATAATCGTAAATATATCATTGATAGGGACTCATCACCCAAAGGAGGAGCTATAACCCTAGATAAGGATCCAAATCAAGAAAATGTTGACTACCATAGGCAGTTATTGGTGGTAGATCCTTTATTGTCAATTTTCTTCTTTGAAAAAGATTTACATATTGGAACCAATCTAATGGTGCATCTAGAGGTCTTGAAAGCCCATGATTTAGCAGGTTTCATTCCACGCAGCATAGCAAATGAAATCCCCTTCTCACTGGAGAAACTACTTGTAGCTCAAGATATGCTCAACATACCTCAAGGTTCCCAAATGAGTATTGCCATGGAAAAGAATTTGAAAAAATGTGAGAGTCCAGCTATCAGTGGTGAAACAACATATTGTGCAACCTCAATGGAGGCTATGATAGACTATAGTACTGCTAAATTTGGGAGTAATGAGTTGAATGTTGTGGTTACAGATCTTCCAAGCAATTTCAATTCTAAAAATCACCAATACTCTATCACTGCTATGTTTTCTAAAAGCAATTCTAGTTCCAAGCCTATTATTTGCCACAACTTACTGTATCCATATGCTATATACATGTGTCATGAAGCTAAAGGAACCAAGATCTTTGAACTTTCTCTTAAAGGCCAAGGGATGTATGGACACACTATACCAATGGTGGCTATATGTCATGTAGACACTAGTGGATGGAATCCAGAGCATGCAGCCTTTGTGGCATTGAATGTGAAACCAGGCGAGGAAGGAATTTGCCATTTTATGCTTGAAGGAACTATTGCATGGCTTCTTGCCAACTAATTATGAGCTTATATTTTAAGTGCTTGTGGCTTGTTGATCTATAGCTCCTTTTCAATCCTTGTATCAGTTTGTCTAAAAATAATGATGTGCTTCCTAAATATGTTGCTTAGTTTTCTCTATGTAACAATGAACTCCCTCTAGAAGGGCTTACCTTAGGCTGAGAGAGTGTTCAAACCAGCTGGTTGTTCAACTCTTTAGTCCTATTTCTATGTCCTATCTTATGCTTTTGCAACATATATACATATTTCACATGTGTTTATTTGATAACTCAAGTGATGCTCAAGTCATAGATATTTTTTAAGGTGATTGTGGTATAATTATAATTATTTATCATTATCAATTTATAAATAAATAATTTATTGGATTTAGATAGAAAAGATCACTTAATCTTTATTAAATTAAAATTTTACATTTCATACATAATGTTGATTCTAATTATGAGATAATCTTCAAATTGACATAATATTACAAGAAATCATCCAAATTAATGTTATTATAAGTTTAATGTTGAAGCTATTAGATTTCCACAATCCATATGCATACTGCCAAATAGTTTCTGGATTTTGAAATTTAAATTTTTCACACAAAACATTTAATTTCTATTTTTCCTTAATTCACTAAAATATGTATTCAATAAATTTCAATTCTTAAATAAATTTTATTTTTTAATTTTAAAAATTAAAAAGAATTAAATTTTATTTTCACATTTTTAATTCACTCAAAAGAAATGGTGTTATTTTTTATTATTAAAGTTTAATTAGTTAATTAAAATTAAAAATTTATCGTTAGTAATTTCTTCCATATCATTTATAGTTTTTAGTTTTCTTTAAGTATTATATAATACTTTAGTATATCATATATATATATATATATATATATATATATATATATATATATGTTATTTTCCCTACCAAATTATTCACTTGTAACTTTAAATATATGCATTAGTATTTAACAAATAAATAATCATATTAAGTAATTTAAAAGGTAAACAAAAAATTTACAGTTATGGGTAAGAATTTATATTATATATATTATAATTTGATATTAGCATTCTCATCTTGAAACTTGACTATCTTTCCATCTAGATGAAGTTTACATGTATTTAGAATAGTATGTGCTAGAGCATATATTTTCATGTTTTCCTATAGCCATAGTATATGAAAAGATACTATTTTGAACAACTTAATTGTCAATCATTTTAGATTTGAAACTCTTATTAGTTATGGAACAAATTTATAATAACAAGAAATTATAACTTCTTAACTAATGGATAAAAAAAATTTATACTCTCTTGTGAAGAGAAAAAAGAAATAGTTATACATGTAATGAAATGTTACTCTAATTGTGAAGGATGTGTACTCATGTCAATTGTCATTTATTTTTAAGCATGTTTACAAAATGAATTAATAGATTTATACACCAAGTAGTACAATCTTGCACAAAGATATTAAACAATTTTCCATTTGATTAATCATCTCTATTTACACATTGTCCTATACTCTACTCTATTTTATATATATCTACACTTAAATCTTCACATCTAATGTTTATCATGACTACTATTTCACACCATGGCTAGATAATTGGTTCCTACCTAGATGATGTTGTCATTCCCATGTTTACGGTCAATGTTGCTACCCTTGAAATAGTTCAAATCCTATAAACCTAACCCACTAAATCAAAATAACTAAATTATAAACTTAACCCACTAAATCAAGAAAACCCACAATTCCTTGGACTAATTTCACAAAGAGAATATTATTAAGCATATATTAGTCAAGCATTTTATTTTTTTGATTGTTGTCATTTTAGTGATGTTACTTCTAGAAAATGCTCTATTACATCATTTGTTCTTCAAACTGCAAGAGCAAGTTGTTACGCCTCTAAGGAAGATTCAATCCCTACAAGCTCATCTTGATTCACACCATGTAGATAGAAGCTATTCAACAACATTCTCCTACTCTTCTTCTAAGAGTAAGAATGTCCAAGTCAAACATTCATTGTCACTCACATAGTGCTTCCCAAGACAACAATGACATGCAGCATCTAATCCTCTCATCACTCACCAAGCATGAGAGCTAGTCTTGTAGGCATCATGCCTTGATTACAAAGTCAAATCTAAGGCTCAATTCGGACAAAACTTGAATACATCATCTTGGCCTACACAAATGGCAACTAGATGTCTTCATAGAGTCTTCTCCATAGAGAAAAATTCTTCGAGCATTCTACCTTACAATAATTTGGTTTCAAAATCCTTACAATCCTTTAGCTATACCGAGAGAATACCACTTCCAATATGATTCTATGCATAATCATATCACCAATCGAACTGTGTCTCAAGATTGAGAATTTTGGCACATAAATAGGAGGGTACAGGTTCAAACATTGTTAATTTGTATTAACCATTAGGGTTTATGAGTTAGTTTATATTTCAGTTTTGGTAGTTTTTCTATAGCAGTTGAACTGCTATATGACTGCCTTATTTATGTAATCAATCTTGATGAACAAGAGACAATAATGTTTAGAGTATCTTTTATGCTATTGTATTTCTGGGCCTAACAGTGGTATCAGAGCAGGCGATTGGTGGGTGTGTGATGTGAGGGGGAAATGTTTGTAGACATGGTGTAGACTTGTTGCCTATGTGTGCTTGCAATGGCTTGAGAAGGCAAAAAGAAACTATCATTTGTGCATTGAAAGGATGAAAAGAAACCGTCAACTGTGCATTGAAAGGAGACAATGATGGAAGGTATGTGAAGGAAAGAGCAACTCAGTCCTATATTTCTATCCATGGAGGCTATAAATTCTCTATTTTTTCAATCAATCCCTCTCTAGCATAATAGTAGAGTCAAGCACTATAAGTGATTTTATTCTTTGCAGACTTCGATAGATCTTGAAAATACTTCTCAGCTCTATCAATGCCATGTGCTATAGCGATCAAATCTAACTAGACATAATAGTCACCAGGTGCAAAGACAAACTCAGGGTGATTTTACATCCACTCAAAAACCTCCAAAGTCTTCTTGTATTTGTAAACGTGGTGAAGACCGCACACAAGGCCTTGCAAGTCATCTATCTCCAACTTCTTCCCATCATTTACCCACTTCTCAAGTGCCAATTTCGTCGACTTGTTCATGTTATTAGAGATCATCTAGTATAAATCTTTTGGCGCACTTTTACGGTGTGATTCCTTAGACATTGAGTCTCCAAAGAGTCCTTAATCTAATTTCTGGAGCTTTTCCATGAATGCATGCAGAAGCAACTACTCTAGTAATCTGTGTTGGCCAGTTTGCGTGCTGACATAAGTCTATCATTTTAAATATTAGAAGCTTCTCCAAGACCTCAAATTCTAGCTTCACATCTTCAGTGTTCTTACACTTTTCCAAAAATGAATCCAGTGATTCAATAATTTTTTGGTACAACTCTTGTATAGCTTCTGTAGGCATTCGCTTTGGTTCCTCAACTTTTGTAAATAGAAACCATTGCATTCTCCTACTCAACAAATATTGACCAGCATATTGGCAAATACTACCTGGCATGTTATTTCCTTGGGCAAATGAGTTGAAACTCCTAACGAAGACCACAATTTTTTCAATCTACTTTGAAGGATCATTAAAATTTGTTTGGTTTCCAGTTATAGATGGATATGCTGAGATTTTAAAAATCTTTAGTAAATGCAATTGTCATTCTCAGGCCTAACAGATTTTAGAAACCTGTAAGTAAATACAATTTCCATCTCTGCCAACATCCTTCAGCCGCACACATATGAACTATTTGAACAGGGGAATTTTTGTGGGCATTGAATAGTGATTAATTCTATAATATTACAAGGTAGCAAAGGCATCGAGATTCAAAAGTATCAATAAAAAAGGTAATTAAAAAAAAATTTAAAAAAATGGATGACGCAGAGGATATTCAGTCACTTGTCTATGACAATGGAACTAGAATGGTACAGGTTGGTTTTGCAGAAGATGATGCTCCAAAAGACAATGTTTCTAAATATTGTTGGTAGAACCCATCCCATGTGATCACCATACTCCTTATTCAATTCATTTTTTTTTAGAAGAAAGTGCAAAAAGCTATGCTATATTTTGCTAATCTTTATTTGAACAAGAACCAAGGAGGAAATCAGAGATATTTCTTTTGATTTTGCAATTGTGGCATCTTTACCAAAATTCAAACAGAAGCTCCAAATGAGGCTATCGTTGATGACAGTATTCATGCTAATGAAAATGTTATTAGTGAAATGACTTTGCTAACATTGGAGATAAAATTTTTGATGATTATGATGATATTGGTCTATACAAATGCATTCCACCTATTTGAAGCTATGAAAATAAAAATTTTGCCTCTTGTCCAATAACTCCATCAATGAAATCATGTCATTAATATTTTTCCCTCTCATCTACCAAGGGAAGGAATATTATATATATGTTAGATTCAAGTTCAAGTGACTGGTAATTACAATAGTTCAATGTATGTTGTTCTCAAACAAATGGACAAAACAAGTCCATTGCACCTAATGTGTGCTATCATCAAATTATAACATGGATAGAACAAGTCTATTGCACCCATTGTGTGCTATTTTTCAATTAGTGTGCACTCATAGTGTGCTAATTCAAAATGGACAAAATAAGTCCCAATTTGAGACCTATCAAAGCAATACGCTCATTATCAAAATTTGAGACCCACCAAAGCAATGGGCTCAAGTATAAAAGTTTGCACCCTGTCAAGATAAAAAGGTAAGTTCAAACAGATTTTAAATCCTGTCATAGTAACAGGCTTCCAAAATATGATTCAGATCAACCAGCAATTGTTTCCACCAAAGCTCGTGGCTGCAATCTAAGTTTGAGGAGTATAAAATGCTCCTTGATTTCATGATAACCCCTTCAGATTAAGGGGGGATGTTAATGCATTAATCATTAGGGTTTATGAGTTAGTTTATATTTCAGTTTTGGTAGTTTTTCTATAGCAGTTGAATTGCTATATGATTGTCTTATTTATGTAATCAATCTTGATCAACAAGAGACAATAATGTTTAGAGTATCTTTTATGCTATTGTATTTCTGGGCCTAACAAAACATGAGCCCCTTCTTTCGGGCTTTGTAGTCTTATCCCTTAGGCCCTGTTTGTTTGCGGGAATACAATTGGAATTGGGAGTGGGTTTTCTGGTTTCTAGTTGAATCCGTTGTTTGGGTTGCAAAATTCAAAACCCATTTTGTGTTTTTGAATTCTCATTTTTTATGAACTTCTAGAAGTTCCTCTTCCACTCAAATAGGTGGAATTCAAATTATAAAACCAGATTTCATCTTTTATAAATTGCATTTTATGTGGTGTGGTTCTAGTGACTGTCGAACCAAAATATTGCTAACTAACATCTCCGAAGAAGAGTGACGGGAAAATCCATGACTAGAGGAACCTGTGTCAGGACAGGTTGTCTGAACTACTGTTCTGCATATGTTCTTATAATTTCCCAGGAAAGACTGCATGGTGAATATGTGAGAGAAATCAGGCACTATTCTGGTCAATTGGTTATAGGAGAGGTTGAGAAATGTCATGGCACTCAGATTTGTCATCATCGCAGGTATTTCTCTGATAAGATTGTTGTCAGATAAATTAAGCCTCTCCAAAAACTTTAATATCCCTTCGACACTGCCTTTCGCTACCTCTCCTCGATTTGGATTGCTTGTTGTATGCAGATTGAATGAATAATAAACATCAAGTTCTCAGCTACAATATGCAACAAATGTAAAATGTACTTACTAAAGCAGAAGGAAGTGAAATAGAAACAAAGATTATTCAACCAAACGCAGAAGATGGATTGTCTCAGTCATCTTTCAGGTCAATCAAACGGTCTAAACTATCTTCCAAATACACAAAACTGGAATTTCAAAACCTTATTTTGAGATCATCAGATTTTGACTCAAATTCTAATCCCTCAACCAAACAGAGTCTTAACAAAATTAAGTTTGTTGGTTATATATAGTTCTCAGATGTGGGTGGTTAGCGCTTCGATTGCTTGAACCCCACATCATATGGCATTTTCTAAACTTGAAATAGTAGCGAGTGCATATAATAATCGATGATGGCATGTAGAAAGTATGGGAGAGTTCAAGTGTTCAAACCTTCCTCACAAATTTTAACTAATAACTAGAAGTGGTGCCACCACATGGTATGTCTTCTATCACGCAAAAACACATGAACCTGTGATGTAATTGTGTTGGCATCAGCATCTGTATAGACTCCAATTGAGCCCGTTCAAATTGCACAATGGAAAGCTCTCAAAGAGCTCTACATTTTCATAAAGTTATGATAACTTGGAAAATTTAGGGTACAAAAAAATTCATTTGAATCATAAAACAAAATTTAATCACCTCTCCAACCTCATTGACGTCTTGGTGGCATTTTCGTGATAATCAAATGCACCTACAAAGAAAAATGCACTTCCAATACTGTGTGTACCCTTTCTAATTTCTCCAATCAGCCTCTAAGTCATAGTTGTGACGAAAATAAAATGAAGGTTAAAATATTATTTTGAAAATTTGTAATACTTCGCATATGGTTTGTGTCATATATGGTGCAAGACATACCCTTTTTGGAGGACCAAAAGGTGAGTGGCAACTAATTAGCCCCCATCTTTGTACAAAATATGATTAATCAACTATTTTAAATTATCTATAAATATGAAATTAAGCCTTTAGAATAAATAAATATGCATTATTTTCTTACTCTTTTGTAGTTTACAACTAAATGTAATCATTTGAGTTTCTTTTATATATTATTATATCATATGGCACCTAGAAATAAATACAAAATAAAATAACATTGTTTATGATATTAATCTAAAAGACATATATAACGTATACATTTTTCACTACATTCTATAATTAAAAATTAAGTTTATAGAATATAAATAAATACTTTAAACAATACAATAAATTTAAGAGGCTATATAATATATCTATTCACACTAAATTAATATTTTAACTTTAAGAAAGATAACAATGATATTAAGGAGATATATGGAAATTTATAAATAGAATTTGGCCCTAATTCAATCAACTAAACACAAAATTTGAATCTATGAATCCCTAGTGTTGCATAAAGAACAAGAATAGTCAAAGGAGTCTCTCCAAGAAGGTATATGGAATGTCATGAGGAATGTAGTTGTCACATTAGATAGTTGGGAGAAGATTGACAAGAAAATAGAATAAATCAAGAAAGAGATTGGTTTAGGGATTCATAGATATATTTCGGAAGAGCATGTGGCTAAAATAAAAAAGAACTAGGGGAACCTAATGAAGAATATATAAGATATATTGATTGCTACAAGGATTCCAACAAGAACATGATCACCACCAGCCATGTCTTGCAACATGAATCAAGTATTCGAGGAAAAATAAATACATGTAAAGGGAATTTGGTGTTCTTTCTCAAATAAACCCTTATTCTATTTGCAAAAATATTGGGCATTCTTTGTACTCCCCACACCCGTCCTCACTCACCTCTGGTTGTTGGTTCCTTTGTTTCTACATTGGTCTCATTCAAATATAAACTAGAACTTTTGCAGAAGGAATGGAAAACAATTAAGGGATTGAGATATCTCAATGACCCCTTGCTCCCTACTAGTTCCTAATTAGTCTTACCAATTGTTTTATTCTATCAGTCTTCTTTTTTTATTTTGTTTTTTTTTCTGATCTCAATCCTTGTGGCATTCACTCCTTATGTCTTGATGGATACATTTCAAATGGGATTGGACCCTTACAAAGCTTATCTAATATAGACAATAATATTAAGGATATGAATTATAAGTGTGTGTGTGTGTGTGTGTGTGTGTGTGAGAGAGAGAGAGAGAGAGAGAAAGAGAGTATACTTATATATACCATGTGTTAGTTTTAAATTGATGTTAGTGATAATAATAGTTGTCAACCTTATCTCCCAATTGTATCAAGTGATGAAATATGGTGTAATTAAATGTAGAATAGTATTGATCATTTCCAATATTGTAAGGTGGGATTGGCTTCAATAGTTAGACCTTAAATTATAGGTACTTCTAACAATCTTCTCACCATGAACTCATTTTAGACTAACTAACAACTCTAACTAAAATACATCAATTTTTTATACAACTAAACAAGGGTAAGATAAGTTTTACTTTTTG
Organism: Chamaecyparis obtusa; assembly: GCA_027943335.1. Lineage (NCBI taxonomy): Eukaryota > Viridiplantae > Streptophyta > Pinopsida > Cupressales > Cupressaceae > Chamaecyparis > Chamaecyparis obtusa. Next base: position 186,575 of record BSBK01000600.1, read on the forward strand.
AAAGATGGGAGGCAACTAAACCCTCACATTAATAGTCTCTTCCTTTTTAAGTGGAGGACCTCCCTAAGTCTTCACAATGGAAAATTCTTGATCTTTACTTAGATTTAAATAACCCATTGATAAAATAGTTTCCCTTCTTGCACAAGGAGAAAGACAAGCAGTTACTTGTTGTAGTGTTTCTTATGGGTTAGCCTTATGTCTTGTATTCGATTAGTCTTTGCATTTTAATTCTCTATTACTTTCTCCATTTTATTTATAGCTTCCAAATTTTGATTCAAAATTAGATCATTTGCCTCCATATTCACAACTTGTTTGAAGATATCGAGATCAATAAGGCAAGAAAATTTAAGAAATATCTTATGTCCACCAACTTAACAACATAGGACATAGGATTCTTCTATGAATAGAATTAAAAAAGAACATGCTGAGGGGAAATAGGATCCTTTACTTAATCCTCACCAATAACCACCAAAAGAATGATACTTTATTCCTCTTTTCTCTTTCCTTCATTGCTACACAAGCAACCAAATCGAATGAGGGAGTCAGCAACAGATGCCCACTTGATAGGTCTATTCACTTCAACTGTTTGCAAGTCTTCAAACCATTTTAGTAGTATCCTAAAAGGTTTCCTTTAATTTAGTGTCATTTCTATACAAGACTAGATGACTAGTTCTCATATTTTTAATGAAAATGGCATAGTATTTGTGAATCTAATTTTTAGATCTAAAACTCTTCTAATTTTTGGCTTGACAACATGATAGATAATGTGTTAACCCTTCACTTTCATCTGCTCACTCCTTTTGTCATATCATTTTTATGAAATTTGAATACATATGCATATTCCATATTGTATATCTTATTGAAAACCCAAGAAATAGATTTTTTATAATTACAAATTTATAGTCATGGTTATTTTTTTATTCATTTAATAAAAAATAATTTATAATATTAGGATTATAAAAATTACTTGACCTACAACATGTTGGTAGTATTCTCAGTTCTCAGGTTTCCATTCAAATTTTGGTTCCTTGAAGGTTTTCCCTATTTTTTATGTTGAAAATCTCCTACAAATTTTCCATCCTCAATTTAAAAATTGATCAAAGTGTTAGAAACCCTAAGTGCCAGGTCAAAATACGCTTGAAAATCCAAAAAGCCCTAAAAATGCCAAGTCGGGCTCTATTTTGCTATTAATTTTTAAGAATCACTTAAATACCTTTTTAAGCATGTGCTTTTATCATTTCATTTGGTCGCTTAGTCTCCTAAGAAATACAATATATTCCTTTTTATTAAGAGACATCCCAAAACCTTTCAGTCATGCAATCTCCTTAAGTCATAGGAATATTCTCTTTTCATAAGCAACTTAGCGAATGCCTTTAAGTCGGGAAGTCTCCAAATAGTTTGAAGTGCTTTATGAGATCCAGCGACTACATTGAAAATGGTTTCAAGTGTAACTATAGTTTTCCAGTCTCTAGATCCAATTTATCCTCAATCGCGCAGTCTCCAGATAAAATGGTGAAATAAGAAATCTTTCAATGACTATGAGATAACTATAGTCGTCAAGTCTCCAGATGTAATAAATCAATGATATATTCATACAGTCGCTAGATCTCCTGAGAAAGTCAAAGTCAGGGAAAAGATTTAGGGATTGTGCAACCACCATTGATTATCTCCTTTTAAAGTAAAGATCTCATGGCTATCTCTTAGTCGCTTAATAAAGATGATATCACTCCAAAGTTTTAGAGATTGAGCGACTACCGTTGGATCAAGATCATGTGGTTGATATTTAATTTTGATATCTTTAATATATCAAAGGTTTTATTCCAGAGATTGAGCACTGTCAGATTAAAATCTTGTGGCTAGCGTGAAGTCGCTAGATGAAGTCAAGGTTTATTAAAAGTTTCAGCGATCAAGAGACTTCCTTATAGTCACTAGATCTCTAGATAAGCTAAGTCGCATGATCTCTGAAAAAGTTTAAAAATTCAATAAATATTCAGCGATCAAGAGATTCTCTTCAGTCACCAAGTCTCTCAATATTGTAAATAAAAAGTAAAGGTATTAGAGACTTAAGGAGGACCATTAGATTAAGATCTAATGGTAGTCGTTGAATCTCAAGGTAAAATCAAATAAAGCTCAAACATTTAGCGATGAGGAGACTAACTATAGTCCCTGAGTCTCATAAGGAAAAAATTAAAATATGAGAAAGTGTTGAGAGTCGTCAGATCAAGGATCGACGATAGTCTCTGGGTCTCTAGATAAATTCATGAAGAGCTAAAATATTCAATGACTGTGATTTGTTTCTTCACTCGCCAGGTCTCAGGAAAATTGTCAAAAGGATAAATTATTTAGTGACTAAGAGATTTCTCTTTAGTCACCTAATCTCTGAAAAATAATAAAATGCACCAATTCTTTTAGCAACTATGAGGAGCTTTGTAGTCGCTAGGTTGTTAGAACTCAAAATTTGATTATCTGTCATCTTCTGAGGCCACTTCTAGTAAATTGAATCCAGAGCGTGCCAAGTAATGACTGAAGTGACATGAATTACAGAGCTTTGATCTCGAATGAATTGATGCATTCAACTCCTTAGAATAAATACAAATAATCATTATTCCTTTTCAATTCACCAAGCATTTAGAGAGCTAGAGCGAAGATTATTGCAAGATTTTCTAAATTTTCAGTGTCCAAAGTTTCAGAGTTCTAAATTTCAGGAAAGGCTTTTATCCGTTGATCAGTATGAGTCATCCAGCAGCAAGCGGAGCTTCTACCAATAAGGGAAGCAAAGATAAAGGTGATACAAAAGGGAAAGAGAATTATTCAAATGAATTTATCACTTTACTGCCTGAGTCTATGCAAAATAAAAAGGTTAGTGATGAAATTTTTTTCGATGACCTAGAATTCTGTAGAGATGCTAAAATACATGATATATCTAGTATGTATTTATTTAGACATTTTTCTAAGAATTCTAAAAGCCCAGTGCCAGTTTCGAACCCTTGGACCTCAGGATTGGCTAGGTTAATTCTACCCGATGGGTAAGTGCACAAAGATGGGGGACCAAAAAGGGGGTATAAGTTGCCACTTTTTTCCTGAAATCAGAAAACTCTGAACTTCAACAAGAAATTGAAGATAGTTAGACTCAAAATTTTAAGATGTGACAAAAACAAGAGTTGTAATACTCTGAATCTAGTTCCTAAACTACTAACTTATTTTGAAAATGGTAAAAATTAAGGCCCTCAAAAAGGGGGAGCACAAAAAGTGGTCCTATTTTTGGTCCAAAAACATAACATAGCGTCTGGTGTGCTCCCCCTAAAATGTTAACTTTTTTTTAAAAAAATTTTAATCACTTTGGTGAGAAGTTAGCTAACACCACGTAGTTTATCCCAGATTTTTTTGGTAATTTTTTGATGAACGTATAATTTTTGATGAATTTAGGAAGTGCACCCATCCTGAAAACATGAAATTTCTATGTGCTTCCCCTAGAAATCATTTAAAACTAATCAAAAATTAAATTTTATTTTTTTTAAAGTGTGTAGAATGGAGTCTAGTTTCTAAAAATGTAACTTATTGTAAAATTCGATGAACGAGCCAAAATCTATGCCCAAAATACTGCATGTTGGTTTTTTACAAAAAATAGACATACACACAAAAGAAATTAGAGTTGAAAAACTTAACATAATAAGAATTCAAAATAAATTATATGCTTAGATAGCTAACAAAGAGATCTACAATATCACATTGTCTAATTTTTACGTTCTTGAGCCATGAGTAAACCTGACGAGGAGCACACAAAAAAAGATGTCATTTTTTTGTATTTCTGCTGAAAAACACGTCTCAGGCCTATTTCAATCGTCCAAGCTTTTGGGTTGGATCTCCAAGGCAAATCCAAGCCTTAGAATTGGTAAATTCAAATACTTTACAAAGCACACACGCCCTATAGGGCATGCACCCTATGTAAAAAATCAAAAATTTACATAGGGCGTGCGCCCTATGTAAGATACAAATTTATATAGTGAGAGAGAGAGGGGGGGGTTAATTTATACAAAGAGAGGGGGGGTAATTTATACAAATATAACATTTAAGTATAAGTTTGATAATTTTAGTTTCTTATACTTTAAGTTATATTTGTATAAATTATAAAATATAATGCTTTTAGGAATTTTGGGATAGGTTCCAGCTTCATAGGAGTTCACATGCAGATTCTAGATTTCAAAAATTATAGACTTAGCCAAATTTTAGGATTCAGCAAGGCTTCAGCAGGGTTACCTGCCACAATCCATCATGGATTTCTAAGGTCAAACTGAAGCTAGCAAAAGGATTCCCAAAGGGTTTTAACTCATTTTATCACAAATCACTTGGTTTTGACACCATCTCTACGATAGACTTAGCTTAGCTCTCTCTCTCTCTCTCTCTCTCTCTCTCTCACACACACACACACACATCACCCTCTCTCTCTCCCCCTTATCTAATCTCTCTCTTTCATTACCCCCTCTCTCTCTCTCACACATCACCCTCTCTCTCCCCCTTATCCAATCTCTCTCTCTCTCTCTCTCTCTCTCACACACACACACACACACACATCACCCTCTCTCTCTCCCCCTTATCTAATCTCTCTCTTTCATTACCCCCTCTCTCTCTCTCACATCACCCTCTCTCTCCCCCTTATCCAATCTCTCTCTCTCTCTCTCTCTCTCTCTCTCTCTCTCTCTCTCTCTCTCTCTCTCTCTCTCTCTCTCTCTCTCTCTCTCTCTCTCTCTCTCACACACACACACACACACACACACACACATCACCCTCTCTCTCTCCCCCTTATCTAATCTCTCTCTCTCATTACCCCTCCTCTCTCTCTCACATCACCCTCTCTCTCCCCCTTATCCAATCTCTCTCTTTCATTACTCTCTCTCTCTCTCTCACACACACACACACATCACCCTCTCTCTCTCCCCCTTATCTAATCTCTCTCTCTCATTACCCCCTCTCTCTCTCACATCACCCTCTCTCTCCCCCTTATCCAATCTCTCTCTCTCTCTCTCTCTCTCTCTCTCTCTCTCTCTCACTTTTTCTCTCACTTTGGAGAGAGAGAAATAAGTGAGAGAGAGGGTAATGAAAGAGAGAGTAGATAAGGGGGAGAGATAGGATGATGTGAGAAGAGAGAGAGAGAGGGGGGGGGTAATGAAAGACAGAGAGTAGATAAGGTGGAGGGAGGGAGAGAGAAAGAGAGAGGGGGGGGGTAATGAAAGAGAGAGAGTAGATAAGGTGGAGAGAGAGAGAGAGAGAGGGTGATGTGACAAGAGAGAGAGAGAGAGAGAGAGGAGAGGGTGATGTTTTTTGGTGTGTTTGTGTGTGTGTGTGTGATAGAGAGAGAGAGAGAGAGAGAGAGAGAGAGAGAGAGATTTGGGTGAGAGCTAATCTAAGTCTATCGTAGAGATGGGGTCGAAACTGAGTGATTTGTGATAAAATGAGTTAAAACCCTTTGGGAATCCTTTTGCCAGCTTCAGTTTGACCTTAGAAATCCATGATGGATTTTGGGAGGTAACCCTGTTGAAGGTTTGCTGAATCCTGAAATTTGGCTAAGTCTGGAATTTTTCAAATCTAGAATCTGCATGTTAACTCCTATGAAGTTGGAACCTATCCCAAACATCTTGAAAGCATTATATTTTATAATTTATACAAATATAACTTAAAGTATAAGAAATTAAAATTATCAAACTTATACTTAAATGTTATATTTGTCTAAATTACCCCCCCTCTCTCTCTCACTATATAAATTTGTTTCTTACATAGGGCGCACGCCCTATAGGGCGTACGCCCTATAAGGTGCATGCCCTATTTGGGGCATGCCCTATGTAATTTTTTTATTTTTTACATAGGGAGTGCACACTTTGTAAAGGATTTGAATTGCCCAAGCCTAAGGCTTGGGCAACCCAAGCCATAGGCTACATGCCCTTTAGTGTGTGCGCACTATGCGCGATGGGGGACCAAAAATAAAAGTGGCAACTTTTTGGTCCCCCATCTTTGTGCACTTACCCCGATATTTTCCTAGATATTTAACTACTATTAGAGTTGGCCAATAGATATGACCCTCTATCAAAAACAATTAGAAAGGATGATGGCTCATCCTTGGTGACATTGGACAGGAATTCATTTATGAAATCTTTTAATATATATGTCCCAATGGCTACAGAAATAAATTTGCAAGCCTAGGCAAATAGATATGTTAGGGAGTCAACCCTAGTATTGAGAGAAATTCAAAATCATGTCCCTAAATCCAACAAAAATTACATTGTAGCAGTACCGAGGACTGCCCCATACTTCTATAAAGACCTCAATTTCTATATCAAGTACATTGCATATGGATTATGCAGAGTGTTAGGAGTGGATGGTGGCACCGAGAGAATTTCTTCAAATATTTTGATGTTGGTGTTGGACTTGAAAATTCCATATGTGAGTACAGGTTATGACTACATAGGGTATGTCATAAATAAAATGTATGAAGGTTTTGAGTCTATTTGAAGGAAGGATCCATCCCCTAGGTTCATGCATTACTCTCTGTTAATGCATCTCATTTTGTTTCACAATTACAATATCATGGATTTACAGTATCTCCAACCTAGGATAATGTGGAATGGTCAGCCCAACCTAGTCCAATTTTGGTTGAGGGTGTGGAATTTTACCTCAAGAGAGAATGATTTTTGTTTATTTTAAGAGTGACCTTGTCCAAGCTACCAGTTAAGGCTCTACAATTATTAAGGCCATGTCAATTTATTGACAAATGGATAGGAAATCATAATTGGGGTGATTTTTACCATAAGAAGGCATTCACAATAATCAAGGTTTATGGGTGCCCTCAGCCACCTCACTTTCATCCTTTTTATGTACCACCTAGGATTGTAGTTTTAGAGTTTATCTGGCAGCTCATGTTAACAAACAAAGAGCATTTGGCCCCACACATGAAGGGTACTTTTACCCCAAGGTAGTTTAAGGTCTGCAATTTCACAATTGGGAAGAATACCTTGAATAAGGTAAATGATTGGTTAGGCCACTTCAGAATGAGTGTTGCCTTGTATAGATATGTGGATATAGAATATTTTATTATTATTGCAAGGAAATTTTATACTCCCACCATTCCCATCAATAATAGACATGAGCCTTTTCCTAAAGAGGATCTCATAAGAAACATCTTGGAAGAAGATGAGATACAGAGAAGAGCACAACAATTTCAAGATTTGTTTCCATTAGAAAAATAGTTAAAGCAAAAGGGAATTCCTTTTGGAGGCTTCTTCCCTATATTTCCCTATCTACAAAGGTTGGAACAAATGATGGCCAACTACAATGCATGGGTCAATTCAATGCATGGGTCAATTCACTGGAAGACCAAATTTATGACAAGGAGAGAGAAAAGGAAAAACATTCTGCTTTAGAGTATGAAGAAGATAGCGATGATGGTTACTCAGTGCATAGCCTTCCTGCTATGGAAAAACCACCTACTACTGAGCAAGGAGCAGATGAGAATGTAGTCATAGATTTAATAGAACTTCCAATTTCATAGGAAACCAGTGAGCCTCCTCTTAAAAAGCAAAAAAAACATACAGGAGAGCCCTCTCAAATGAGGAAAACTGAGAAAAAGATAGATAGAGTGGGAGCTCTAATTACTGGTACCAGGGCATATGATCATCAATTGAGAAAGAGGATCAGAGAAGAAAAGAGGAAACAAAAGGAAGTTGTAGAGGAGGTTGAATTACCACTGGCTCTCTACCAAGATGAAACATTTCTTCATCAGGAAGCTTTCTTAAAGGATGATGATTTTATCAAGACTGATGAATTCAAGAACTTCCTCCTATGGCATAAGCAACAACAGGTTGCTTCAAGTGTTCAAATAATAGAAGAAGGCCAAGTGCTAGATGAAGCTATTCAAGCTTTAAAAGATTATGAACCAAAATCTGAAACCATCACCCCTGAAGATGCCAAGAGATTGGTGAAAGAAAGTAATATGTTACTTGTACCTGGCTGGGATCTTGCTTCTGCATTCATAATAGATCAAATTAGGAGGCGACCTGATACTAATTTCTCTTCAGAAACTCAAGTTGGGGATATAATAAAAGGATTTAGGTATAGCCCAAAAACTCAAGCACTGGCTATGTGGATCCTATATCCTAAGGATTAGAATCCTTCTCTCTTGAATATGCAAGAGAAGATGGAGGGAGACAAAATAGTATGGTCAATTCACAATACTAGTGACCTTGAGATTTCACAAGTCCTTACTCATTTTGCTAGATTAAATGAGGATAAATCAAAACAATTATCAGATCAGTTTAAGGGCCTATTTGAAGACTACACTACTCTTTTCAGGGATAGGGATTTGTATATCATGAAATAAAAGGCATTGGAAAAGACAGTGGAAGATTTGACCCAACAAATAATAAACATACCTGTGATTGCCCCTCCACCACCAGAACAGCCTACACAACCAAAACCCAGAGTGAAGGATGAGAATAAATTGTTGTAGCCATAGAACAGGAGAAAATAAAGCAAAATGAGGTGGTACTGCAAGCCCTATTGAAAATCTTGCAACACGGGATTAAAATTCTGAAAGAAAAAGTAGATGTAGTTTACACTACATACAATAAACTGTATGGGTTGCAAGTGGAGGTAAATAATTTTGTTTCCATTTTAAATACATACTATGGCACTTGGTCAACAAGGACCTCTTTGTTTGAAAGATTGGCGGTAGTACAGCCCCTGAGAACACATCTTCCAGAGATAGTTTTGCAAGTAGGGGAAGAGATTGAGCAGATAGGAATAACTTTATCTTTCTTTAAAGGTAAAGCAAATCAAGTGGAGGCAAGGATAATTATGTTTGGACCTAATTTCAATAGATTCATTTCTCATATCAAGGCAAAGGATGGTAAAATAAAGGATTTGGATAAATGGCTATCAGAATTTGATATCCTACTACCTGAAAAGGAGGCCTTTATTAGTGACAACATTGAAATAGATATGGATTGCTTCAATGTTATTCTTGATGAAGCTTTTAAAACTGAGATGGATTTCATTAAGTTCATTACAGATGTCAAGCAAATTTTAGATTATAAGTGGGAGAGACAGAAATAACAATTGCAAAGCATTCAAGAGTTTCAGTGGCCCACAAAGGAAGAGGTAGTTGCGTGGGATGCTCTTACAAAGCCCAAGAAGAAGAAGCTTGTGGTAGTTGACCTTGACATAATTAATGAGGAATAAAGAGGACACCTAGTATCTAACACCTGACCTATGAGCACAGGGATGATAACTATTTATGAAGAATGGTGTAGGTTAGCCTAAAATGGCGGTCACCATATCTCATAATAACTCAGTGAAGTGATCAAGAATATCTCCAAATAAAGGTGTCAGTTATCAGATGAAGAAGGTCAGATATCAAATGAGTCCAAAAGTTTTTTGTCTTTCCACTGCCTAAGGGCCTCAGTTGTATTTTTGTCTTTTCTATTTTAGGTTTAGGGCTAAACCATATGAAGTTGTTGAATCTTTACTCATTTAAGGATTCCAAGATGGTTTTAGCTAAAAATGGCAGTTGTAACCTTTTTATAGAGAATGAATATTGAATACAATTTCTACAGAGAAGACTTCTTATCTTTGTGTCAAAGCTTTTGAGCTACAATTTTTGTATGTATTGAAATGGGATTATTTTCAAATAAAATGCATAGTAGTTTCTCTTATATCTTGTTATTGTCTCTTTACTTTTATGTTTTACTCTTGTATGGTTTTATTTGTAAGGCATATAAAAACATACCAATTGCAAGGCAACTAGTCTAATTGTTTGTGAATTTCTTTCAAGGAAAGGATTAACTTTTCATAAGCAATTTCAGAGGGTAAACATAATTGTTAGGATTCTGATAATAATAATATAGAAGTGACATGGTAGTTTGTAAGGCATTCTATTCAAACTGCATGTAGCTTGCAAGGCAAATTTTACTATATTTTGTTTGAATTTTTCTTGTGGATTTACAATCAAACAACTATTCACCAAAGGATTAGGCACTCATTTGATTTTTTGTTATGCAGTTCTCTTTCAATCGTCAAACATAAAACATATAATTCCAAAACATTTTTTTGCTAAGCTCATACATATTTTTAAAGGATTGTATTCAAGTAATATAGTTCACATTATTGATTCCTTCAAGAGAGAATCAATAAGGTTAGCCTTCCTTGAGTTAAACTCAGAAAAAGAAGAAGGATGAATATCCTTATGCCACTATCATGTGTTATTACATTCATAGTTTCCCTTGTTATACTCTGTATCAGGATATTCTTAGCTGTTTGCAGAGTGATATTTTATTGAAGTAATTTAGAACATAGTAACATAGCAGTGAAGAACCCAATCCACCATTTGAAATTTTACTTGAAATATAGTAATCTATCTAAGGCAATACCCACCTAAGTCCTATGGAGCTCAAAGAAGAAGGAGGATCTTATCCAATCCTCATCCAATATACGTACTCTTGTCAAACTTGAGAGTTCATAATCTGAGAATCAAGCATACCTATTTATCAAGTTTGTTCCTGCAAGAAAAATCTCTAACAAACTGGAGACTCTATTGGGGAGTTGTTACAATTATATATAAATAATGTAGGTTTCAAGTTAAGCTAGACTCCTAGCCTACTTATTTCAAAGCAATTAGTCACCATTGAAAAACACAGAGTTGTTTCTTTTTCTCTAGGTCACTCTTTCCTTTACAAAATTCATCCACATCCTTAGAGGGTGGTATTCAAAAATTCCCAACCCACTTGGGTGAAAACTCAAAAAGATCTCTGTACTAGTGTTGATCAAGAAATCACCATTTTACAATGAGTTTCAAAAATACTAGATCCTGGAGGAAAGAGCATCTAGAAGAAAACTTGGAAGGAGAGCTTCCAGCTACCTCTAGACATAGTCAAATGAGAAGGGAAATTAGAAATAACAATGATATGTCCCTTACATGGAAACAAAAGGTAAATGTAAGACAAGAAGATCATGTTCAACCCAATCAAGAAGGCAATGCATCAAAGTATGAAGAAGTTGTTGATCTGGGTGTGAACCAGTATGAGGACTATTACTCTCCCTCTGAAAGGGGTGGAGAAAAATCACAACACAATAGAAAAGTGGTCTCTAGTAAATGTCTTGGAAATGAAAGGAGGTCTAGAAGCAAGAGTAGAAGTAGACAAGATTTATTTCCTCCCTTTACCCTTGGTTCTTCATTACCTCAAGGCCTCCATGTCTCTGATGATCATCAAGAAGAAATCCATGCCCAATAGTCTTCATCTAAGACAACCCTTCTAGACTCTGAGGAAATATTTGAGGAAGTTTATGAATTGGAAAGGAAAATCTGGGAACAAGCTGCTATTAGACAAAAGAGAGAAAAATAAAAAGAAGAGAAGATTAGACAAGCTATGATAAGAGTTGAACAATTGAAAAGATAATTATTAGATTTAGAATCTATAAACCATGTTCCCATACCTGAGAAAACAAAGGAGCAACCTATTATCCAAGAAGTACATGAGATAAGAAATCCCAAGGATAAAGGTAAACAAAAAGCTATTGAGGTTTCATTTAGTCAACCTACTAGTACCAAGGATCCTCTAGACCAAGTGTTGAAGTTAGATGTTGAACTTGAGAAAGCTAAAAGAGAAAAAGAGATATTGGCCAAGGAATTGGAAAAGGATGAATTAGAAGCCACAGCTATGGAGATGAAAAGGAAGATTTAGTTTCTTAAGCAATCTTCAAGACCTGCAAATGCAATCTCTACTTGTTTGGTACAAGGTGCAAATATTGGAAATACTACAAAACAAGTAGTAAATGTTCCCCCACCAGTTAGCCCTAAGGTCTCTACTACTTCAAGTATCCAAGCATCTACATCTCAAGGTTCTATCCCATCTCAAACAGGGCATGTTCATGAAAGATATAAGCAACTAGTCTTTTGTGGTTTTCCTAGATACCCCAATCCCATCCCTGATGAAATCAGAGAAAAACTTTCAAAGTTTACTAGTAGTAATGCTATTACTTGTGAAGAACATTTTAAAAATTCCATTGATGTAATGGATGATTACAATATTGAACCTAATGATGTGATAATGAAATTGTTTGTTCAATCTGTAACTGAGGACTCTAGAGATTGGTTCAGGGGTTTACCACATGTTAGTATAGGCTCATGGGATCAGTTTAAGAATTATTTTAAAGAGCAGTATGGTGACAAGACAAACTGAATTTTTTATGCTAAATGAATTCAATAACATTAAGAAGAACCAAAATGAGGGTGTTGTTGAATTTAATGTTAGATTTCAAAAGGCCATGCATAAGTTATTACAGGTCATCAGACTAGATGATAAGATATGTTTAGTCACCTATTTAAATTCCTTTGATGCCAAAATGGGATACCTTCTAAGAGACAAAAACCCTAGGAATCTTGTTGAAGCCTACAAATTAGCCATCAACATAGAAAGTAACCGGAGGATATCAGGAAAGTTGGGAAGAAGAGATGATTACAAACCACAAGTGTTGAATAGAAAAGAACCAGGAAAGTCTGATAATGCAAAACCAAAGGAAGAGGATAGCCTAAAAAAAAATTTGAAAGCTATAAAGGACTTGAAGCCTGGTGAAAATGGGAACAATAGGGTTGCAAGAAATGATAGATTGCCTTTCAATAATTTCAATAAATTACCAAGAATGCAAAACTATCCATACAATACTCAGTGGAAGGATGGAAAGCCTATACTCCCTGCTAGTCCATTTTCTTGTCACAGTAAAAATCCTTTGAAAATGGTCTATTCCTTGCAAGTTTTGTAATGTTGTCCCACCCTGCTGCAATCATAGTTTTGGTATGCAAAGTAAATCCACAATGTTTCATGGTGTGCACCCTTGGCCATGTGTTCTTCATGTTGTCACCTTGCCCCAGTCCAATTTGCACGTGCTGAATCACAAAACCCAGGGAAAATTTAAAGTTTTAAGGTTTGCAGGAAATAGTTTTAGAATCTACCACGGTGTCGAAAACCCATAGTGTTTCTAAAAATTGATGATGTTTTCAACCTCTTTGGCCTGCATGAAAACCCTCAATGTTTTCGCATCCTTGTTTACCTTTGTGTCAATGTCAAAAACCTTGTGTGTTTTCGATCTTTCACTGAAAACCCTATGTGTTTTCGACCTCATAGTTTCCTGTTTACTGATGTTCCCTAACTGCGCAAGTGCGATTGGTTGGTGGGGCAAAATTCTTCAAGCGGAAGAGGGAGGAGATCAGACAGTTGTCACATGATCACAAGGGGAAAGAATATTCCTTGCGATCATGCGCCTATCGTTGATTTTGTTTGTTTCAAGTGTTTCTTCGGTGATGGGCCCAATGTCAGTAGGGGCGCATGTTCTTATTGGTTGTCGCATGATCGCATGTCAGATTTTTCTAACATGCAACCATGTGACTGGTTCCTTCCTCGGGCATGGGGCCTGATGGTGGTTGTTGTTTGGTGGTCCCGTTGGCAGTGATGTGGCGGCCTTTGGTTGGTTGTCGCATGATCATATAGCCCAATTTTTTAGCTATGCAATCATGCGACTAGTTGACACATGTTCCTAAGCCCGTGGTAGGTGCTGATGTGGCATCTTCTAGTTGGTCAACACAGTGACTTGGTGGTTTGCAATGGGGCTCATGTTTGCAGTGCCCAAGCCTGTTTGACATTCAACGGTGATTGCTAGCGGTTAGTCGCATGTTGGCATAGCCTTTTTCAAGGCTATGCAATCATGTGACTGACACTTTTTGTTAACCCTCAGTGGTGGCGGTTGCGGCAAGGTAAAGGTCTATGGGTTGTCGCATGTTCGCATAGCCCATTTCCAGGCTATACGATCATGCAAAAACATTTTGATTACGTTGTTACGGAGGTAAAGGTTTATGGTTTGTGAGGGTGACATGACCGAGGACTTTTTAGTGGGGTTTGTGATTGTTGACCGCGGCTAGGAGACTGCGGTCACATGATTGCAAGGGTTAGTTTGGTGCCTTATGATCATGTGACCAAGCATAAGATGAAACCAAATTCCTGGGTAGTGAAGTTCATGACCGCGCGGTGGCGTGACTAGGGATTAGTGGTTATGTTGTGAAGCCTGAGAAAGATAAAGGGATCTAACGGTAGAGGTATAAAGTTGATTTGATTTGGAATGATGACCACCGATTCACTTCCGGTGCCATGCATATAGCCGTTAACCTGTAGGTTTGAATTTCAAAGGGATTTTCCTACGACAGGAGGTACCAGAATTTGAATGCTTCTTCGGCCTGATTTGATTTGGTTGGTGGCACCAGTGGTTGCAGAATGGTCCAGTGAGTTGGGTGATTGCTTGCAGATTTTTTTCCATGTGGGGGAGGATAGTTTCTTGGCTCAAGGTGTATTTGTAGGTGGGTGAAAGGACTATTTGGCATGACAAATTCTTGGTCCTTGGTTCATTTCCAGAGGATTGGCGTAAATGTGGATCTTTCTTGGATCTGATTGCCTGGTTTCCTTTTCTTTGCATTGAATTTTTGGCTGTCTCTGGTTGGTTTAGTGGGTGAAGGCTATACCCTAGCTGTCTATAGCTTGTTGCAACTCGTTTTGGGTTCCCATGGTAGCTAGTAGTATAAAGTGTCAAAGTTTTAACTTGTTCAAGGTTCCAGTTTCGAAGTTCTGAAGTGTTCCTTTTCCTAGATCCAAGATTGTAACACTTTTGGCATTTTGGTATTCTCTTGATGATAGAGAAAAAGTTGCAAGTCTAAGCTATAATTTGCAAGATTGACTCCTCTGGACTGATTGTTTACACTTAAGGATTCTTCATACTTAATACAAGTACATGACTCTTATCTCTCATTTGTGTCAACTTAGATAGATTCTGAACTTTCTAGTCCTCTGCATATTGTTTTATGCATATGTATCCATTATTGAGTTCTAATCTAGGATTAGATGAAATGATGCTTTAGATGGGACATAGATCTATCTTATTGTCTATGTAAGGATATCTCATAAGTAGTAAAGGGGATTGTAGGTGTGTTTATGGCTTGGAATCTCAGCTATTGTCTGGTGTGTGTAGCATTCATGTTCTAGGAGATCTTGCCCAATAGATGAGGCACTGGCCTAAATGATTATCTCTTTATCAACAAATATTTATTGTTGTTGTTATGATCCCAAAAGCATAAGTTAAGAACCATCCTTTTAAGTTTTGAGTATTTGGTTGTATGAGGTTCTACCCATAGTAATGGAGAGTCAATGAGTGTGTGGTTAACACTTAGTACTTTCTTACTATCCTATTATCTTTTATTCAAACCTAGTTCTTGGTGTATGAAGTATATTTTATACTAGGTTAGGTGCACCCACCTTGGTTTTGCAGAGGCAGAAGTAGAAGAGGGCATATTAAGTCCCTATAGTTTGTCCAGTTGTCTTGCAGAGCTCCCACACTTGGATTTAACCAGTCCTAACATCAGTCTCAAGGCATATTGGCAGCCCAAGTGGCATAAGTGTTTTTGAACACCAACAAGATGGCGACTCTACTGGGGACCTAGAGTATAAATATCATTTCAACAACCAGTAAGTTGACCATTGGGAGTATAGAGTACATTGTGTTCTGCTATTGAAAGTTTTGCTGTCAAGAAAGTGTTGTGTTTTCCCAAGATAGTTTGGGTGGCGACTCTGAGTTTTCTCTACAGCAGTGCTATTTAAGACATTTCAAATCTATACATACTTTCTTGTTATGAGTTATATGAACATAATAGCTTGGGTGAAGAAGCATTCTGGAGATAAGATGGAGGATGGATTTCCTGCTACCTCCAAAGCCAGTCACCCTAAAAAGGAAGGAAAGGGAGAAATGTCCCTTAGAATAAGAGACAAGTGGAGAATACAAGAGTAGAAGAACCAATCCAAAGGAGTCAAGAGGAAGATGAGTTAGAATATGAAGAAGCCGCTGATTTGGGATTGGGCGCTTATGAGGACAATTATTCTCCTAGTGAGAAAGAAAATGCAAAATTTGAATTTACTCTTCTTGATTTAGATGGTGTAGCAGAAGAAATGGCTGAAATAGATAGGAGGATTCATGAGCAGATTGCTATCAGACAGAGAAGAGAGAAAGGAAAAGAAGAGAAGATTAGACATGATCAGCTCCTGCTTGAATAGAAGAAGTGACAACTGCAAAGGTTAGAGGAAATGAATCAGGTTGATGAGGTTGAACAAGATGAAGATGAACCTGTCATTCAGCCCATTCTTACTACCCAAAGAGCAAATAATAAGGGTAAACAGAAGATGATAGGTTTTCAAATAAATTAACCTATAAGTCAAAACAAGCCTTTAGATAAGATATCAAAGTTGGATGTTGATTTAGAGAGGATCAGATTAGAGAAAGAGATCATAGCCAAAGAGCTTGAAAAGGCTGAGTTGGAAGCTGCTGCCATAGAAATGAAAAAGAAAATAGATTTTCTCAGGAATGCTTTTAGACCTATAGATGGTGGAGTAGCTACAACATCAGATAACAATCCTTTCACAAGAAGGCCTACTCATACAAAAAGGTACAAACAATTCTCTTTCACCAATATTCCTAGTTATCCAAATATAGTTCCAAATGAGATTAGGGATAAACTTCCTAAATTTGCAAGAAATAATGTTATTACTTGTGAAGAACATTTGAAAAGATTTAGTGATATGATGGATGATTATGAGATTATGCATGAAGATGTAATAATAATATTATTTGTACAATCCCTGGTTGAGGATGCTAGAGATTAGTTTAGGGGTTTGCCTTTTCAGTCTATAGGATCCATGCATGAATTAGAGAACTGTTTTAAGGAACAATATGGTGATAAGACAAATGAAGGTTTCATGCTAAATGAATTCAACAACATCAAGAAGCATCAGAATGAGGATGTTGCTAAATTTAATACTAGATTTCAGAAGGCCATGCATAAGTTATTCCAAGTTATGAGGCTTGATGATAAGGTTTGCCTTGCCACTTATTTGAATGCCTTTGATTCAAAAATGGGTTATCTTCTTAGAGATAAAAATCCTAAAACCCTCAGAGATGCTTATAAGATGGCATTAAATATTGAAACAAATAGGAGAGTAGCAGGGAAATTAGATAGAAGAATTGATTCAAGGCAAACCAAGAAGGAACCGGTTAGGCCTAGTGTTAATAAGCCTAAGGAGGAAGTGGATATGAAGCAAATTTTGAATGCTATTAGAGAGTTAAAGCCTGCTGATAATAGGAATGTCAGACTTCCAAATAATGATAATAGGCCAATCCCTAATAATTTCAACAAACTTCCAAGAATGCAAAATTACCCATATAACACCCAATGGAAAGATGGAAAGCCTATTTTTCAACCAAGAAGTGATAAACCAGCTGGTAATACTCCTGATCCTTTGCAAGAAAATGTTGTCAATATTTGTGATGAATTCTCGTGGTGCATAGCTTGTCAATCCCCACACAATCTTGATTATTGTGCAGTCACTTTGAATGTATTGGCAAAGGAGGCACAACAGGGGAAGGAAGAAGAGAGTGAATTGTATGATGAAAATGGTTGTCTAATGACTTCTGCATTTCTAGGAGATGAAGATGAAGAAGAGATTGATGAAATAAGATGCAATACCATCAGAAGAAATGAGTCCTTTGTACTAAGAAGACCATAAAATGAAGAAATTGCACAAATCACTGCAGACATGGTTGCTCAAGTAAAGAGTAATTACCACTTGAGAATTAGGACAATGGGAAATGCCGATGGTAGACCTTCTGGAATTTTTATCAGATAGATAGGAGAAAGTACTCATCAAGCACAAGGAAATAAAAATCATGTTGAGGATAACAAGAAAACCAAGATTGGTAAAGAAGGGAAGCCTATTGATCCTATTGTTGCTCACAAGCTAAAAATGAAGACATCAGAGATGGATACCCTGCCCTATCAAAAGACAAATGAAAAGACTGAATTAAAGCCTAACACTCAGATTGGAGATGACAATGACATTACCTTGAGACAAAGCATCTCTGATTTAAAATATACTCCAATTGATATGGAGCAATTGTTAACACAGATTACAGTCAAGGTTCCACTTCTGGAAATGATGAGAATTGATGAGCACAAAGAAAAAACTTTGACATTGGTAAGTAGCATGTCTTCTGCGAGGATGATAAGTAAGAAGGCAATTGAGAAAGTGGGAGAGTCAGAGAATGAGATTGATAATAACGCACAAGGATCTGAGATTGTTGTTTCAAAGATTCCTCAAGTTTTCTTAAGCACTAATAATGTGAATACTCTCATAGGTGTGGTGGATCCATTTTTCTTGACTCTAGTTGTAAATGGTAAAAGACTAAAGAATTGTATGATTGATTCTGGGGCATCAAGTAATGTTATGCCTACAGAGATTATGAAATGCTTAGGATTGCAAGTTGATTCACCTTGTGGAAGATGTCAAGGAATGGATTCCAGGGAGGTACCTATTATAGGTACTATCGAGGCAATGCCTTATAGACTCACTACATGCCCTGAAAAGGAGTTAACCATGAGTGTCTTAGTTGTAGATATCCCTCCTCAGTATGGAATGCTTTTATTAAGGAAGTGGAGTGCCTCAATGGGGGGAAATATGCAATGTGATCTCTCTTTTGCTACATTTGATATTGATGGTCAGAGTGTTAGGGTGTTCAGAGAAATGAGGATGCCTCATATGATTGAGGAAGTTGAAGAAGATAATATGCATTGTTTTGTGGATACTGATGTTGGGTCTTTCAAAGTTCAAGGTGGAAGTAATGAAGCTAAAGGTCATCTTGTATCATTTTCTACAGAGGGGAAAAGGCTAGTAGATAGTGATGAATTATGGACAATGTACTTTGATGGTGCAAACTAAAAGGAAGGAGCGGGTGTAGGAGTTTTGTTGATATCTCTAAATGGTAAAACATACAAGTTCTCTTTCTCTTTGTTGTTCGCATGCACAAACAATATTGCAGAATACGAGACCTTGTTAATTGGGTTAAGATTGGTTTCAAGGCACAACATAAGGAATCTTAGAGTCATTGGTGACTCTGAGTTAGTGATATCTCAAATAAGAGCTAGGTACACTTTGAGGAACTAGAGATTAAAGCAATATAGGAATGCTGTTTGGGATGAGATAGAAAGTTTTGATGCATTTGGCATTGAATGGATGGATAGGAGTCAAAACAAGATGGCAGATTTATTGGCCAATATTGCTTTATGGCCAGAGGATGTTACCTTTGGAGGGATTTTAGAGATTGAAGTTCAGTCCAAACCTTCTATCCCAGACAACATTGAAAATTGGAAAGTATTGAAGATGATTCAGATGTTCTGAGATTTCTACAAGGAGAATCAGACTTGGAAAATAGGGAGATGGATTTTAGTGGGTTTGTAGAAAATGTGGGTGGTAGAGATACTATTTGTGGAAAAGATGTTCTGCAACTCAAATCAAATAGAGTTCCCAAGGGGTTGGTCACCCTAGAAAAAGCTTTTGACAATAGAGATAGATCCTATTTTGCTAGGATTGTCAACAACCCTGAGGACCTAGAGGAAGTCAATTTAGGAACAAACGAGGTTCCTAAAAGGGTGTACATTGGTAAAGGGTTGTCTCCTAAAATTAGAGAGATGTCGGTTGATCTTTTGAACAAGTATAAACATGTCTTTGCATGGTCTTATGATGACTTAAAGGCATATAGAGAAGACCTTTTCCAACACGAGATTCCTTTGAAAGAAGGCACAAGGCCTTTCAGACAAAAATTAAGACTCGTCAATCCTACCCTAGCTCCCAAGATGCAAGAAGAATTGAAAAAGATGAGAAATGCTAGGATAATCAAGCCAATAAGACATTCATCATGGGTATCTAATCTGGTACCAGTAAGGAAAAAGAATGGTGATATCAGGCTTTGTGTAGATTTTAGAAATTTGAACATCAATTCATTAAAGGAAAATTATGGATTACCTAATATGGAAGCTATGCTACAAAGAGTCACTGGATCAGAGTTAATGTCTATGTTGGATGGTTTTTTAGGGTACAATCAGGTTGTTGTCAAGGAATCAGAGCAGTTTAAGACTGCATTCACTACACCTTGGGGGACTTATGTGTATGTCAAAATGCCTTTTGGGTTGACCAATGCTGGAGCAACGTTTTAGAGAGCTGTAAATGTGGCATTTTCAGATTTTATAGATGTTTTTCTAGTAGTATACCAAGATGATTTGACTGTTTATTCAAAGGAGGAACAACATTGTGGTCATCTTGAGAAACTTTTGATAAGAGCATTGGAATATGGGGTTTCTTTTAACCCAAAGAAGTGTGTTCTTGGTGTGACAGAGGGAAAGCTTCTAGGACACATTGTGTCTAAGGATGGAGTAAGGATTGATCCTAAAAAGATCGATGCCATTGACAAGATTCCTCAGCGAAGGAATGTGAAGGGCATTCAGTCCTTCTTTGGGCAAGTTAATTTTTTGAGAAGATTTATTACTAACTTTGCTGAAACCAGTATCCCAATCTCAAGGATGATGAAGAAAGGAGCTAAGGTGGAATAGAATCAAGAAGCATGCAAGGATTTTTCAGACATTAAACAAGCAATTAGGGATGATCTTGTCCTTAGAACACTAGATTATGGTAAGCCTTTGTAGATTTTCTCCTTTGCTTCATATAATACTATTGCTACGGTGTTGTTACAAAAGAATGAAGAAGGATTTGAGCAACCTATCTCCTTTTTTAGTAAATCTTTACAAGAAGAAAAATTAAAGTATGATATCATGGAGAAACAAGCTTATGCACTAGTTAAGGCTGTTAAAGCTTTTAGATGTTATTTAGTAGGAGCAAGTGTGGTCGCTTATGTAACTAGTGCTGCTGTTAAAGATATTCTAGTCCAACAAGAGGTGTCAGGAAAGAGGTGTAGATGGATAAACAAAATTTAGGAATTTAACATTGATATACATATCACAAAGTTGGTTAGAGGTATGGGACTTGCAAAGCTCATGGCCCAAAGCAATTTGGAGGCCAATCATATAAACATATTGGAGGAAGACCAGAGACCCTATATTTGTGACATGGACTGTTGTGAATGGTATAAGGACATTGTTGGATATTTACAAAAGATGGTACTTCCCCTTGACATGGATGAGAATAAGAAAAGAACAGTCAAATTGCAGGCTGTTAAATATGCCATAATGCATGGACAATTATGGTGGAGAAGTAATGATGGAGTACTGTTAAAATGTGTGGATCCTGACAAGTCCAAAAGCCTGATGGAACAAATGCATAGTGGTGTTTGTGGAGGCCATTACATGGCTAAAACTACCACTCACAAGATCCTTAGGTCTAGATTTTGGTGGCCTACTATCTTTAAGGACACACATCAATTTGTAAGGAAGTGTGATGCATGCTAGAGGTTTGCAGGTAAGCTAAAATTTGGTGGAAATTTACCACTCAAACCAGTCTCAATTCAGGCCCCTTTCCAGTAGTGGGGTATTGATTTCATAGGTGAGATTCCAAACAAGTCTAGTGGGGGGCATTCCTACATATTAGTGGCAACAGACTATTTCACTAAATGGGTTGAAGTTATTCCCACTAGGAGGGCCACTAGTAAAGTTGTTATTGATTTCATGATGCAGAACATTCTCACTAGGTTTAGATGTACAGAAACACTAGTGGTAGACAATGCAATGTGTTTTAGATCTCAGGAGTTTGATGATTTTTGTAAGAATTATGGGATACACATTTCATTCTCTTCCCCTTATCACCCACAGGGAAATGGCCAGGCTGAGTCTAGCAACAAAAGTTTGATCAAGATACTCAAGAGGATGTTAGGCAAGAATAAAAGGGCTTGGGATTCAAAATTACAGTTGGCATTGTGGGCTGATAGAGTAATAGTAAAGAAAGCAATTGGTTATGCACCATTTGACTTGGTATATGGAATTCACGCCAGGTTACCTCAAAATAATTTATTACAGATGTAAAAATTTATCTAGGAATATGATGAAGACATGGATGATGAAATGAGGCTCAGGATGGATGACTTGATATAGCTTGATGAATCAAGAAGGGTTGCACATGAGAAAAATATGCAGTTATAGCTGAAATGTAAGGATCTATTTGATAAAAGGGAAACTAACATAAGCTTTGAAGTTGATGATTTGGTCTTAATGTGGAATGCTAGACTTGAAGATAAAGGAAGACATGGTAAGTTTGACCCTATCTGGCTCGGACCATATATTATTGTTAGCAAATGGGGTGCTGATTCTTATATTTTGGAAGATTTTCTTGGAAATGTTTTAGAATTTCCAGTTCATGGACAATTCTTGAAATTTTACTTCTCTTGAAGTCTCAAATCCATGAACAGTAGTTTAGGAGTAGGTTTCCTTCTGATTTTCCCTGTTTCTTGCCTTAGTTTAGGTTTCCTTTCCAGTGCGTGGTCTGCTTCTTCCAAGAGATCTGAGGTCCTCATTGTATCTGTAGGAGATACATGTCCCCAACTAGAGCCACTATTAGTCCATTTTCTTGTCACAGCAAAAATCTTTTGAAAATGGCCTATTCCTTGCAAGTTTTGTAATGTTGTCCCACCCTGCTGCAATCACAGTTTTGGTATGCGAAGTAAATCCACAATGTTTCATGGTGTGCACCCTTGGCCATGTGTTCTTCATACTTTCACCTTGCCCCAGTCCAATTTGCACGTGCTGAATCACAAAACCCAGGGAAAATTTAGAGTTTTAAGGTCTGTAGAAAATAGTTTTAGAATCTGCCACAGTGTCGAAAACCCACAGTATTTCTGAAAATCCATGATGTTTTTGACCTCTTTGGCCTGCATGAAAACCATCGATGTTTGCACATCCTTGTTTAACTTTGTGTCAATGTCAAAAACCTTGTGTGTTTTCGGTCTTTCACCGAAAACCCTATGTGTTTTTGACCTCACAGTTTCCTGTTTGTCGGCGTTCCCTAATTGCACAAGTGCGATTGGTTGGTGGGGCCAGATTCTTCAAGCGACAGAGGGAGGAGATCAGACGGTTGTCACATGATTGCAAGGGGAAAGAATATTCCTTGTGATCATGCACCTGTCATTGATTTTGTTTGTTTCAAGCGTTTCTTCGATGGTGGGCCCAGTGTCAGCAGGGGCTCGTGTTCTTATTGGTTGTCGCATGATCACATGTCAGATTTTTCTGACATGCGACCATGTGACCGATTCCTTCCTTTTACGTGGCACCTAATGGTGGTTTCTATTTGGTGGTCCCGTTGGTGGTGATGTGGCAGCCTTTGGTTGGCTATCACATGATCACATAGCCCAATTTTTGGCTATGCGATCATGCGATTGGTTGACACATGTTCCTGAGCCCGTGGCAGGTGGTGATGTGGCATCTTTTGGTTGGTCAACATAGTGACTTGGTGGTTTGGGGTGGGGCCCATGTTTGTAGTGCCCGAGCGTGTTTAACATTCGATGGTGATTGCTAGCAGTTAGTCGCATGTTCCCATAGCCTTTTTCAAGGCTATACGATCATGTGACTGACAGTTTTTGTTAACCCTCAGCGGTGGCAGTTGCGGCAAGGTAAAGGTCTACAGGTTGTTGCATGTTTGCATAGCTCATTTCTAGGCTATGCAATCATGCGACAATGGTATGATTGCGCTATTGCGGAGGTAAAGGTTTGCGGTTTGTGAGGGTGACATGACCGAGGACTTTTCAACGGTGTTTGTGACCGTTGACCGCAACTGGGAGATTGCGGTCACATGATCGCAAGGGTTAGTTTGGTGCCTTGTGATCATGCGACCAAGCATAA
Organism: Chamaecyparis obtusa; assembly: GCA_027943335.1. NCBI lineage: Eukaryota > Viridiplantae > Streptophyta > Pinopsida > Cupressales > Cupressaceae > Chamaecyparis > Chamaecyparis obtusa. The sequence goes on from BSBK01000600.1 coordinate 210,318, forward strand.
GATGAAACTAAATTCTTGGGCGATGAAGTTCATGACCGCGCGGTGGCACGACTAGGGAGGAGTGATTATGTTGCAAAGCTCGGTAAAGATAAAGGGATCTGACAGAAGAGGTATAAAGTTGATTTGATTTGGAATGATGATCGCCAATTCACTTCTGGCACCATGCATATAGCTGTTAACCTATAGGTTTGAATTTCAATGGGATTTTCCTGCGACAGGAGGTACCAAAATTTGAATGCTTCTTCGGCCTGATTTGATTTGGTTGGTGGCACCAGTGGTTGTAGAAGGGTCCAGTGAGTTGGGTGCTTGCTTGCAAATGTTTTGTCATGTGGGGGAGGACAGTTTCTTGGCTCAAGGTGTATTTGCATGTGGTCGAAAGGACTATTTGGCATGACAAATTCTTGGTCCTTGGTTCATTTCCAAAGGATTGGCGTAAATGTGGATCTTTCTTGGATCTGATTGCTTGGTTTCCTTTTCTCTGCATTGAATTTTTGGCTATCTCTGGTTGGTTTAGTGGGTGAAGGCTATACCCTAGCTGTCTGTAGCTTGTTACAACCTATTTTTGGTTCCCATGGTAGCTAGTAGTATAAAGTGTCGAAGTTTTGACTTGTTCAAGGTTCCAGTTTTGAAGTTTTGAAGTGTTCCTTGTCCTGGATCCAAGATTGTAACACTTTTGGCATTTTGGTATTCTGTTGATGATAGAGAAAAAGTTGCAGGTCTAAGCTGTAATTTGCAAGATTGACTCCTCTGGATTGATTGTTTACACTTAAGGATTCTTCATACTTAATACAAGTACATGACTCTTATATCTCATTTGTGTCAACTTAGATAGATTCTAAACTTTCTAGTCCTCTGCATATTATTTTATGCATATGTATCCATTATTGAGTTCTAATCTAGGATTAGATGAAATGATGCTTTAGATGGGACATAGATCTATCTTATTGTCTATGTAAGGATATCTCATAAGTAGTAAAGGGGATTGTAGGTGTGTTTATGGCTTGGAATCTCAGCTATTGTCTGGTGTGTGTAGCATTCATGTTCTAGGAGATCTTGCCCAATGGATGAGGCACTAGCCTAAATGATTATCTCTTTATCAACAAATACTGATTGTTGTTGTTATGATCCCCAAAGCATAAGTTAAGAACCATCCTTTTAAGTTTTGAGTATTTGGTTGTATGAGGTTCTACCCATAGTAATGGAGAGTCAATGACTGTGTGGTTAACACTTAGTACTTTCTTACTATCCTATTATCTATTATTCAAACCTAGTTCTTGGTGTATGAAGTATATTTTATACTAGGTTAGGTGCACCCACCTTGGTTTTGCAGAGGCAGAAGTAGAAGAGGGCATATTAAGTCCCTATAGTTGGTCCAGTTGCCTTGTAGAGCTCCCACACTTGGATTTAACCAGTCCTAACATCAATCTCAAGGCATATTGGCAGCCCAAGTGGCATAAGCATTTTTGAACACCAACACTCCCTGAGAGAAAAGATAAACCAAATGAAAAAACTCCTAACCATTTACACATAAATTCAATGAATATGATTGATGATGTCCCATGGTGTATTGTATGTTAGTCACTACATGACCCTAATTATTGTGCAATTTCTCAAAGTGTCTCTGCAGATGAAGAATAGGAAAATAATGAAGAAGAGCCTTATGATGACCAGGGTTGTGCCATGATGTCCTCATATCTTTGGGATGAAATTGACTCTACTGAAGAAGATGAGAATCGGGATGTTTCTACTTCTCAAATTAGAAATGAAGTTTATCATCAGCAAGTCTTTTATGATGAAGAAGATGATGGATTGGATAGTCTTCAATGTAACACATTAAAAGATGATGGCTCAGTTGTTCTAAGAAGGCCATCTGATGAAGAGATTGCACAAATAACTGCAAATATGGTCACCCAAGCTAAGAGCAACTACAATTTGAGGAATAGAATGGTAGGTGATCCTAGTCATAAACCTACTGGTATATTCATTAAGAAGTTAGAGAAAGATGCCATACAGTCCCAAGATGAATAGAAAGTTGTTGAGGTTGTCAACAAAGTTAAGGTAAAAAATAATGTCAAATTTACCAGCCCAAACGTTGCTTATAGAGTAAAAACCACATCCCTTTAGGAAACCATTCCAATTTTTCAAAAGGAGGTTAAAACCCAAAGTAGGGATCATCCCAACTTGTCCACACATGAGGAAAACAAAGAAGTTACCATTATAAGGTAGGATGTAGTTGATTCAAAATATGTCCCTATTGACATGAGCAAACTACTGTCACAAATCACTGTTAAAGTTCCTCTACTGGAAATGATGAGAATAGAAGAACACAAATAAAAGGCCTTAAATTGGGTGAATGGGGTTACTCCCTCAAATACCCAAAATACTGATAAGACTGGAAAACAAATAGCTTTTGTAGATGATACAATTGTAAATCAGAATGAGGAAATTATTTCTGAGATTCCTCAAATCTATTTGGACACAAATATTGACAGCATTATGTCTAGGACAATTGATCCCTTCTTTTTGACTTTGGTTATAAATGAAAAAATATTAAGAAATTTTATGATTGATTCGGGAGCATCAAACATTGTCGTACCTGTAGAAGTCATGAAATCATTAGGATTTAAGGTTGATACTGTACACACTAAAATGGTGCACTTCTATGAACCATTATATGCAAGGTTGCTCAAGAATGAGGCCTCACAAAGTGGCTCATAGCTCTCTATGCATGGAGTTGCAAGGGACTATGGTGTATTTTCTCTCAGCTAGAGCTACAAGCTTGTGACCTTGCTAGTCAACCACATAATGAGAGATTCGAATGAGGACAAGGGCAAGAGTGCCAATATCCTCAAGAATCACTATGAAAATGCAATGCAATGCAAACTAGTCTATGGAAATGAAAATGAAATGCAACTAAGCTATGAAATGGAAAGGACAAGTGTTACAAATCCCTCCTCTTAAGCTATGTGAAGTTATGCTATTGCATGAAAGGAAATCTAAGCTATGAAAGTCATGGAAATGAAACTACTATGTAAGAATGTAAACTAAACTATGAAGCAAATGAAGAAATCTAAAGTAGGATGCAACAATGATCTCTAAAAAGCTTCAAAGTCTTCAAGGATTCCTGCAGCATAAGGTTAGCATAAAAATATGATATGATAATGAAGGAGAAAGCTTTCCTTTCATAAGAAATGCAAAGGAATGGACCATTGAGATTAAGAGGCAAAAAGTCTTAATCAGCGGTGGAGCTTGAAAGAGTAGTGATCCATGTGCACAAGTATCCTCCAATAGGAATTGACTTTGTGTCCATGTGAGACAAAAGTGCTTTTTTCTTTTTTGTAAAATAGGAATAATGCTTTATTTGTGCAACTTAGGATAAGAGGAAAAGTGGGGCTTTTTATTTAATCAAAAGGGGAGGAAATATTCCTTTTAATCAAATAAAGACTTAGGATAAATGATTAGCCCATAGGATAAAAATCTAATATATGATCAAAATTAAGACTTGATCAAGAAATTGATAATGTTGAAAATACTGATTATTGATAAAATTGATTCAAGATTGATAAATTGAATAAATGGGGCCCAAAGTCTAGGCGACCATTTTTGGGTGCATACATTTTCCCCTCTTTGACTAATGTGTGATTGATTTGGGAACACATGCAGTCAAAGAAGAATTGAAATGTGAGATCGATCTGGGATCACAAAACAACTCAAATATGAGGTCGATTCGGGATCATATCTGGACAAAGCATGAACAAAGGCCTTTGAAAATGAGGTCGATTCGGGACCATATTCAAAGTAAGAGATAAGAATCTCAAATTTTGAGCAAAAGCTCACAAAGGATGTCTGAATCAGAAAAATCAAGGAATCAAGGATGAGAATCCCATAAATACTGCCCCCTCGGAATCGAAATTGAAATCAGGTAGAGGAGAGACAACAAATTGATAAAGATTTGATCAAAGTATAATAAAATCACAATCGAAGGTAAGGGTCAATAGGTTAACCATTAGGGAATGAAACATGCCCCAGTGAGAAAATAGAAAGAGGGTGAATGACAGACTAGAAGGTTGAAAGACATGGAAATGAAGAAATTTCACCAAAGATCAGAGAATTATGCCTCAAAAGGTCAATCAACTGCGTAGAAGGAAAATTTTGAAATGCAATTTTGACTATCAAGATGACCTTAGATTTTGATTTCGAGTCTGAAAATGGATCCAGGACATCGAAATTAGCTAGGGGTGCAATTTTTGCGCAAGTCCGAGGTGTTTTGAAAATTGGTCAAAAAGTCAAAATGCTATAAAAGGGGTGAAAATGTCATTTTCAAAAATCATTTGTCTTGTAGTGATTTAAGAATTTTCAGAGCTTGAGAGAGAATATGGCCCAGCAAGCAGGAGTTCCCATCCATAGGCATCGATTCGAGCATGCCCGGTTGCACAACCGGCCACCACACTATCCTGCCCCGGTACGTTTTTGAAAAACTCATTATTTTTGAGTCATTTAATACATTTTTAGCACGTTTGGAAATTTTTAAATTTTCAAATTTTTAGTTTAGGTGAAATATCGCATGATACTTTAGAAGTATCACGCCCTTTTGGGAGAAATATCGTGCGATACTTCGGGGGTCTCCAAAGTATCACGCGGGTATAGGCACCAGTATCGCATGATACTAGGTGAAATATCGCATGATACTAGACGAAGTATTGCACGGCCCAAAGTATATCACACCACTATAGGGAGAAGTATCGCATGATACTTCTCCAAAAAAGCAGTATCGCCCAAGTGTGAAATTTGAAATTTTAGGTTTTTGTAAGCAAAAATGACATGGGTCCAGACAATTTTACGTGTTTAAAGATGTGCTAGACTGAGTTTAGGCATCCATCATGATATGTTCTAACAACTATCTTGGTTTAATGGCTTGTAGGAGGTCTTTCCGGTGCTGATCATCAGAGCGTTGAAGGTGACCGGGCTAAGGTGTGTCCGAGATCTAGATGATCTGGGCAATGCTGACATTAGGACTATGGGGTTCAGGTATTTATTAAGATTTCCAAACATCAGAGCTGACCATGGGTTGTTGACTACATTGGCTGAGAGATGGCATAGCGAGCACAACACCTTCCATCTTCCCACAGGTGAGGCATCCATTACTCTAGAGGATGTCTACAGGATTCTACGAGTGCCATGTCATGGAGAGCCGGTAAGTATAATCATGTTTTAAAGTATAATCATGTAAAATGTAATGTTTCCAAAGGATGAAAACTAACATGATTTGTGTGTTGGCACAGGTATATTATGATCAGGATGCCACTAAGGGGCGTCGATTGTTCCAAGAGATGTTCCAGGATGTGACTATTCTGGATAGGCATGTCAGTTGGGAGAGGTTGATAGATGATTTTGGCAGAGACTTCCCAGTGCCATGTATTGTGGCATCCATTATTTCTCAAATCCTGATGACTGATCACAGTCATAAGGGATTCCCTCTTGGATGGGGTAGATTACTAGTTGACTTGGTAGGCAGACCTCATTGGATGGCATGGGGACCGGCCATTCTTACCGAGATGTATCATGAGCTACACGAGATCATTTACAGGGATAGTCAGACATGGGCTTGTGGTGCCATCCTGGCACAAGTGTGGGCTTGGGAGCACATTGTTGTGATGCACCTGAGGGTTCAACCAAGAGAGAGGAGATACCAATACATATACAGATATGTGGGTTTCATATCACATGTTCATATTAGGGATGTGACATATTACAGGAGGATCTTGGATGAGATGGTTGCTTTCACATGGAGGCCATACAGGGATGTGGAGGGATGGAGTGATGCAAAAGATGAGCTGACTTACATGCTATGCACTTGACCGTTAGTAGGATGACACCCAGAGATAGTGAAGAGATTTTGCATCACTTGGGTATGGCGACAGTTTGGGAGGTAGCAGCGGGTCTCTACAGAGACTACTACATATGCCAGAGCCAGGGATGAGGAGGGACATGGGTGGCTACCCATGTTAGACTATCAGCAGGCAATCGTAGAGATAGCTGGTATTAGGAGCGAGCCCTGGGAGTATTACCCAGATGTGGCAGATGCAGGGGCCAATGCAGCATACAGGGCAGAGTGGCGAAGGGCGTCGTTCCCTCGCTTCACTATACCAGATGCACAGGTACCAGCACAGGGGGGAGATGAGGGTGGAGATGGAGGAGATGGAGGGGATGGAGGAGATGGAGGGAGGGTGAGAGATGTTGGGGAGAGTTCCAGATTAGGTGGCCAGAAACAGCCACGAGGATAGAGGGCAGCCACCCCTGATGCGGCGAGACCAACTCGCTAGCAGGCTGCAGTTAGGCAGGCCCCACCTGCAGGAGGAGATGATCTGAGGGTGAGGATATAGGCTCTCGAGGCTAAGATATTGTAGTTGAGGATTGCTATAGCTATGAGGGATCAGTAGCTCATAGATCAAAGAGGAGAGATAGAGCATCAGGAGAGGCAGCTATAGGTTGCTATTGCAGAGAGATAGAGGGAGGCCGCACGAGCCGCATACTATTATGGCCTCTATATTCAGGCAGTCCTAGAGGATTAGAGAGCACCATCATACTCTATAGTAGTGGGTAGATCAGATGTAGTTCTTGATCCAGCACCACCTCCGCTAGCACCAGGACATGAGGGTGGCAGTCAGTCTTAGGTTTAGGGTTAGATGTTGTTAGATATTTAGACATATCTTGAGACATTGATCCAGATTTTGGGGTCTCATATTGTTTATTGTATCATGGCATTGAGTTATATATGAGATTACTAGATGTTTGATATATCATGTGTTTATGTCTCACTTGTGATGGATGTATATTGTTTTGTCATTTTGCTCAAAATGTTTATGTATATGCTCATGTAGGTTCTCTCTCATAGATGTATGTTTGATTCTCATGTTTATAATATAGACTCGTGTTTCTGAAAATAACAGTTGTGATAATGATATGATTAACCTCTTGTGATGAATAGGAATAGGTTCGAGATGAAAAATACAAAGAGTGAAAGACATGATCGAGAAGAAGGAAAGGTGAACGCAGTTGACCAACAGGTCCACGTAAGATGAAAAGGAGAGCTCTCTCCATATGCAAGATGCAAAACTAAACTAACATGACCCTAAAAATGCAAGCTACTATGACAAGTGGTTGACTTGTAAGGTCACAATGCTTATAGACATCTAATTATCATTATCAAGCGTTAGGTAACATTGTAAGATCATACAATGCACACTAGCATAACTATGTGGATATGAATATGATCTTTATCAGATAGAAATGTGGAAATCTCACCTAGGCATCAAAGACATGGAGGTCAAGATGACTAATGCAGTGAGATCACCTAAGTTTGATATGGCAAGATTATGCTTGTATCAAGACACATGAAAGTTAGGATAGCTAGAAGCATGCACTCGCAAAAATAGTCAAGGATAATACCTTGTTAATCCATAGTGTCAAGTAAGACCAGCATAAAATGCTCATGACAATTAGGACCAACAAAATATACCCACAAGCAAATAAAGAAATAAAACATGTTCTCATTCCATCAGTCTTCTAGCTATGCATCATCGAAAACTTCTCAAGGAGAGACCACTCATCAAAGAAATCTTCATAGACAGCACACAAAGAAATATAAAGTCAACATATCTCAAGTGAGTTGATTGTTTAAGTGCGTGTGTGTTGGTCATAGAGTCAAACTTTGAGTATCACATCTACCAATGAGAAATATCGCATTACACTCAGACTATTGGGTAAGACATCTAATAAGTGTTAAGAAACACTCAACGCAAGGGTAGTGTTGAAAAACACTGTTTGGGGTGGTGTTGAAAAATACCTGTTGTGAAATGCCCCAAGAGACAAACACACGTAAAAGACCTATGCTAACAGTTATGCCCCCTAGATAAAGATAAAGACCAATTCCAGACCAAGTCAAATAAGGTCAAGGCATGATGGAGAAAGGCTAAGTGTCCAGGACACATGCTAAAAGACAAGGGTGCAAAGGCCTCAAGTAGCGCCTGTTTCCAAGTTTTCACCACTTGGATTTATATTGCAATGTTTTCTTTTTTCTTTTTTTGATTTGTTTTCTTTTTTTTTTGTATTTTTGCTACCAAGGTGCCTATTTCCAGGTTTTCACCAAGGCACTTTTCCTATTTTTTTTATTTTTGAATTTTTTTAATTTTTTGTATTTTTTCAGGACTTTTTATGTTTTTTAGGATTTTTTAAACATCATATATCAATTTTTTTGGTATTTTTTCAAGATCATAAAATATGTACAAAGAATGCCCCCAGACTAAAATGGGCATCAAGGATAGAACTTCTTGAGGTGAAAAATGTTGATGGGATCAGGGAGTTATTCTCCATCTGGATCTAACAGTAAATATGCACCTGTACCAAAAGCAGCTGTGATGACATATGGTCCAAGCCAGTTAGGTTCGAACTTGCCCTTTTGTTCTCTGTTCTGTTGGTTCTTAGGGTTCTCTCACAAAATAAGATCGCCTATTTGAAACTCTCTAGGGTGAACCTTCTTGTTGAATGCCTTGGACATTCTGATACACTCTCATATGATCAAAGGAAGCCTTACACTTCTCATCTAGAAGCTCTAGTTCTTGTAACCTCATGGCGTGGTAATCCTCATCTATTATCAATCCTTTGAGTGAGACTCTAAGTGATGGTATCTCGACTTCTAAATGCAATACTGCTTCAGTGCCATAGGTAAGAGAAAAAGGAGTAGCTCATGTAGGTGTACGAATGCTAGTTCTGTAAGCCCATAGTGCGGGATTGATTTGCAAGTGCCAACCCCTACCATTCTTGTTCACTGTCCTATGAAGGATCTTAAGAATGGTTTTGTTGGAGACTTCTGCCTGTCTGTTTCCCTATGGAAAGTAGATGGAGGACCAATTTTGCTTGATTTTAAAATTTTTGCATAAATGCTTTAGGTCCTTATTCTTGAATTGACCTCCATTATCAGTGATAATCTTAGAAGGCACTCCAAATCGGCAAATAATATGATTCAAGATAAACAAAGAGATAGTCTTCCCTGAAGCAACAGAAAGTGGCACAGCTTCCACCCATTTTGTGAAGTATTCAGTAGCAGTAATAATAAACTTATGTCCACCTAATGAGTTGGGATGAATCTGCCCAACTAGATCAAAGGCCCAGCGTTGAAATGGCCAATGAGAAACAGAAGGAATCAGCTCCCTACCTGGAGCATGAATCAGGTTTCCATGTTTCTGACATTTTTCACAAGACTTAGCAAAGGCTACTACATCTATCTGCATCGTGGGCCAATAATACCCCACCCTAAGAAATCTTCGGGCCATGGCAAGACTGTTGGAATGTCCACCACAAATGCCTTCGTGGATGTCAGCTAACGCTTGGTCGGATTCCTCCTTTTCCAAGCACCTAAGGAGTGTCCCATCTAAACCCCTCCTATATAAATCATCAAAGATAAGGGTGTGGTGAGAGGCATTGTGGACAAGGTTTCGGCATTCAGAATGGTTGAATGCATCGGGGATGATGCCATCACGAATATATGAATAGATAGCACCATATCGGGAAGACTCGTGTGTGACAAGGGTACAAATGACATGGCTTTTAGATGAGTCAAATATGGGATGGTGTAGCTCTTCCACCAGGAATTTGAATCTTGATTCATGTGTTTCCAACTGAAGGAGTGAAGCTAATGTGGCCATAGCATCTGCAACTTTGTTCTATGTCCTAGGGATCTGTTGAAATGTCACAAATGTAAAGTAATGTCTTAATGAGTCAACCATCTTTTTGTAGGGTATCAATTTATCATCCTTGGTTTGATACTCCTCATTGACTTGGTTGATGATTAACTAAGAATCCCCAAAGACATGTAATTTTGTTATGTTCCATTCTATAGCCATTCTCAATCCAATGGTTAAAGCTTCATATTCTGCAGTATTATTCGTACATGGGAATAAAAGTTTGTAAGACTTTGGAATATTGTACCCATGTGGAGAGACAAATAATACTCCAGCACCTGATCCATTTTGCATGTGGGAACTATCAAAGAACATTTTCCAAGTGCGAGTAGTCATATACAGTTTGTGTTCATCTTGGAATTCTACTTGAACAGGCATACTATCCTTAACTGGGAAATCAGCTAATTGATCAGTAATAGCTTGCCCTTTTAAGGCCTTCCTTTCAATGTACTCTATGTCAAATTTAGTTAAAACCATCATCCATTTGGCAAGTCTACTCGTGAGGGCAGCCTTACTAAGCAAGTACTTAAGAGGATCAATTTTTGCAACCAAATGTATAGTATGAGAAAGCATATAGTGTCGCAACTTTTGGGAAGCAAACACCACTGCGAGACAAGACTTCTCAATGTTATTATAATTGATCTCATAAGATACTAGAGTATGACTAATGTAGTAAATGGCCCTTTCTTTCCCAGTATCATCTAATTGAGCCAACAATGCTTCTAAGGAAGACTTTGTTGCTGAAATGTATAAAATCAATGGTTTCCCAAGAATAGGCGGCATCAAAATTGGAGGATTAGCCAAGTATTGTTTAATTTGATCTAGGTTCTTTTGACATTCCTCATTCCATACACAAGAAACACCCTTATGCAATATCTTATTAAAGGGTTGTGCTCTATCTGCCAACTGTGAGATAAACCTCCTAATTGACTGGAGTCATCCCTGAAGACTTCTCATCTAACTAATGTTTCTTAGAGGTGGCATATCTAAAATTGCTTGGACCTTTTCGGGATCAACCTCTATACCTTTTGCTGATATTATAAATCCTAAAAGTTTGCCTAAGGTGACACCAAATGTGCACTTCTTTGGATTCAATCTGAGTTGAAATTGTTCCATGCGATCTAGAATTACTTCCAAATCGGTAAGGTGTGCATCCCTTTTTCTTGATTTAGCCAAGGTATCATCCACATAATCTTCCATGTTCTTATGCATCATATCATGAAAAATTGTGGTCATAGCTCGTTGGTATGTTGCTCCTACATTCTTTAACCCAAATGGCATGACGTTCTAGCAATAGGTTCCCCATGCACATGTGAACACTATTTTCTCTTGGTCTTCGGGAGCTATTTTAATTTGATTATATCCTGAGAAACCATCCATTAGAGAGTATACTTCATAACCCGCTATCATGTCCACTATCATGTCAATGTTTGGAAGTGGAAAATCATCCTTTGGGCATGCTTTGTTTAAATCTCTAAAATCTCTGCATACACGAATGGACCCATCATGTTTGGAAACTGGTACTATGTTTGAGATCCATTCTACATAATCGATGGCTCTAATGAATCCAGCTCTCAAAAGTTTTTCTAATTCCACTTTGACAAGGAGAGCTACATGTGGATGCATTTTTATGAGTCTCTATTTCACTGGTTTGACTCCTGGAGCTATGGATAAGTGATGCATTATAAGATTTGTGTCAAGCCCTGGCATGTCTGAATATGTCCATGCAAAATTAATTTTCTTCTTTTGTAAGAATTGCATATATGCCTTGGTTTCTTCTTCTAATAAAGACTGAGCAAGATGAATTATTTGAGGAGCTTCTTCTGTGTTCAAATTAATTGGTTTTGTTGGCTCAATCAATACTGATGATCTGTCCTAAAAATAACTCGGCAAGTTATTAAGTATCCCATCCTTAGGTGCCTCAAAGAGGTTTTTGTATGTACCATAAAATGGTCGCCTAGACTTTGGGCCCCATTTATTTAATCTATCAATATCAATTCCTGAATCAATATTTGTCATACATTCAAATCAAATTTATTGATCAAATCATAAATATTTCAATTTTCCCTAAAGTTTGAATATCCCATCAATTTTTAATTAAAAGAAATATATCCCTTTTTAATAAATAAAATAATATTATTTAATTGAAATTAATATTCTTTGAATGAAATAATGTTATTTAATTAAAATCCTCTTTTAATTAAATGGTTTTATTTTATTGAATTAATATTCATTTCTAAATTATATAATATTACCTTATTTAATTAAAAGAGATATTATTCTTTAAAATTAAATAAATGAAATATTCTCTCAAAAGATCTCCTGTGATGAAAAAGGAAACAAATTGAATAAAAATAAAAGAAAATAAAATGTAATTCCATTTTATTACAAACCTTCTAAAAATGATGATTGTTTCCTCTTTTTCATTTATCCCACATTGCTTCTACTTTCACATTCGAATCCAACTTTTCCTATAAAAGGAGACCTCTCATGCTCATTCAACGATCCAAAATTTTGATATCGAACTTATGCTGCAGAATTTCATAGCTTGTTATCATTTAGCATTTCAACTTGCACATTCACATTTTAGATTATTTGCAAATCATTTTAGTTTAAATCCATTACATATAGCTTAATTTCATTTTCAATAAATTAGTTTAGCTTAGTTTGCATGGCAAATCATTTAGAATAGTTTCATTTAGATCAACTCAAATCTCTCATTCCGAGTTGTATTTGCATGGGTAAAATAGGCTGATCTGAGGGCCACATTCAAACCATGCTCTTCTCAGATAGAGAGCTATGGGTCATTTTGTGAGAACTCACTGTTGAGCACTCTCGCATACAAAGACTCATAGAAGTGTGATCACACATCTGTGCACACATTTTTGGCGCCCACCGTGGGGCCCTGAAAATGGGTTTCCTTTCATTTTCATTAATTTTCTAGCTCTGAGGCTAAGGGTTTCAAGGGTCCTGGTATACTCTACAGGACGTTATTTTTTGTTTCTTTTTTGCCTGCAAAAAAGAAAAAAAAAAATTTGGCATTTTTTTTATTTTTTTACAGGTTTTCAGGAAAAATTTTACAGGTTCTCTAAACGACAAAAAAAAAAATTTTGGTTTTCTGCGAGTCCGTACTGTGTGCTATAATTGTGTCACACTTCTATGAATCATTGCATGCAAGGAAACTCAAGAATGAGCCCTCACAAATCGATCCATAGCTCCCTAGGCATGGAGTGCAAGGGTTTTTAAGAATGCTCTCAGCTAGAGCTATTAAGCCAATAACCTCGCTAGTAAACCATGCAATGGGAGATTCAATGAAGACAAGGGCAAGAATGCCAATATCCTCAAGAATCAAGAATGAAATGCAATGCAAGCTAGATTAAGAATGGAAATGCAAGCTAAACTATGGAAAAAGATGCAAGTATTACAAAGCCTCCTAGTTAAACTAGATGAATTAATCTAAAGCATAAAGGAAATCTAAGCTAAGAATGTCATGAAAATGAAGCTACTATGCAAGAAATGAAATCTAACTATGAAGCAAGAAAGCCATGATGATGCAAGAATGAAGACAAGAAGATAGAGTTTTGATGAAGATCCAAGATGAATGCCAACAATGCTCCAAATCTTCAAACCCTAGATGCAAGAATGTCTCCAAAAGCTCCAAGATGACCTAGAAAACCTGTACCATAACAATAGCATAAAAAGTTGGGGATCTAGAATGAAGAAGAGAGCTCTTCTTTTATAGGGAATGAAAAAGGAATGGACCATGGAGATTAAGAGGCAAAAGATTTAATCAACGGTGGAGCTTAAAAGAGGAGCAATCCATGTGCACAAGTATCCTCCAATAGGAAAATAAAAGTTGACTTTTGTGTCCATATGAGACAAAAAGTACTTTTCTCTTTTTATAAAATAAGAATAATGCTTTATTTGTGCAACTTAGGATAAGAGGAAAAGTGGGGGATTTTTATTTATTAAAAGGGGAGGAAATATTCCTTTTAAATAAATAAAGACTTAGGATAAGATGGTTAACCCATAGAAAATAATCGAATAAATGATAGAACTAGGATTTGATCAAGAATAAGTAATTTATAATTTAGCAAAAGGGGCTAATAGTCTAGATGACCATTTTTAGGTGTATACACGTACTGTCTGTGTACAGATTTTCACGCGAGAGTACAGAGATATCCGTGCGAGATTCTACTCCTGTAGCATTTCTTCGCGCGAGACTGTACAAAATTTCACCCCTGGTTTTGTGTTTTCTCGCGCGATACTGTGTGTTTTCTTGCGTGGGACTGGCGTTCCCTCGCGCGGGACTGTTGTTTTCTCGCGCGGACCCTATGTTTTCTCGCGCGCTCAAGGTACTTCCTCGCGCGAGATTCTGGGGCAGTGAACTAAAATTTCTTACTTTCTATTTTACAGTTTCATTTTCCTAACAAGTTTTCTATTTTCTGTTGCATAAAATAATTTTGTTTTCTGCAGCATAACAGTTTTCTGCAGGACGATTTGACAAAGACATAAAAAAACATACTAATGGTGTGAATGTAGGACATTTGCCAAAGATCATTAAAACATTGTGTTTGCTTTCCTGCTTTATTCACATAGTTTAATTAGGGCTTCGTTAAAATTTCTTGTGGATTTCGATAGTGAGTAGGAATTTTGGCTCTTCATTACATGGAGGTGATGACCATGAATGAACCTAGAATTCTAATGATCTTACTAATATGATGAATCCGTAGGGAAGCAGAGAAAGTTAGCGAATCTTTAGCATTTCTATTCGTCAGGGGATTATGCTCTTCTCTCCTTGAGAGAGAACCAGAAACCCAAAAGCGTGTGGATTTGGTGGAGTGAAACTAACTCGGTGATTAAGTTTGTCTTGTGTGTCTGGGTAAAGAAACAGGCTAGAGAAGTATGCTCTTCTCCCTTTGGGAGAATCAAAAAATTAGAAACCCGAATCTGAGCCAAGTCCTGAGTCACCTTTAGAGGGCCTGCCGGAAGTTGAACCTTCGGGAACGACCCAAGTGAGTACACACCTATTGCCGGTGATTCCACCTCACTATAATAAAGCAAGTTTTGTTGAGTCTAAAGACTCCAAAACCATAGTAACTTCCTTTTTATGACTTTGACTATCATCATGGAAAGGCTCTGTTTGTTGCATTGAGCAGCGCCGCTCCGAGCCCTGCTTGCGGGGGTGTGTGACTTTCAGGTGTTGGTGTGGCTGCGAGGCCCCAGCTCTGTATCAGAGGCACTGAAGGTTATTGTGAACGGAAGCCAAGTAAAAACCTCTTAGTTAGTGGCCTACCCAGTTCATCTCCGAAAGGAGTCATAATCTTTGCACAAGGAGGGGGAAGAATCTCTCTGTATGTTTATCATACACAGATTCCCATCATAGGCATACACCTGGACGTTTGGAGGCGGTTGCGACACTGGCCCTTGCTACAAGGGTAACCTTTGAACGTACACTGTTGAGTCCTTGGAAACACCAAAAACACGGGCGCCCTCTAGGGGGTGACATGGCTGTGTGAGGTGCACGTATGCACATAAGCAATGGGGCAAAGATTTTGACTTCTCACCATTTTCTTTGGTAGGGATAACTATGTGCTTGTTTTTTTTGAGTCTTAAACATTGTCCAAAACATCTTCAAACAAGACTCCCCTAATACTATCAAGTTGCTTTGTCCTTGATAGGTCTGTTAATGACTACTGCTTGCTTCACATGTGCTTAAAACAACTCAAAAACACCAAAATTTGCAACCCACAGACATAATCTGGTAACAGTGTCGCCTGCCTTCACCAAAACAAGCATCGCACGGCTTGCCTGAATATTATCGCCTGAGATCATTTTGTTGCATGCCCAGTTTTAGGTGTTTCATAAGCCTTTTTAACGTATTTGGTCATAAAATCAGTGACTTACCTTGCCCTAGAAGCTTGTTTTCACTCAAGTTTTCTGATTTTAGACTACTAAGGTGCAAAGCCTTTTCCAAGTGATGCCCAATCAGCTCAAGCATCCCAAAGCAAAGTTACCCAAATCAAAAGTTTACCAAGAGCAAAAAGTTTCCAAAAGAAACCTCAAGATCTATCAATCCACCATCCAAGCAACCCAAGCCGAAGAGAAACAGCAAACCAGACTTGAGAACATTGCCCATAACGCAAGAATTAAACAGTTTGCTTATCGATTCTGAGTAAACCGTCATTACATCAACCTTGAGCCAGAAGATTGACTTGTCCTGTATTTAGAGTCCTTGTGTCTTTGACCTTTTTGAGATAGTAATCCTTGATCTCATAAGCAATTTTGCTTGAGATTGGCAAGTTAGGAATTGTTTATGTCAAATAGATAAATTTTTAGACTCTTTTGATAACACACTTGGAGAGTGTTAGTAGTCTCTTTGTCCACTCATTTTCATACAATCAAACTCAAATACACTTTGTGCAAAGTCATCCTCCTGATCCATACGTGCTAGGGTATTCACCCAAAAGGAATTGAGCACCTCTGTGGCAGTGTTGGTTTGCACCTATTTACAAATACTTCTTTTCACCATCTCTCTCGGACAAGAGAAACCTTTCACTATCCTAGTTTGGTATTGACGTTTCTTAGAATTGTCTATTTGCCTGAACTCTCCCTTTCATGTCAGTAACAACAAGATATCAAGTGAGCCAAGGAAAGCGACCCCAGATAGTCTTCAACCAACTACCCCTAATAGTCTTCTATACCTATGGGAAATTCTTCACTTCTTCTTGATTCTTTTCCTCTATCATTCCTACGCTTGATTGATTTTCCTCTAGAACTATGAGTTTCAACTATCTTGCTGTGGAACCTCTCTTGAAAATGGATGATCTTGATCTCCTTGCTCAATTTGAAGAGCATTATTCCTCAAAAACTCTTATGGGTGAAAAATTTATGGCAAAAATAGAGGAAAAATCAATTAAATCAAGTGCCTTTGCTAGAATTATCAACATGATCCTATCACAACCTCCTTCTTCCAAAAGTCTTTCATCTTCTAAATCTTCCAAATCTTATCATGACTATTTTAAACATTGTTCAAATTCCTCATTATCTAAGTCTTCTTCTTCCACTAGGTCTTCACCTTCCTCTTCTTCACGATCTCATTCCTCTTCTACTTCTCCCAAGAGTCTTAATTCTCTTCACGAGACATACCATGATGAGCAATATGATAGCCCTTGTGATACCTCTTCCATGAAGAGTGACATGCCCATCTTTGATGACTATGATGACTATGATGATGGACAATGTAACAATACGTATGAAACCCCTATTCCTAAGAGTCCTCCTCGTCGTGTGCTTGTGCTTACTAGAAAAGGGTCGTCACATTGGATAGATTGTGATGGTGATCCATATGAATCTGATTTTGAAAGAGACTTTGATGATTTATGTGAACAATACCTAGATGATACATCTACTCCACTTGAGGAAGAGAAAGCTCAACGTGCTGATTATAAACGTAAATACTATAAGAATGTATCCTCTAAGAACTCTCATGCTAAAAATAAAAATCACACTCTTGAGAAAGATCATGTTAATGATGGACCTTTGTCTTGTGATGGTTCCCTTCCATCCCCTACTTCCTCCAATACCCATACATTTCCTAAAGCTTCCGAATCTTCCAAATCTTTCACAAATTCTTCATCCGACATAAATTCTAATGCTTTCCATGCAGTTCCCTATCGTTATCCTCAAGGGCCATCTCTTAAAGATACTCAAGCTAACCTTCACTTGGCTAAAAATACTTTTGATAATGCTAAATCTAAAGAGCCTAAGCCTTTATGTGCTATAATGCCTACTTCAGCTATTTCTTCACCATCTCTACCAAAGTCTTCCATACACCTCCAACCTACTTCCTTGTCCTTAGAAGTGGCTTCATGTCAAGAGAACTCTAAAACTGATACAGAAAAGAATATAAAGAAAGATAAAGATCAAGAACCCTCCATGTCATCCACTCCTTTTCATGATGTTCTCTATCCGCATCATGGTTCTTTTGATCCTTTACGTCCTTCCTCATTTATTCCACCATGTCTTAAGTCTTCTTCGAAGCAAAATCAAGCTACTACCCACACCGTTGAGCTTATTGATCATGAAAATGACCTTACCACTCTTACACTTTCCAAAGATGATACTTCCATTAAGGTTATTAAAAATGGTGTTGTTTCTTTCGATGTTAAGCCTATTCAAGAGACAAATTCTGCACTTGTGCTATCCAAAGATCCTTGTCAAGATCAAAGTCTTCCATCTTCTTATTCTACCATTCCATGTTCACTTCCGCTTTCTACTCTTCCTAAGTCTTCGCAAGCTTTGAATGATCCTATCAAACAAAATGCTCTTATTCAAGATGTTCAGGATCCTATTGAAAATTATAATGCTCACTCTGAAGATGTTGATATCCTTGGTTGTCATATAGATGCTGATGAACTTATTGATTATCCTTTTGCATCTTCCACTTCCATCCTTGGACCTCTTCCACCACTACTAAGGACTTCACGTCTTCCTTCCATATTGGGTCCTTATGTCCCTTCATTTTCCCCTCCTAACTCTCCTAATTCGTCATCTATCTTGGGTCCTTATGTCCCTCCATCTCCTATCTTTCCTCAAGATCAACATAGATGCATACCTTTGAATCCTTTTCATCCATCCACCCATCTACACCAGTCATATTATCCTTCTTCTTCCACATGTCCCAAGTCTTTTGGAAGTAACTTGAATGTTCAATATAAGAAAAAGAAACAATACAAGAATCCATCAAAGAAAGAAGATCACCATGTCTCCTCTAATCGACATGGGGGCATAAAGTCAAAAGAGATATCTAAGAAGAAAACTACAAGACAAGTATGGGTTCCAAAATCCATCATTCAAGATTATCTCTCTAAGTCATCAAAAGGAAATAAAAAGCCTAAGGCTATATGGATTCCAAAGTCTCTCTTGAAAGAGTCTAATGTTGAACAAAAATTAAAGTTGACATTCAAGCTTCCAAAGGCTTCCACTCCATCTTCTTCCAAAAACATTCTTTCATTCCATGCAACTAAACCGCAACCTCTGCTAAACATTCATCATATTCCTTCACGTATTCCTTCATTCAAGTTTCCTCCATCCTCTCACCACCCTCCAAGGTGTGCGTCGATGTTGATCTTGCCTTCCTTTCCATCTACTCTTTCACAATCCTTCCATTCATTATTCTCTCACCTTCTATCATTTTTCCTCATTTGCATATTCCTCCTATCTTCCAACTCCACTCGCTTTACATAAAACTGTATCCTCCATTTTTCTCTTCCATCTTCCTTTCCCTATCAGCATCTTTGAGCATATAATTTTGAATCCTTGGCATATCATGGTTTATCCTTTCAAGGAGCATTATCTAAAAGCTTGCCTTCTTCCAAAAATTATAAAATTCAAAAAAAATAGAAAAAAGAGAAAAAAATGAAAAATTTGAAAATGCACCTTAGTGAAAACCTGGAAACAGGTGCCTTGGTAGCCAAAGTAAAGAGACATAAATTCATCCTATGGTGAAAACCACTCCCTTGTGGCACCTTGGATAAGTACCATGATGAAAACCTGGCAATCAGGCATCATGCGTAGTTCTTCTACATATCTCATCCATTCCATTTTCTCTCTTTGATCTTGACAAGGTTGATCTATACACGTACATTTGGCTATCTCGAGAGCGGTCTTATGATGATCCTGCTTTCATTTCTTTCATGTCTAGCCTTCATACCTATTTTCCTCCATTCATTCTAGCCTTTCACTATCCTTTCCCCCTTTGGTCTTGATCTAAAAAAAAAAAAAAAAAAAGAGAGTAAAACACGATGCTATGAAGCCTCTTGACATGTCTACTCCTTTGGACTGCATATGTTCCTTCTTTCGCATTATGTCTTTCTGACTTATCCTATGCTAGCCTTTCATTGCTTGTCCAAATGTGCTTTCATGACAATTTTTCCCTAGCTTGGGTACTCTTGAGGAGTTTTTCTTTGAGGATTTCTTCCCTTCATTCTCCTTCATTCTTTTGTCTCCATCTCTTCCACCAGCTTGCTAATCCCTTTTTTCCTCCACCTTGCTAGACATTGGGACTACACGATGCGATCTTGCTTGGGAGTGTGATGCCCGTTCTGTTTGGGGGCATCCTTTGTATATAATTATTGATCCTGAAAAAAATCCAAAAAAATGATATATTGTTAAAAATCCTAAAAATTGGAAAATGTCCTGAAAAAATGATCATCTTAGTGAAAACCTGGCAATAGGCGCTTTGATGTATCTCAAAAAAATTATATATTCCAAAAATACCAAAAAAAAAAAAAAAAATAGAAAATGTGCCTCAGTGAAAACCTGGAAACAGGCGCCTTGGTAGCAAAAGTACAAAAAAAATATAAAAAGTCCTGAAAAAAAAAAAACAAAAAAAAAAACAAAACAAAACTTCCAAGTGGTGAAAACCTAGAAATAGGCACTATCTGAGGCCTCTGCACCACTATTTCTTAGCATGCGCTCTCGACACTTAGCCATTCTCCATCATGCCTTGTCCTTGTTGCCTTGGTTTGGAATTAGTCTTTGTCTGTGTCTAGGGGGGGCATCATTGTGTTAGCTTTGGTCTCTTGGATATGCCTGTCTTTAGAACACCTCACAAATGGTGTTTTTCAACACCAACCCAACTGTGCTTTTCAACGCAAAACCCCCGACATCGAGTGTTTCTCAACACTTATCAGTTTGGTCTTATCCAATTCGGTCATGTGATCTTACCCATTAGCAAGCATTTGACCTTTACCCTCGAAACTCAGTATCAGTTTACACACTTAAACTTTTTAAAACACTTCAGCCTAAGATATGTCATGATCTTTTCTTTGTGTGCTCACTGTTATTGATTTTCGTTGAGTGTCCTTGCCTAAACAGGTCTCTCCGTGATGCATAGCTAGAGGACTTGGGGCATGGGGAATGTTTTTATTTGCTTTCTTCTTGTGGGTGTTTGTCTTGAACCTCTTGAGTGTTTTTTGTTGTCTCCTTGACACACTTAGGATATTTGAGACATCATCCTTGACTGTTTCTTGCACAACTATCCTCATGGTTATCCTGGCATTTATGCCTTGATGCGAGCATGGTTTTGCTAAATTAAATTGGGTAAGCTAACATTGTAGTCATCTTGACCTTTATGTCTTTGATGCTCATGTTAGAATCTTTCCACATTCCAAACCGATATAAATCACATTCATATCTTCATAGTTGCCTTTGTGACTAGTGATAGTTGTGTGATTGTCTGATGTCCGGTAATAACGGCCCAGTGATGAAAATAAGCTTTCTTACATTCTCTAATGAATGATGAACACAAAATACCTATGTTACCCATGCAAGTACATCTTTGCATTTTCATGTAGCTTGCATTATTTAGGCTTCATGTTAGCATTTGCACTTTTAGGCTGCATTATGAGTTTGAGAGAGTTTTCCTCATCTTTCTTGTGGATTTTTCAGTCAACTGTGGTCATGATCTGATCTTCATTTCCTTACTTTCTTTCGTGATCTCAATCAAAATTCTCTATCTTAAACAGTTGATTGATTCTATTTCTTCTCTCCATTTCTTTCCATTTCTTCTAAACTTCTATCTTCCATTCACTATTCATCCCACTTCTTTTCTTCTAATTTAATCTTGGGGCATAATCTTTCTTGCTGTGAACCTTATCTTTCATTTGATTTGATCAAATTTATCAATTTACTGTTTCTCCTCTATCTCATTTCAATTTCAATCACGAGGGGGCAGTACCTATCAAATTTCAAACCTTGATTCAGTTTTATCAAATTATCAATTGCTCCTCTTGGGGCAACATTGATTGAGATTCTTATCTCTCACTTTGGATATGATCCCAAATCGACCTCATGTTCAAAGAACTTTAGTTTATGTTTGTTCTGATGTGTTCCCATCCGTCGAACACACATCTAAGTTGTTTTGTGATCCCAGATCGATCTCACATTTCAATTCTTCTTTGACTACATGTGTTCCCAAATCGATCACACATTAGTCAAAGAGGGGCAAATGTATGCACCATAAAATGGTCGCCTAGACTTTGGGCCCCATTTATTTAATCTATCAATATCAATTCCTGAATCAATATTTGTCATACATTCAAATCAAATTTATTGATCAAATCATAAATATTTCAATTTTCCCTAAAGTTTGAATATCCCATCAATTTTTAATTAAAAGAAATATATCCCTTTTTAATAAATAAAATAATATTATTTAATTAAAATTAATATTCTTTGAATGAAATAATGTTATTTAATTAAAATCCTCTTTTAATTAAATGGTTTTATTTTATTGAATCAATATTCATTTCTAAATTATATAATATTACCTTATTTAATTAAAAGAGATATTATTCTTTAAAATTAAATAAATGAAATATTCTCTCAAAAGATCTCTTGTGATGAAAAAGGAAACAAATTGAATAAAAATAAAAGAAAATAAAATGTAATTCCATTTTATTACAAACCTTCTAAAAATGATGATTGTTTCCTCTTTTTCATTTATCCCACATTGCTTCTACTTTCACATTCGAATCCAACTTTTCCTATAAAAGGAGACCTCTCATGCTCATTCAACGATCCAAAATTTTGATATCAAACTTATGCTGCAGAATTTCATAGCTTGTAATCATTTAGCATTTCAACTTGCACATTCACATTTTAGATTATTTGCAAATCATTTTAGTTTAAATCCATTACATATAGCTTAATTTCATTTTCAATAAATTAGTTTAGCTTAGTTTGCATGGCAAATCATTTAGAATAGTTTCATTTAGATCAACTCAAATCTCTCATTCTGAGTTGTATTTGCATGGGTAAAATAGGCTGATCTGAGGGCCACATTCAAACCATGCTCTTCTCAGATAGAGAGCTATGGGTCATTTTGTGAGAACTCACTGTTGAGCACTCTCGCATACAAAGACTCATAGAAGTGTGATCACACATTTGTGCACACAGTTTTCACCCTCAGATACGTCATTTCTTTTTACTATTCTTGGTTATGATACCGCCACAAAGTGGTTTTCACCATCAGACCTTTTTTTCTTTTTTTCTTTTTCTTTTATTTTTAGACTGAGGTACTTAATATCAAGCTCTGTCATACTTGTTGTTGGTTCACTGGTGGAAGAAGCCATGGGTTCAAGAGCATTCAGATAGCAGGCAATTTCGTAATCATTATGAAAAGTGAGGAATCTAGGCTCTTGATGGCACTGAGACTAGTCAATTAGGTCATAGTGAACAAGGGGTAGGTCAATGACTAGTTCAATGTTATTTATGTGAAAGGTGTTATCTCTGGTGACCATACAATTGGGATTCATCAAGTCTTCTCCTAAGATACCCAAATTAGGACTCATCCTACCAAATGAAGTGTCATCCACTAAGGCAATTCGAGGAGTACAATCCTCTAGTCCTACACTAAGCTCGTTGGCCACATCGGGTTGAATACTATATGTATGGACAACATCCATATCCAAATCAATTGTTGCATCTAAAAGTGAATCCCATTCGAACTCATGTGAGTCTTTTTCTGACTCATCATTTAGGCCACGTGATGTAGAAGCCTCAAGGTTGGGAAAGATTTCCCCTTCTCTAATGCTAGCATTGTTACTATCCATTGCAGCTAAGATAGCAACACTTTCTGTTGTTAGTTGAGCATTCATATAGTCACTATCCATCGCAGTTGGGATAGTAGGACTGTCAATTATCAAATCTTTTGAATCTCCCCAAAGGAGATTTTTTGAAGGCACCCAATCATTAGACATGTTTTGTTATTGGAAAGATTAGGTGCATAGTCTGAGTCATTGTCACTGTCTGTCGCAGCTGAGATAGGGATGCCTTTCTTCTTCTTATTTTCAAAACCTAAGCCAACTATTGACTTATTCTTTCATCCAAAAAGGGCATGGTTAAGAGGCTCAGCTTTAGCATCTAACCTATGGCTAAGGGGACCATATCCTGGATAACCCATATTCTTAACCAATGTATACCCTCTCCCATAAGCTTTAGGTGAAGGAGAAAAGTTCTCATTGTGTTGGTATTTCTCCTCCTGATAGATCCAGTCTCTTACGAAAACTTCCTCTTTCTCTTCCTGAATAGGAACTAAAGACTCAACAAATTTTCCAAATAATGTCATTGCTGATGATGAAGGTTTCATATTTGGTGATGGTTTCCCATAAGACCTAGGAGAGATTGGCATTTTTGTAAAAGAATCAATTTTATAATCTCCCATCCCAAGATCTATGGTCTTAAACTTCTGCTTGCATTGTTCAAGTGAAATATTAGAACTATCAGCTTCCCTATTCAAAGGTACATGTGATCCAGGAGAAATATTATTAACTGACAAAGTACTATCTCTAGGTATGCAAATTTCTACACCATTATGGGGAAACTTAACACACTGGTGATACGTTGATGGGACTACTTGCATTTCATGAATCCATGGCCTACCTAGCAAAATGTTGTAGGCTAAAGGTCCAACATCAAAAATTTGAAATAAGATATCCTTTTCTACTGGACCAATGCGAATAGGCAAAACGGCCAATCCCTTAGAACTTCTTTCTGCTTCATCATATGCCTTGATTGTGATCTTTTTCCTTGTGTCAATGACTTCTTTAGAATATCCTAGAGCCTTCAACAAACTCATGGTACAAATATTGATCCTCGCACCCCCATCTATCAATACACACCTGACATGGGTTTTATGAATCATGACTTTGATGTGTAAGGCCAAGTTATGTGGGTGACTGATGGATTTGTCATCTTCTTCTGAGAAAGTGAGGTAATGAGGGCTAGCCAAATGGTTGACCATATTCTAGAATTGATCAATATCTAAGTTGTTAGGGACACTGGCTGCTCACAAAGCATCCTCAAGGACATGCTTATGCTTAGGGGACAATTCTAAAAGTTCAAAAATAGATATCTGCGCTAGTGTACGTTGTAATTGGTCAATAAGGTTATAATTTGAATCAGGACCAATAGCAGATTTAGGAAGAACACCCTTGGACATGGGTTGCTTAGACTTGCTAGAGCTAGGACCTCTGATAATAATGGGAGCTTGATCCTAACCCCTAGTGACAGCATTGAGGGATTGGGGCATCCTTCATGAGTGAGGACCTCTTAGCACCACAACGGGTCCTTCATCAGACATAGGAGTTGAATCCACATCATATCCATAAGGATTTTTCCCTCTCATCATGTTGATATTATCATCAACCACTTCAAGCATGTTAATAACATTTTCAACATTTGTGTAGGTATAGTTGATAGCAGCCTTGCCATGCTTGTTGTTAGAATTCTCTCCTTTCTCATATTTGGGCAAGGGTTCTTTAAAAGCCTTATGATCCACATTAGTAGTTAAACCATCAACTTGTAATCATCCACTTTCAATGAGGTCTTGGACAAGATGTTTAAGCCTAAAACAATTTTCTATATCATGTCCAATTCCATTGTGGAAGACACAAAAGGCCTTCTCATCCCACCAATGAGGTTTAGGATCGGGTATGCGGTGTTTGGCAGGATCCTGAGGTTGTGCCAAATTATGAGCAATTAGTGTCTTGAAAATGTCTGCATAGGAGTCCCCAAGTTTGGTAAATTGTCTCTTTTCCTTCTTAGGTTTCCCTTGATACTTGGGTTTATTCTCTTGTTGTCCTGAGGATGCTTGTAGCTTCATGGCTTGAACCGCATGAGAGAGATTAAGAACTCCTTCATTCTTAGGTTGTGATGAGTCAACAACTCCATCATTGACCACCTATTTATTCTTATTCCAATAAGAGTTCTTTTTGTCCTTATAACCATTATTGTTGTTGTTTTGGCCATTGTTGTTATTAGTTGATTTAGCCAAAATTCCTTGTTCTTTTAGGACATCCTCTATGCGACATGCCACTTCTACCATGGTATCAAAAGAATTAAATGGGATCTTTCTTACCTCATATCTTAATTCCGGCACTAAGTTACTCACAATGATGTCTATTCTTTCCTCCTTAGGAATTGTCCTTGGATATTTTGAGCACAAATGTCTCCATCTTTATAGGAAAGTGACAAAAGGTTCTCCTTGATTTTGTTTAAGTTTGCACAAATCAAGTATTGTGACCAACCTTGATAGATTATAAGCAAAATGCTGAACAAATCTTTGGATGATTTCTTTAAATGTCTTTACTAGAGGAGTAAGGTTGGTGAACCACTCCATGGCTTGACCTTTGAGAATCCTTGGAAATAAACTCATCAAGTAGGAGTCTTCATGATGAAAAGAAAAGCTCATTATGTAGAACTGTCGAACATGGTCATGAGGGTCACCAACGCCATCATATTTTTCATAGGTTGGAAACTCAACTTTCTTAGGGAACTCAACCAACACCACACTCTTGTCAATCGAGTTGGGACATATGGAGTCCAAATTAAATGTGCTCTTAGGAGCCCTCATCCTTTCTATATCCTTCTGCATTTTCATGATCACCTCATTGGTTGAAGGATTTTGTTTCTTAATCTTTTAGTGGACGTCAAAATTATATGGAATTTTAGCACCTTTGTTGATAAGGCTTTCTAGGAATTGATCCTTGTTTTGTTCCACATATCGTTCCACATATGCTTGAAAGGATGGTTCTTGTTGCATAGTCATAAAATCCATATGATCAAATTTGGCATAACTTCCTCCATGTTGTGAGCCATGATGTGCTTGTTGGGAGGGTTGCTTTGAATGTCTATGAGGTGATCATCTCCTATGATGATCATATCTTGAAGCCCTTCTTCCTCTAGGACTTGGGGATCGTGAGGGTGTCCTTGATCTTCTTCTAGGACTTGGCGAAGGGGTAGATGGGGGTGAGTTGGTCCCACTATTGGTTCCCCTCCCATTGAATTAGCTTTGGAGTTGTTGTGCATAGAGTCTATCTTCTTCTTCTTGGGTGACTCTCTTCCTTATGTCTAGTAATGCACGTTCCTCTTCTTCTAGTTGTCTAAATTTCTCCTTTTTAGCAGCTTGTTCATCCAAATAGGCTTTTTTCTCCCTCTCAATGCTTTTCAATCTCATATTTGCATATCGAGAGGTATCTTTAAGTGGAGAGGATGGTCTTGAATGCCTTATTGCGTTGGCTACGTTGATGTGGTGATCACTAGATTCATTGTTCTGGTCCTCGTGTTGTGACCCTGAATCTAAGTGAGTTTGCTTATAATGTCTCTCGGCTCATTGGTGGGCATCAAAATATCTTGCATTGTTGGGAGGTGACCCAGGTGGACTAGCATGAGAAGAACCACCATACTCTCTTCTATGTCATTGGAAGATATCATCAAGAGTTTGATTCATGGCTTCTCTTTGTTGTCGAGTGAAAGTGTAACTCATGTCCATACTTGATGAAAGTGGTACAAAAGAGGTGCTCACTTCACTAGGATTAGCTTTTGGATTAAAAAAAACCTCAGATTCACTCTTAGGAGATTGATCAAAAAGGGGTCCTTTTCCCTTATGTTGTTGACGAGTCTTAACTGGTGGTAACTAGCTAAAGGCAACAGGGGGTCGCTTCCCTTGATGGACTTGGTACCTTATTGTAACTGACATGAAAGAAAGACACTCTCAATGATAAGATGACCTCTCAAAGTGTCAGCACCAAACTAGGATAATCAAAGTCCTCTATTGTCCAAAGAGAAATGAAAAGATAGAAAAGGGGCTTTACCAACACTGTCAAAGAGGTGCTTCAAATCAAAGGGTGACTACCCTTGCACTTTTGAACCAGGAGGTTGGACTAGGCCAAAATATAATTAAAATTGAGTTTTAAATGAAAGCAATTTGGACAATAAGAGCACTAAAATTTTCTAAGAATGTAGCTAACAATCCTAGAGATGAACCTTGTCACCAAGAATGGCCTTCTAGTTTGACAATTATTCCTAAAGTGATTTCATAAATCAGATGATGCTATCCCAAAGGACTAAAACTAGAAATTTAGAGTCAAGATAGGTCTCAAATGATAGAGCAAGAAGCCTACTCAAAGATCTAACCTGACTAACAGCAATTGAAATTGATCAAACTGAAAGCACGACAAAAATTAACCAGGCGATATACTCCAGGCTACCAGGGCGATACACCTACAACTGGGTGATACTTCACCTTATACCAGGTGATAGACCTTACAATAGTCAAGCGATAAACACCAGGAAGGTCGGGTGATAGTCTATCCAAGGCAAACTATCGCGCGATATTTCTTCTCAAAGCAGGTGATACTATTGCAAAATTGCTTAACTCTTGACCAGAACTGTGTAAAATTTGCATTTTTTGGTCTATTTGGTCAAAAATTTTGGTCTGAGGGTTGATGTTTTCAATTTCAATCACAATATCAGTAGAATTTTGGTAGGTTTGCAAACAGTGAGGGATCAAACATGTCTCAGCAAAAGCAACCTTGCCAAGACAAACACTTGTGATATCAGAATTGAAAAAGCACCCTATGAATGCTACCGATTGTTTGTATGTGAGAATGTTTACACTGGTATCACACAACCGAAGACAGTTCAAGCAAATCTATCCTAAAAATTCAAGGCTCAATACGTACCAACTTAGCCCACAACTTGATGCCCCCTTGCCTCACACCAAGTGGTTACCCACAAGAGATATTGGCTTTGTCGTGGAAGTGTCAAACGACACAACCAAAGGGACACATATGGTGAGTATCTTAAGGTGATCTGGGTAAACCACTTGGATCAATCCTTGCACTAAGAAGATAAGCAGCTAAACAAGGTGGCTTTTATCTAATGGTTCTTAATAAGGGCTTCCATTCACAACACCCCTCTTGCTCCTCGTAAAGGATTAGGACCTCACGGCCGCAAGAGTACCTTAAGCATTCTTGCTCAATATTTTCCCCATGGTCACAATCCCATGAGCTACTCACATCAAGCAAAGACAAGTGTTATGTCTACCAAGGTTTTGTGTCCTCAATAGCCTTGAGATTATAGTGAGTTGGAATCACTCACCACCAAGGAAAATGATGACAAGGTTGTCCCCACTTGGGTCATTCCTCTTGATTTCTCAAGAGTAGGCCCGCTAAAGGATCCTAAACTAAACAAAGAATGGATGATTTTTGAGGTTCAAGATTTTTGGTTCACCACAAGGGTGAAGAGCATACTCCCCTATCTCAAAAACTTCTCCCAAACACACCAAGCAAAATTTAATTACCCCCTTGCTTCCAAAAACTTTAAGATGGGTCAAGATTTTCTGGTTCACCTAAAGGTGAAGAGCATACTTCTCCTACCACCTCAAAATCCCTTTCACAAGGTATTAAAGTTCCTAATACAATTAGTGAAAGCCACACTTGAAAGGAAATAAATCACAAGCAAAAATTTTATTTTATTTTTTTGTTTTTATGCTTTTTGGGTAGCCCTGCAAAAATCGTTAGTAGCCCTCTTTGACATGCGATTTTTGGCAAACTTCTTAAGCAAAGGCACCTACAACCACAACTAGTTAGGCCCACAAGGTTAGCAAAATCCAAAATATAAATGAAAATAATTGCAAGAAATTGATTTACCTAATCTAAGAGATGCAGGTTAGACCTATCTAAATACAGTAAAGTAAACCAGAAAACTAAATATGATCAAATTTAGATGATAAAACTTGAACCACAGGTCTCTGTCAGATCAGGTGATATACCTCAAACTTCACCAGTATCATGCAGTACAGTTTCCTATATCCACGTGATATACCTCAGTTCGAGTGATATACTTTGCTATATTCAGGTGATACTTCGCACGACACCAGGCGATATACCTTAATATTGGTAGGCGATTCTTCTCTGGGGCGAAGCGTCACACTGGTATAGTAAGGTATATCACACGATATACCTGAGAAGTATTGCACGATACTCTGAGATAGAAAACCAGAGACTACAAAATTTTTGAAAAATAATCTGAAAAATGCAAGAAACTAAAGGACAAAGCCTATCTACTCTGCCCCACGGTGGGCGCCAAAAAATTACACACTAAAATGGTGCACTTCTATGAACCATTATATGCAAGGTTGCTCAAGAATGAGGCCTCACAAAGCGGCTCATAGCTCTCTATGCATGGAGTTGCAAGGGACTATGGTGTATTTGCTCTCAGCTAGAGCTACAAGCTTGTGACCTTGCTAGTCAACCACACAATGAGAGATTCGAATGAGGACAAGGGCAAGAGTGCCAATATCCTCAAGAATCACTATGAAAATGCAATGCAACTAAGCTATGAAATGGAAAGAACAAGTGTTACAAATCCCTCCTATTAAGCTATGTGAAGTTATGCTATTGCATGAAAGGAAATCTAAGCTATGAAAGTCATGGAAATGAAACTACTATGTAAGAATGTAAACTAAACTATGAAGCAAATGAAGAAATCTAAAGTAGGATGCAACAATGATCTCTAAAAAACTTCAAAGTCTTCAAGGATTCCTGCAGCATAAGGTTAGCATAAAAACATGATATGAAAATGAAGGAGAGAGCTTTCCTTTTATAAGAAATGCAAAGGAATGGACCATTGAGATTAAGAGGCAAAAAGTCTTAATCGGCGGTGGAGCTTGAAAGAGGAGCGATCCGTGTGCACAAGTATCCTCCAATAGGAATTGACTTTGTGTCCATGTGAGACAAAAGTGCTTTTTTCCTTTTTGTAAAATAGGAATAATGCTTTATTTGTGCAACTTAGGATAAGAGGAAAAGTGGGGCTTTTTATTTAATCAAAAGGGGAGGAAATATTCCTTTTAATCAAATAAAGACTTAGGATAAATGATTAGCCCATAGGATAAAAATCTAATATATGATCGAAATTAAGACTTGATCAAGAAATTGATAATGTTGAAAATATTGATTATTGATAAAATTGATTCAGGATTGATAAATTGAATAAATGGGGCCCAAAGTTTAGGCGACCATTTTTGGGTGCATACAGATACACCTCGTGGGAGATGTCAAGCTATGGATTCAAGAGAAGTTCCAGTTATTGGTACCACTAAGCCTTTTCCTTATAGGTTAGTATCATATCCAAACAATAAATTAACCATGAGTGTTCTAGTGGTTGATATCCCTCCTCAATATGGAATGATGCTATCCAGAAAATGGAGTGCTTCAATGGGAGGTAGTATTCAATGTGACTTGTCTTATGCAACTTTAAATATTGATGGAAGTAATATCAAGGTGTCTAGAGAAAGGAGGACTCCACACATGATTAAAATAAATGATGTTGATGATTTAAATTGTTGTGTGGATGTGGATATGGAAAATTTCAGAGTGGAAAAAATTGTTCCACAAAATGAAGGTGTTGATCCATTAGTTGCAGAACTGAACAAATGGCAAGAGGGATTATGGAAAATGTACTTTGATGGAGCTTGCTCAAAAGAAGGCTCAGGAGCTGGAGTCTTATTTATATCCCCATTAGGTATCACATTTAAATATTCCTTCCTATTAACTTTTCAATGTACAAACAATATTGTTGAATATGAAGCATTGTTTTTGGGATTGAATATTGCTACAAAACATGGAATAAAATGTTTAAAAGTCTATGGGGACTCTGAACTTGTTGTAGCACAAGTTAGATCCAGATATACTGTAAAAAATGATAGGCTAAAGATGTACAAACATGCTATTTGGGATCAAATTGAACTATTTGATGCCTTCAACATTAGTTGGGTAGAAAGGTCAAAGAATATTATGGCAGATTTTTTGGCCAATGTTGCTTTGAAAAAAGATGATTTATCTTTGACTGGGGTATCAATAGTAGAAGTTAAGAATAGGCCAGTTGTTCTAGATAACATATACAACTGGCAGGTTTTTGAAGATGATCATTGTATTTTAAGGTTTATTCAGTGCCTTGACACCTATGAGGATTAGCCTATAGATTGTAATGCTCTAGTTGAGGTAGTTGATGGTAAGGACATGGTCTTGGGAAATTAAATTATTCAATTAAGTACTAATCACATTCCCAAAGGTTTGACAGAGTTGGAAGCATTGTATAGTAGTCAAAATAATCACATACTAAAAACTAGCAATGCTAAGATTGAATATTTAGAAGAGGTAAATCTGCGATCTTATAACACACCTCAAATGGTTTATATTGGAAAAGGATTAGACCCTCATATAAGATCTAATTTGGTAAAATTACTAAGAAAACATAAACATGTATTTACATGGTCTTATGATGATTTGAAAGCCTATAGAGAGGACCTTTTCTAGCATGAGATCGCACTAAAACAAGATGTAAAACCATTCAGACAAAAACAAAGACCTATTAATCCATTGCTAGCTCCCAAAATGCAACAAGAATTAGTAAAACTAAGTGATGTAGGCATAATCCAACCCATAAGACATTCAACATGGGTATCTAATCTTGGTCCAGTCAGAAAGAAGAATGGTGATATTAGGTTATGTATTGACTTCAGGAATCTGAATGTTGCATCTTTGAAGGATAACTATTCTTTGCCTAATATGGAGGCAATATTGCACAAAGTTACTAGTTGTGAATTATTGTCTATGATGGATGGGTTCTCTAGCTACAACCAAGTGTTGGTTAAAGAATTAGAACAATTCAAAACTGCATTCAGTACTCCATGGGGAACTTATGTCTATGTTAGAATGCCTTTTGGTCTCAGAAATGCGGGAGAAACATTCCAAAGAGCCATGGATGTTGCATTTAAAGAATATATTGATTTTTTCATGGTTGTTTATCAAGATGACATGACAGTATACTCAAAGAAAGAAGAAGATCATTTTAGTCATCTAGAAAAGATTTTTGATAAGGCTCTAGAGTAGGGTGTGTCCCTAAATCCAAAGAAATGCTACTTTATAGTTACAGAAGGTAAGTTGTTAGGTCAAGTAGTATATAAGGAAGGAGTAAGGATTGACCCAGAAAGAATGGAAGCTATTCAGAAGGTCACTACTCCAAAAAACATCAAGGGTATACAATCTTTTTTAGGAAATATTAACTTTGTTAGGAGATTCATTTCCAACTTTGCAGAGATAGTAAAACCAATAGTCAAGTTGCGAAAAAATGATGCAAAGTTTCAATGGACTCAAGAAGCATAGCAAGCATTTGACAAAATCAAAAAGGTGGTTCAAGAGGGACAAATTTTAAAGTCCCCTAATTATAGTAAGCCATTTTCATTATTTTCTTTTGCCTCATTTCATAAAATTGTTGTTGTGTTGATACAAAAAGATGAGGAAGATTTTGAACATCCAATTGCATTCTTTAGTAAATCCTTACAAGTTGCTGAATTGAATTATGAGATGATGGAGAAACATGCATATGCATTAGTAAAATATGCAAAGTCATTTAGGCCTCATCTGGTGTGGGCAAAGGTGATTGAATATGTTCCACATGCAGTAGTGAAGGATATTCTTACACAATCAGAGGTTATTGGAAAGAGATACAAATGGATTACTAGAATTCAGGAGTTTAACTTGGAAATCCATATCACTAAATTAGTAAGAGGATTAGGCCTAGCCAAATTAATGACTGAAGAAAACATGGACCTAGTTCAAGTTAATAATGAAAGGATACCAGATTTGATAGTAACAAGCATTGAGAAGCAACCATACTATACTGATATTGTTTATTATCTTAAAAATGCTAGATGTCCAGAGTATATGTTTGATAATCAAAAAAGAGCCTTAAGATTGCAAACTCAAAGATATACATTGATACAAGGGGATCTATATTGGAAAGATAGAAATGGAGTATTGTTGTTTTGCCTTGACAAGAGTCAAGCAGAGAAATTTTTGGAGGATATGCATGCTGGTGTTTATGGAGGTAATTACTCTACCAAGACCACTGCTCATAAGATACTAAGGGCAGGTTACTTTTGACCCTTATTATTTAAAGATTCTTTTCAATTTGTCAAAAAATGTGAAGCTTTCCAAAAATTTGCTTCCAAGTTAATGTATTCAGGTGCATTGTTGTTAAACCCAATAGTTGTAGATGCACCATTTGCTATGTGGGGAATTGACTTTATTGGAGAGTTTTTTGAGAAGTCTAGTGGTGGGCATAGTTGGATACTTGTTGCAACTGATTATTTCACAAAATGGATAGAATCTATCCCCACTAGGAAGGAAACTAGTAAAGTACTGATTGATTTTCTAATGGACAACATCTTAACTAGGTTTGGTGTCCCCACTAAGTTGATTACAGATAATGCAATGTGTTTTAGATCAGATAAGTTTAAGGACTTCTGAAATGAATATGGAATCATGATGTCTTACTCATCACCATACCACCCTCAAGAAAATGGACAAGTTGAGTCTAGTAATAAAATTATTCTAATTTAATCTTGAAGAAAACCTTAGAAGAGAATAAAAGAGCATGGCACTCAAAATTGAAACTTACTCTGTGGGCTGACAGAATTACTATGAAGAAGGCTATAGGAAAATCCCCATTTAAATTAGTATATGGATTACAGTTAAGATTACCTATCAACAATTTGCTTCCAGTATACAGATTCATCCAAGATGAATAATTAGATATTTCAAAGCTAATGTAGGATAGAATGGTGCAGTTGGTTGAGTTGGATGAAGTTAGAAGAGATAGTCAAAAGGATAATGTCAAACTACAAAAAATGAAATACCTATTTGACAAAAGAGCTACTGCTACAAAATTTGAACCTGATGATTTAGTGCTCCAATGGAATGTTAAAGCTGAAGAGAAAGGAAAGCATAAGAAGTTTGAGTCATTGTGGCTTGGCCCTTGTATAGTTCATCAGAGTTTTGGAAAGGATTCATACTTTCTAAAAAATATGGATGGAGAAATTTTTGAATTACCAGTGCATGGGATATTCTTAAAACCTTTTTTCAGTTGAAATCTTGCTTCTATGCACATGTAAGTTTTGTAAATCCTTGTATAGGTGTGTTTCCCTTTCCTGTTGTGTGTTTCTTTCCTGTAGTAGGTTAGTTAGTTTGGTCTACTTTCCCAGAGATCTATGGTTCTTGCTTAAATTTGCAGTTAAACATCCTCAGGTAGAGCCACTGTTGGTAGTATTCTCAGTTCTCAGGTTGCCATTCAAATTTTTGTTCCTTGAAGGTTTTCCCTATTTTTTATGTTGAAAATCTCCTACAAATTTTCCATCCTCAGAGTTTGAAAATTGATCAAAGTGTTAAAAACCCTAAGTGCCAGGTCAAAATATGCTTGAAAATCCAAAAAGCCCTAAAAATGCCAAGTCGAGTTCTATTTTGTTGTTAACTTTTGAGAATCACTTAAATACCTTTTTAAGCATGTGCTTTTATCATTTTGTTCAATTTCTTAGTCTCCAAATAAATCTAGTATATTCCTTTTTATTAAGCGATATCCCGAAACCATTTAGTCATGCAATCTCCTTAAGTCATAAGAATATTCTCTTTTCATAAGCGACTTAGCGGATGCCTTTAAGTCGGGAAGTCTTCGAATGGTTTGAAGTGCTTTATGAGATCTAGTGACTACATTGAAAATGGTTTCAATTGTAACTATAGTTGTCCAGTCTCTAGATCCAATTTATTCTCAATCGGGCAGTCTCCAGATAAAATGGTGAAATAAGAAATCTTTCACCAACTATGAGATAACTATAGTCATCAAGTCTTCAGATGTAATAAATCAATGATATATTCATACAGTCGCCAAATCTCCTAAGAAAGTCAAAGTCAAGGAAATGATTCAGAGATTGTGCGACCACCATTGATTATCTCCTTTAAAAGTAAAGATCTCACGGTTGTCTCTTAGTTGCTTGATAAAGATGATGTAACTCCAAAGTTTCAGAGATTGAGCGACTACCATTGGATCAAGATCGTGTGGTTGATATTTAATTTTGATATCTTTAATATATCAAAGGTTTTATTCCAGATATTATGCACTGTCAGATTAAAATCATGTGGCTAGCGTGAAGTCGCTATATGAAGTCAAGGTTTATTAAAAGTTTCAGCAATCAAGAGACTTCCTTATAGTCGCTAGATCTCTAGATAAGCTAAGTCACATGATCTCCGAAAAAGTTTGAAAAGTCAATAAATATTCAGTGATTAAGAGATTCTCTTCAATCACCAAGTCTCTCAATATTGTAAATAAAAAGTAAAGGTATTAGAGACTTAAGGAGGACCGTTAGATTAAGATCTAATGGTAGTTGTTGAATCTCAAGGTAAAATCAAATAAAGCTCAAACATTCAGTGATGAGGAGACTGACTATAGTCCCTGAGTCTCAGAAGGAAAAAATTAAAATATGAGAAAGTGTTGAGAGTCGTCAGATCAAGGATCGACGGTAGTCTCTGAGTCTCTAGATAAAGTCATGAAGAGCTAAAATATTCAATGACTGTGATTTGTTTCTTCAGTCACCAGGTCTCAAGATAATTGTCAAAAGGATAAATTATTCAGTGAATAAGAGATTTCTCTTTAGTCTCATAATCTCTGAAAAATAATAAAAAGTGCCAAGTACTTCAATGACTATAAGGAGCTTTGTAGTCACTAGGTCGCTAGAACTCAAAATTTGATTATATGTCATCTTCCGAGGCCACAACTAGTAAATTGAATCTAGAGCATGCCAAGTAATGACCGAAGTGACATGAATTATAGAGCTTTCATCTTGAATGGATTTATGCATTCAATTCCTTAGAATAAATACAGATAACCGTTATTCCTTTTCAATTCACCAAGCATTTAGAGAGCCAGAGTGAAGAGAATTGTAATACTTTTTGAGTTTTCAGTGTCCAAAGTTTCAGAGTTCAAAATTTCAAGAAAGGCTTTTATCAGTTGATCAATATGAGTCGGCCAGCAGCAAGTAGAGCTTCTACCAATAAGGAAAGAAAAGATAAAGGTGATACAAAAGGGAAAGAGATTTATTTAGATGAATTTATCACTTTACTGCCCGGGTCTATGAAAAATAAAAAGGTTAGTGACAAAGTTTTTCCGATGACCTAGCATTCTGTAGAGATGCAAAAACACATGATATATTTGGTATGTGTTTATTTAGATATTTTTCAAAGAATTATGAAAGCCCAGTGCTAGTTTCGAACCATTGGACCTCAAGATTGGCTAGGTTAATTGTGCCTGATGTTTTCCTGTATATTGACCTACTATTAGAGTTGGCCAATAGATATGACCCTTTGTCAAAAATAATTAGAAAGGATGATGGCTCAGCCTTGGTGACATTGGACAAGAATTCATTTATGACATCTTTTAATATATATGTCCCAATGGCTACAGAAATAAATTTGTAAGCCCGAGCAAATAGATATGTTAGGGAGTCAACCCTAGTTTCGAGACAAATTCAAAATCATGTCCCTAAAGCCAACAAAAATTACATTGCAATAGTACCAGGGACTGCCCCATACTTCTATAAAGACCTAAGTTTCTATATCAAGTACATTACATATAGATTATGTAGAGTGTTAGGAGTGGATGGTGGCGCCGAGAGAATTTCTTCAGACATTCTAATATTGGTGTTGGACTTGTAGAGTCCATATGTGAGTACAGGTTATGACTACATAGGGTATGTCATAAATAAAATGCATGAGGGTTTTGAGTCTATTCAAAGGAAGGACCCATCCCCTAGGTTCATGCATTACTCTCTGTTAATGCATATCATTTTGTTTCATAATTACAATATCATGGATTTACAGTATCTCCAACCTAGGATAATGTGGAATGGTCAGCCCAACCCAGTCCAATTTTGGTTGAGGGTGTGGAATTTTACCTCAAGGGAGAATGATTTTTGTGCATTTCAGAACTGGATGGTGCAGCCAATTTTGTTCAGTTTAGGAGTGAACTTGTCCAGGCTGCCAGTTAAGGCTCTACAATTATTAAGCCCATGTCAATTTTTTGACAAATGGATGGGAAAACTCAATTGGGGTGATTTTTACTATGAGAAGGCATTCACAATGATTAGGGTTTATGGGTGCCCTCAGCCACCTCACATTCTTCATTTTTATGTACCACCCAGGATTACAGTTTTAGAGTTTATCTCGTAGCTCATGTTAATAGACAAAGAGCATTTGGCCCCACAAAGGAAGGGTACTTTTACCCCAAGGCACTTTAAGGTCTGCAATTTCACAATTGGGAAGAATGCCTTGAATAAGGTAAATTATTGGTTAGGCCACTTCAGAATGAGTGGTACCTTGTATAGATATGTGGATACAGAAGATTTTATTGTTATTTCAAGGAAATTTTATACTCCCACCATTCCCATCAATAATAGACATGAACCTTGTCCTGAAGAGGATCTCATAAGAGACATCTTGGAAGAAGATGAGATACAGAGAAGAGCACAACAATTTCAAGATTTGTTGTCTTTAGAAAAATGGTTAAAGCAAAAGGGAATTCCTTTTGGAGGCTTCTTCCCTACATTTCCCTATCTACAAATGTTGGAATGAATGATGGCCAACTACAATGCATGGGTCAATTCATTGGAAAACCAAATTGATGATAAGGAGAGAGTAAAGGAAAAACATTCTGCTTCAGAGTATGAAGAAGATGGTGATGATGGTTACTCGATGCATAGCCTTCCTGCTATGGAACAACCACCTATTTTTTAGCAGGAAGCAGATGAGAATGTAGTTGTAGATTTAATAGAACTTCCAATTTCTCAGGAAACCAGTGAGCCTCCTCTTAAAAAGAAAAAAATACATACAAGAGAGCCCTCTCAAATGAGGACAACTGAGAAAAAGACAGATAGAGTAGGAGCTCTAATTATTGGTACCAGAGCATATGATCATCAATTGAGAAAGAGGATCATAGAAGAAAAGAGGAAACAAAAGGAAGTTGTAGAGGAGGTTGAATTACCACTGGCTCTCTGCCAAGATGAAAGATTGCTTCATCAGGAAGCTTTCTTAAAGGATGATGATTTTATCAAGACCGATGAATTCAAGAACTTCCTCCTATGGCATAAGCAACAACAGGTTGCTTCAAGTGTTCAAATAACAGAAGAAGGCCGAATGTCAGATGAAGCTATTCAAGATTTAAAAGATTATGACCTGGAATCTGAAATCATCACCCCTGAAGATGCCAGGAGATTGGTGAAAGAAAGTAATCTGTTACTGTATGTGACTGAATGTGACCTCTAAATCAGGCACAACACAACATGGTCATTATTCACTTGATAGAATTTGGGAGAGAGTATGAAGAACTCAATCCAAATTCCATGGTGAGGCGACCTGTTGCCTCCTATGTGAATGGGGTGTTTGAATACTCTCAGAATGAGAGCCAACAGCCGGGAGACCAATTCAACAATGGAGGATTTCCAAGAATCAAATATGAGAAAAATGAAACTAAGCTAAGAATGAATGCAATTAATCTAGAAAACTTTGAAAGAAATATGAAATGCAGATTTTTATTTGATTTTGAAATAAAGATGATATTAGACTAAGAACAAGTAAGCAAATTTAATCTAAATGTGAAATGCAATTACACTAATATGAGAAATTAAACTAGATAATGCAATAAAAGAGCTTTGAAAATAATGAGATATGAGACTAAAAAATGCTATAGTGTAGATGCTCTCAAAAATTTCTCTCCTTTGAATGAGAAAAAGAGGTTCATTAAATAGACCAAGCCAGAAGAGGAATGAAGAGTTTCTTGATTCGAAACGGTGGACTCTTCATTCCTAATTGAGACAAAAAGACAATGAATTATTTAATTAAAAGAATGGAATTTTCCACATGTGGGGAGGTGACCTTTCGAGTAATTTGAATTATTAAATTCAAATAAAGAGGTGTCCATTCAATTAACTAAATATTTATTAATTCCTTTTTATGGGTAATTAGCTAAAGAGGGTGGTTTGATTTAATTTAATTTAAAGCGCATAGGACTTTACAATTAAATTAATGTATCATAGGGGTAATTTAGCCAATTAAGTCAAAGACTTTAGGAATTAATTTAGCATTTGATTATTGCAATTTATGGTCTTTGCAATTGACATCAAGTCAAATTAAGTCAGATAGGAGAGAGAAAATTGCCTAGGGAACTAGGACTTTGGTGATGTAAAATCGAGATAATGCACCAAAATTGATGAAATTAAATAGGTGCCAATTTTGGGGTATTACATTTGCCCCTCTTTGAATTGATGTGCGAACAGCGCGTTGATTCAAAGAATAGTCTGAAGTGACAGATGAAAGCAGATCAAAGCATAAATTTTTCGAAGTCTAAGTTAGATTGCGAAGACAACGATCTTAGAAGAGAACCGGAATCGGGGTTAGATTGCCCCAATACCAATTGATGAAGATGTAGATTTAGGACTATCTCCGAATTAGGGTTAGATTGCCCCAATACGAAGCTTAGTCCTCCAAGACCCAGGTTAGATTTCCCAGATAACGGTCTAAAAGAGATTTTGAGAGTCATCTCCAGAACGAAGCTTGACTCCCAGGAATTAGGGTTAGATTGCCCCAATACCCAAAAGATTTCAAGAACCATCTCCAGAACAAAGTTTGGCCCTTAAGGATCCGAGTTAGATTGCTCAGATACCTAAATGATAGATTTCCAGATGACAAGATGTAAGGCGTGAAGATGCCCCTAGCAATGAGGACTAATGATTCAAATCAGACTGATTCAAGAATAGATTCGACAAGATTCAAATGATGTAATCATCCTGCCCCCTCGGGAGCGAAATTGAAAGATGACATGTCAGAAGGATGATAAACAACAAGAGATTGCAGAGCAAAAGCAATTAGACTAGATTCGCGAAGCTATAGAAGTGAAACGGAGCAAAGCAGAGGTCTTGTTGACCAAGTTTGACCATAGTTGACCATGGTTGACTTGATGAAAAGAAGCAAAGATTTGAGAACATGATGCAAAGATGAGGATCTGGCAGGAAGATGACACTAGAAGGCTGACTGCACAAGCATCCGATCCAAAAGGAGTCCAATATTTAAAACATGATTTTGAGCCACTTAGAGATGTCAGATTTCAATTTCGATCCCGAAAATGGATGTAGCCAAGATGAGACTGGTACAAAAGATGAGAACCTTTGATGAGCAGATCCAGAAGAAAGCAATCAAGAGAGAAACAAGAAAGCACTCCAAATGCAAGCCTAGAATGAAAGATGCAAGTCTAAATGCAGGCCTAGGATGAACAAATGCAATCCTCCAGACTTGGTTGTTGGACTCATCGTATTTATCATCATTGAGTTCATTTAAGCACGGGACAATCGCAAGATGCCATACAATTCTCCCCAACATGAGAATATGAATATGACATAAGTCTTAAATTTGTCAGAATGAAGTGTAAGCATTAAGGCACAAGAAGCTAGAATGACCTGAACACCTATTCCTTTTAATCTAGCAAGTTAACATAAGCATTAGAGCATAAATGCTAGAATGACCTGAATGTCTCTTGCGAACAAACACACCAAGCACGTAGGAGTTCCTTCTTTTGCCAAAGATTGCTCGCAGTGACCCTTACGTTCACTTAACAAGACGAGCGTTTACAATTTCATCAGTAGCAGAAAGAAGTCACTCAAAAGACAAGGAGAAGAACCAACCTCACCAAAGCATCCATATAAAAGGAGTCAAGGTACGCATGGCCATCCAATACAAGATAGAGGCTCTTACAGACGGACACCCCTCTTAAATGAATTCTTTGGATTGTTGGAACTAAACCAACAAACAGAAAGCAAAAAAGCAAAGAAAACAAACACTCAAAGAAAACAAAGCTCAGCAAGCCTCAAAGGAACACACATTTAGTTTAAGTTTCAGTTCAAGTTCGTGTTCAAGCGGATTGAAGTCGATTCGGAAAGATAACGTTCGAAGTCTCAATGAGATAATGATAGTAGGCAGACGTAATGAGAATCACTGGTGATTAATAAAAGGGAGAAATCCTGAAGAAGAGAGATCGAACAAAAGCTAGGTATCCGTAGGTAGGCATAGTGGGAACCACTGGCGACCAATGCTCAAAAAAGAGTTTCCAAAAGCGATAGGACAATGCCCCCTAGACCAGGCAGGTGCCCCCAAGTGTGAACCAGTTCCAATCCATGAAGAGTCGAGGAAAACTCAAGGACAAGCGCATGAGCTAGCAAACCAAAGCAGGAAACAAACTAAAGCAGGAAAGCGGGAAAACAAACTAAAGCAGGAAAGGAAAGAAACTAGAGTAGGAAACTAAGAGCCAAGCGACGCTGAGATGAGATGTTACTTCAGGAAAACAAGAGGCGCCTGTTTACCAGGTTTTCACCATCTTGGCAGAGATTCTATTTTTGCTACCATGACGCCTGTTTACAGGTTTTCATCAATGGCACATTTTTCTCTTTTTCAATTTTTTTGTACTTTTCTCTTTTTTTTCTTTTTTTGTATTTTTTTAATATCTCATTTTTTTGTATTTTTGATCTTTTCATTTTTTTTGTATTTTTTGATCTTTTCATTTTTTTTGTATTTTTCACATTTTCTATTTTTTTTTGTATTATCAAGGCGCCTGTTTACCAGGTTTTCACCAAGATAATAGATACATCAAAGCGCCTGTTTGCCAAGTTTTCACTAAGATGATCATTTTTTCAGGACATTTTGCAATTTTTAGGATTTTTGAGCATATATCAATTTTTAGAATTTTTTTAGGATCAATAAATATGTACATGAGCATACTGAGAATGTTAGCTATAGAACTTCTTAGATGAAGAGCGTTGATAGGCTCTTTGAGTTGCTCTCCTTTAGTAGGAATCTCTGAGAACATAGTCATTTGTAGCAGTAGCCAGCTGAGAAGTTGCAGAATCAGAACTAGATGTTGTAGCAGTAACAAGAGAACCAACCAGTAGTGTCCAACAGTCAAGAGATCCATAGTCAAGGAAAGACCACTTAAGTGAGACCCACAAATATCCTCATGGACACACCTTAACTCTTCATCAGATTTCCCACGCTCTAAATGCTTAGGAAGAGTACATTCTAGATTTTTCTTAGTCATGCCATTAGTAATGAGGAGATGCTGATATGCACTTTGGGACAAGGCAAGATGGAGTGAAGAGTGTAAAGTATGAGAGGCAAGGGTGATGGAATGGAGGGAAGCATGAGAATTTTGGAAGCTCGAATGACAACTTTGATTTTTTCTTTTTTTGGAATCCACATAGCTTTTGAATTTTTTCTTCTTTATTTTGAGGTGCTTTTGATGACAATGCCTGTAGAATGGATTTCGAGATCCATTTTTTATTTTATTTTCTGGCTTTTGATTGTCTTCTTCTTTTTGAGGACCTTTGCGGTCTTTTGAACACCTTTGTTTCTTTCCTTTCTTCATAGTCACATGTCGATTAGATGGGACATGGTGACCTTGAGATATAAGTGGATTCTCATTATTTTTGTTTTTATGTTGCACATCCAAGTTACTTCCAAAAGACTCAGGAATGGTGGATGAAAGAGGCTTATATGACTGGTTCAGGTGGAGAGGTGGAAATGGAAGTGGACAGGCCACTTTTCTGGGAGATGAAGGGGGAAGAGAAGTCGATGGGATGGGCTCAAGTGCAAATATATCAGTATCATCCTCATCATTCATGAATGCATCAAGTAGATCAAGAAAGTAATCTTCCATAGAGCGTTGTCGATTGTGAGTCATCCTAGAAGAGTCAGATAAGTTTGGAGGAATATTATGTGAGCCTAACCAAGATGGTCTATTCCAAGAGTTAGGTCCCCTTTCAGGTGGTAAGAGTGCACTAATAGGAACCATTTCAATTCTGGATCTACCAATATTCCATGAATCT
The DNA here is from genome assembly GCA_027943335.1 of Chamaecyparis obtusa. Classification (NCBI taxonomy): domain Eukaryota; kingdom Viridiplantae; phylum Streptophyta; class Pinopsida; order Cupressales; family Cupressaceae; genus Chamaecyparis; species Chamaecyparis obtusa. The sequence continues at coordinate 253,662 of BSBK01000600.1, forward strand.
ATAACAGAATGGGGTCTTACATACCCATGATTTGTTGGAGCAATAGGAGTATAGCTTGGAGTAGATGACCTAGAAGCCATAGGAATGATCTCCATAGGAGGGTGGAAAGGATCATCATCAATAGCTTGATCTGGAGGATCATAACTTTCTCCTCTTTCTGAGTTGTTAAGACTAGCATATAAGTGCATAGCATCAACTGGTATTTTCGTAGTAGCATCTGATATAGAGTCCCATTCAGCTAGAGACATAGTCAGAGGTAAACTTTCTTCATTGTTGTCATCTAACATAGGAAGTGTTTCTTTAACAGTAGGATCTTGTTCAGTAGTAGAAGTAGCAGAGTAATCTGGAATAGGCACACCTTGAGGCATACCCAAGAGGAGGGAAGCGTCCAATAATTGTTCCCAATCAGTATGTGTGCTATTGTAGTCATCAACAGTAGGATTTTGTTCAACAGTAGAAGCAACAGAGTAATCTGGAATAGGCATACCTTGAGGCATACCAAAGATAAGGGAAGCATCCAATAGTTGGTCCCAATCAGTATGTGTGCCATTAGAGGCAGTGACATATTTAGTAGTAGCTGCAGTAGTAGAATTCTGTTCAGTAGAGTGTATAAAATCCTCCTGGTGAGGACCAAAATCATGTTCCTGAAGCACTTGAGAAGGTAGATAAGACTCTTTCTGGTAGTCTGAATCAGAATGTTGAACATTCAAAGATCTTTCATGTGTCATAGGCTAAATCTGTGTTTCTTCATTATCTGAATCCTTGCATGAGTGAAAGTTGTAGCTAGGTTGGTCAAGCTCATCGCTCTGATAGCCAATACCAAATCTATCTTCAGAGGGTTCTTCATAGGAATGTGGAGATAGAGGGAGAGTTGTCAATGACAAGACAGACTCAATCTGATATTCCCCCATGCCAATATCTTTGATCTTCAACGTCTTTTCTATTTCTTTGAGCTTAGCATCATAGAACTCAATGGACTCTCTATTAGCGGGAACAAAGCTATCTGTCACTTGGGTAAGCATCTTAGTAGAGCAAGTATTTTGGCTAGCACTATTTTTAATGAGGACGTGAGGGATACTCTTGGGGCCTATCATAGCTTCAGTGTGCAGGAGAGCATTATGCGGGTGGCTCAACACGTGATCATCTTCTTCAGGGAAGGATAAATAATGAGGTGAGGTCAAATGACCCACCATAGATTGAAACTGGTCGAGATTGAGATCTTTGGGGACATTTTCCTTAGTGAGGGCTTTATCCATAGATAGTTTTGGTCTGGATGTCAAAGGTTCGGGACCTTTGAGAACAATCTTTGCATGAGATTGAGGGATAGCATTCGCACAAGCTGGAGACTGTGTGGATTTATAAGAGGGAGATGCAGGTCCTCGCAAGACAAAGGGAGTTTTGTGTTTAGGAGTATCCTCACTCCTTGGAGCAATGATCCTGTCGCAGTGAGAGATCCAAGGTTTGTTTCTAGCAAATCTGGAAGGTAGTTGAGCTTCTGTTGTAGCCTTCTCAGTGGCATTGACTATTTGCATGCTAGAGCTAAGATTAAAGACAGACTTTGAGGGTTTTGGCATGTTAGAGCTGAGATTGAAAACCAACTTTGAAGGTTTTGGCATGTTAGAGCTGAGATTGAAAACCAACTTTGAAGGTTTTGGATCTCCCATCTTGTTGGTAGTATTCTGAGAGATCGTGAAAGAGTTGATAGGTTCAAAAGGATCAATAGGTTTAATTTTAGAAAGTGACCCTTCAGAGTCTTGCTGGTCTTCAAACAATGGGTTATAATATTCTTGAAATAGTAAGTCAGACTGTATCTGAAACAATGGATTGTAATACTCTTGGAATGACGAAGAATGTGAGGATTCCTCACGAAGTTCAGATTTTGCAACAGATTCAAAATGATCTATGTCTTGATTATGAGGTTTACTTTGATCTTGATCAGTGTTCTGAATGGGATAAGTCTTGCCACTTCGAGTCGTGACAGTCATAGACGAAGATGTAATGAGAAAAGATTTGGGATAAAGCTAGACTCTGTCTCTAAGATAAGGAAAAGGAGATAAATGGCTAGAATAGCCAAGATGCAAGATGAACTTGGTACGAATTGTCAAAAAGAGATGGCTAGAACAGCCGAGATAAGACAATCGCAATGCAAGGTACAAGAGCACAATGAGATAAGGTAGACAAATGAGAGACAATACGAGTCAAAGCAAAGATCGATAGATTCCTAACTCAAGACAACTAGTTTCTGATGGTGAACGACAGGAAAATAGAAAAATAGATCACAGACAAAAAGGTAGATCAGATTTATGTCATTGATCAAGCACATAAGATAGCAATCAAGGAGTTCAAGCAAATAGTCTTCAAGCAATGGGCAAGGGACAAAGCAACCTTGCGCATGAACAGGAATAGTGACTTAGTATTTCTACTCCCTAAGGACTCTACTTGTGTATGTTCTTGAGAATGTTTTAGCAGACACTTAAAACACAACAACATCCTAGCAAGTTGTCTACAAGGATATACATGGCTTTTCTAAAGGGAGTCCTCGATATACGCAAGGTACGTGAGGCCCAAATCCGTAGATGAGAAGAATTAGAAATCACACAGCCGGGGGGAGACGGTAACCCAAATCTCCTCCTTCACTTCTCAAAGGTATAAAGTTCTTTGAGGCTTAGCCAAGAGTGAAATCTAACTCATTCTCAAGAGAGGTGTCTTTGGATTCACCTCCCGATATTTATACTCCGCCGGAACACGGGAGTTAAGGTCGTCCCTTGAGGTGATGAAATCCCCAAGCAGGCCTTCTAAAAAAAATGAAAAGTAAGTAATTCTCTATCAAAAAGTATTGAAAAGCACTAAAGGTGGTGCATTTAACCCTTCAAGTAAATGTGAGGTGAGTCCACAAAGTGGTGCATTTAACTCCTCACACAAACTCAAAGTGAGTCCACACCCTAGAAAACAAGTGAGTTCCAAAAAGCACAAAAGAATTGCCAAGTGGAACAATTAATGCTTCTTTCCTATAGACCCCTCCCCTTTAATGTGGTGCTGGGATTGCAACCATAGGGCAGAAATGAGGGGCCGGCGGATTAGTGAGTCCAATAACCCAAGATAGCAATCTAGATCAATCACAAGTAATCTAAAGTTGCTTATCAATACTACTCACAAATGAAAAAAGGTTGAACCAATGGAATATTTAACTTTCCAAGCAAACATAGAGTGAGTCCACAAAGTGGTGCATTTAACTCCCTATGTAAACAAGGAATGAATCCATGCCCTTAATCACTCAATGAGATATTTGATATTGGAACCAAGAATTACTTAAGGTTTAAACACAAGCATTCACTTACACAAACTTGAATGAAAGAAAATCTATGTTCATTCATTTCCCATTAAGAGCATCAATTGAAATGTGTTCTATGAAAGCATGTAAACACTCAAGCCAAACACATGAGATGTTCAATTTTAATCCCAAAGTCCAAATGTTGTAGAGATGAAACAAAGTACCTCAAGTCCAATGCTTTATTTTAAACATTTTCCATGAAAGCAAGAGCACCTTCAAAACAGCTTGTTAGACCCACAAGATTAGCAAAATCAAAAATCAGATAATCTACAAGAAAAATAGCTCATCAAATGGTAAAATCTGATAATGAAACCAACATGGTTGGAATAGGCTCGGAAAGACCTTTCCAACAATATATCATACTTAAACTTTTGAGACCATTTGTGAAAATTTCAAAAAAAAATGGGTGCCTATTTTCCAGAGTGGCACGGATTTGAAAACACTAAAAATTTCAAAAATTTCAAAAAATTGAAAACAGCAAACAAAACTAACAAATCTGAAATCTTGACCTCTGTCTGTCATAGAATTTCGTGCGAGACAGTACAGAGGGCCGCGCGAGATAGTACCAAACCACGCGCGAGACAATACCAAACCACGTGTGAGACAGTACCAAACCACGCGCGAGAAAGCACAAGCTCGCACGAGAATGTATGAAGGCTCGCGCGAGAAAGTACTCCAATCCGCGCGAGAAAGTGCAGTGTCTGAGGTGAGATAGTTACAATCTCGCGCGAGAGAGTACCACAGGGGTGAAACTTCACGCGGGACGCTCTGGATTCTCACGCGAGGATCTGTACACAAACAGTACGAACGCACAGCAGAGCAAAATTTCCTATCAGAAAAAAATGATAATGAGGCCAGAAATTGATCTTTCTGCCCCACGGTGGGCGCCAAAATGTATGTGACTGAATGTGACCTCTAAATCAGGCACAACACAACATGGTCATTATTCACTTGATAGAATTTGGGAGAGAGTATGAAGAACTCAATCCAAATTCCATGGTGAGGCGACCTGTTGCCTCCTATGTGAATGGGGTGTTTGAATACTCTCAGAATGAGAGCCAACAGCCGGGAGACCAATTCAACAATGGAGGATTTCCAAGAATCAAATATGAGAAAAATGAAACTAAGCTAAGAATGAATGCAATTAATCTAGAAAACTTTGAAAGAAATATGAAATGCAGATTTTTATTTGATTTTGAAATAAAGATGATATTAGACTAAGAACAAGTAAGCAAATTTAATCTAAATGTGAAATGCAATTACACTAATATGAGAAATTAAACTAGATAATGCAATAAAAGAGCTTTGAAAATAATGAGATATGAGACTAAAAAATGCTATAGTGTAGATGCTCTCAAAAATTGCTCTCCTTTGAATGAGAAAAAGAGGTTCATTAAATAGACCAAGCCAGAAGAGGAATGAAGAGTTTCTTGATTCGAAACGGTGGACTCTTCATTCCTAATTGAGACAAAAAGACAATGAATTATTTAATTAAAAGAATGGAATTTTCCACATGTGGGGAGGTGACCTTTCGAGTAATTTGAATTATTAAATTCAAATAAAGAGGTGTCCATTCAATTAACTAAATATTTATTAATTCCTTTTTATGGGTAATTAGCTAAAGAGGGTGGTTTGATTTAATTTAATTTAAAGCGCATAGGACTTTACAATTAAATTAATGTATCATAGGGGTAATTTAGCCAATTAAGTCAAAGACTTTAGGAATTAATTTAGCATTTGATTATTGCAATTTATGGTCTTTGCAATTGACATCAAGTCAAATTAAGTCAGATAGGAGAGAGAAAATTGCCTAGGGAACTAGGACTTTGGTGATGTAAAATCGAGATAATGCACCAAAATTGATGAAATTAAATAGGTGCCAATTTTGGGGTATTACAGTTACTTGTACCTAGTTGGTATCTTTCTTTTGTATTCATAATAGATCAAATTAGGAGGCAGCCTGATATCAATTTGTCTTCAGAAACTCAAGTTGGGGATATAATAAAAGGATTTTGGTATAGCCCAAAAAATCAAGCACTGGCTATGTGGAGCCTATATCCCAAGGATCAGAAGCCTTCTCTCTTGAATGTGCAATAGAAGATGGAGGGAGACAAAATAGTATGGTCAATTCACAATATTGGTGACCTTTGATGAGAGCCATTTATGACCCATTCTATGCCATATTTTAATACATTTCACTCAATTTCATACTCATTTTTGTACTCCATTTCCATCCCATTTCGACCCATTTTACTATTTTATGTTGCATATGATTTAATATATATATAAGTAGTATTTAATATTGTTTTGGGAATAAAATATAGAAAAATCATTCTTGATTGCTTTTACTAATCTTTTATTATTGTAGTATGTTTATTTGTGGGTATACATCTTCCTATCGCCTACAAATCTTCATGTCACCTACTATGTGTCTTCCTATATTAATTGGTAGATGTTGTTGAAGGAGGAAAATACCAAGCCTTAGTTTATAATAAAATAAAACATTATTTGGGAGCTTGCGGTGAAGAACAATCAAGAATGAGGCATTTGTTATGAATACCATAATTTTATATTTATGCCACAATTGTAACAAATGCAAGTTGAATATATGACCAGCAGATAGAAATCCTCAAATAATAGTAACCATTGTTGCTGCTACGGGTGGTGTACAATTAAAACAAACAAATCTTACTGCTAAGATATCTCTAAATCATATGTGGACAGGAAACCCAACATCAACCTATTTTTCTACTACTGGAGATGTATCTGTAAGTCTCATGTGGACTAGATTATGTTATGCATCTACCATTTCAAACCATGAATCAACAACTATGAATGAAGACAATATTATTCTGCTGGAATGATAAACATAATTGCCTATTCTTGGCATGAGACCAATTTCTTTTATATTGCTACATATTAGTTATTGTTTGTATGGTGCATATTATAAAAATAGAAGTAAAACCTATTATAGTTGTTCCTATAAAAGGAGTGTAAGATATCGGAAAGGCAGACTTTTGATATATTCATTTCTATAGAATAGACTGTTATACGCAGATCTAAACTACATTCTCTGTAATAAATAAAAATGTCATTCTCTCATGGTCACAGCAGTGTAAAACTCATCTCTGCTCTACTCATCATGCAAGCTAAGGAGTAAGGGCCTGCTCTTTGGTGAAACACGATGGTATTTCTATCTAGTGTATTTTTGTAATATATTATTTAAGCATTTAATTTCATAATTCATCTATTTGATAAATTAGATGTTCATGTTTTTATCTGTTTACTAATTTTTCAGATTAGTTAATTTAGATCTAAATGTATTATCTCTATAACTATTAATGCTATCATTATTTCTTTCATAAATTATTATTTTTAATATTTTATAGATTAATGTTTATTTATGTTTCTGATGTTCCTATCGCCAGGAAGTGATAGTTCCTGTCGCTGGGATTTACTTGGCTTTTCATAGATTTTCTTTCACGTGTCGTAGCTACATTCATAATCCCTCATCTCATAATTAACATCCCTTGATGGCATATTGCTTGGACACCTTTCGCAAGCTTACACTCTCAGATTGACATGATTAGACCAAGCTAAAACTCATTTAAAGTATTAATTATTTCTCAAGTGTTGGCCTATCAACCTTGAGATTGATGAACTACAACTGATTGAGAACCTGATTGAAGAACTACAAGTGATTAGAGATCACCGAGCACTGAATTGTTATGCAGGATAATTGATTCAGTCATTATGTTGTTATTGATGTCAACTAGTTTGACAGTACTTATCATTGTAGTTGCAAATATCTACACATCTGTAAAAGAGGAGAGAAAAGAAGAAGAACTGAGATATCTATATGGAGGAAGATGGATATGACAGATAAGGATAAGGAATACTCTTGGTAACTTATTGATGAGTCTATGACTTCATATTGTTGACTTGATTATGTTGCATTAATCTGTTATGAAGATAGAAGCAAAATGTTACAAAGCAGTGTGGTCAGTTAATGAAGCATTCTTGTATACATCGAGCCAGTGTAGTGTATACTGAGTGACAGTATCAACTGAGCTTGTGTTCACCGACACATTTCTTTGTTAACCGAGTATGGACAAAAGAACTAAATGATTAGTTTAGCTGACAGGAATTGATGAGCTGTAAAGTGTATGAAATTACAAGGTGAAAAGATAAAGTTTATTGTAAGTTCTACAGCTAACAAAATTTGGAGAAGATCTAAAGGATAGAATTGAAACATGTTACTGACACATCAGTCAAGGAAGGTTTAAGTGGAAAAATCAACGAAGGAGATTAAGCGGAAAAATCTGATGGATGAAAAGAATACAGTTTACTTGTCTATTTAAGAGACTAGGGTTTCACAGTGAAACTTATGCCGAAAGAAGGAGACTGCAAAGATATCGTGTGAACAAGCTTTATGCATGCCTAATCATACTAGAGTTGAAGAAGAACTAAACTGCAGAACAATACCAAGCATCAGAGAGTTTTACCGAAGGACAGTAAGTTATTCAATGTTGATGAACTGAATATGAAATATTGATCAGAGGATTTATATGGACTTAAGATAGATTTGATAATCTACAAATCAAGTTGTATTGTAATCAAATCACCTATTGTTTCAATTTAACCATTGTAAACAGATAAAATCTCTTAACTGAGTGGACTTGAAAGTCTTATGTCATTCATAGAATGTACATTGTTATCTTGTCAACCCCATAGTGAATGTTGGTTGGACAATAACTGTTAGTGTTAATTCCTTTAACAAGTTCACACCTTATAGTGTGTTTTGTAACCTTTAACAAGGTTGGCTCTTCACTGAGCTCACTTCAAAAGAGTGAAAAAAAATTGGGTTACCGGTCCCAGGTGGTTTTTCCCTTTGCAAGGTTTCCACTTTAAATCTCTTTTGTTATGTGTTTATGTGGTGATTGTTTGGATATCATACTTTACATATTGCATGTTAGATTTGGTTGGTAATCACTATGAGCAATTAACTGGTAATCAGTAATTTCACAAACAGTTAGTATTTTATGTTTACCGGGCTGCAGAATTAGCTAAATTTGTTTTGTGATATACATTTTGTTATTGGGACTATGGATAACTAATTCACCCCCCTCGTAGTTATTCTAACAGAGATTTCACAAGTCCTTACTCATTTTGCTAGATTAAATGAGGATAAATCAAAACAATCATCAGATAGGTTTAAGGGCCTGTTTGAAGACTACAGTGCTCTTGTCAAGGATGGGGAGTTGCATATCATGAAAGAAAAGGCATTGGAAAAGACAATGGAAGATTTGACCCAACAAATAATAAACATGTCTGTGATTGCCCCTCCACCACCAAAATAGCATGCACAACCAGAAACCCAGAGTGAAGGAGGAGAAGAAATTGTTGCAGCTACAAAACAGGAGAACATGAAGAAAAATGAGGTGGTACTGCAAGCCCTATTGAAAATCTTGCAACACAGAATTGAAATTATGAAAGAAAAAGAAGATGTAGTTTACACTGCATACAATAAACTGCCTAGGTTGCAAGTGGAAGTAAATAATTTTGTTTCCATTTTAAATACATACTATGGGACTTGGTCAGCAAGGACCTCTTTGTTTGAAAGATTAGCGACAGTACAACCCCTGAGAACACATCTCCCAGAGATAGTTTTGTAAGTAGGGGAAGAGATTGAGCAGATAGGAATAACTTTATCTTTCTTTAAAGGTAAAGAAAATCAAGTGGAGGCAAGGATAATTATGTTCAGACCTGATTTCAACATATTCATTCCTCATATCAAGGTAGAGGATGGTACAATAAAGGATTTGGATAAATGGATATCAGAATTTGATATCCTACTACCTAAAAGGGAGGCTTTTATTAATGACAGCAATGAAATAGATATGGATCGCTTCAATGTTATTCTTGATGAAGCTTTTAAAGCTAAGATGGATTTCATTAAGTTCATTATAGATGTCAAGAAAATTGTAGATTCACATTACTAATTCCTTCAAGAGAGAATCAATAAGGTTAGCCTTCCTTGAGTTAAACTCATAAAAGGAAGAAGGATAAATATCCTTATGCCACTGTCATGTGTTATTACATTCATAGTTTCCCTTGTTATACTTTGTATCAGGATATTCTTAGTTGTTTGCAAAGTGATATTTTATTGAAGTAATTTAGAACATAGTAACATAGCAGTGAAGAACCCAATCCACCATTTGAAATTTTACTTGAAATTTAGTAATCTATCTAAGGCAATACCCGCCTGAGCCCTGTGGAGCTCAAAGAAGAAGGAGGATCTTATCCAATTCTCATCAATTAGACTTATTCTTGTCAAACTTGAGAATTCATAATCTGAGAATCAAGCATACCTATTTATCAAGTTTGTTCTTGCAAGAAAAAGCTCTAACACAACAAATAAAATAATAACAAGCTATATTCAATGTTAACCTTGATTAGAATATAAATTATGGTCTAATTTACACAATGATTGCACAAATATTAAATGAAGTTTTTTTATTCAAATAATTTCTATTATTCTTTTTATAGATAATCATAGAGTTTCAAAATAAGATATTTAAGTTGCAACTCTCTTTATTTTCTTTTCTTTTTTTATATTGTAGAATATTTGAACTCAGGACCATTTAGGTGCCCTACCATATGGATTTTGTCATTAAACCAAACTTACCCTTTCTTAATTTACTAAAATTATAATAATAAACATTTAATATTAAATAAATTTATCTATATGATTGTAAGCTTTGAAACTTGACAATTGATTATCATATTGTAATTAAATTATATTATATTGAATACAAATGAGAAAGTTTTTCTACCAATTTATTAACTTAGAGTTGTACACATACAAATTAATATTTATAAAAAAATATTATTATAATATGATTCTAACATTCTTCTTTAATTTTTTTATTTTTTCTATTTTCTATTTTTTTTATGCAAGGGGTATCCCCGTGACCTAGCCCAAGCAGCCCTTATCTTGGGTACATGTGCGAGCTAGGGTGAGACTAATCCTCCATTTATATCAATATGTGTTAATGTGAATATCTTCACATTCTCTCATTACTACAAGATGTAAAAATACATAACATCTAATTATCTTATAGCCTATCATTTTAGACTTTAAATAGAAAAATAATCTATAATGAAAAACTGATCTTTTTATTATTTACTTAATAAAAAATTCCAACTTTATCTTGTTGAAAATTTCTAAATATATTATTCTAAATGAAATGAGAGAGACATTTAAATATGGAGGAAAATTCCAGATACATTATTCTGAATGAAAGGAAAGAAAGAGATCATTAATTACATAAAGATAGATCATTGGAGATGTGGAAAGTGATGAGCTAATTTGACACAAACTGATATAAAATAAGAATAATAATAATAATAATAACAGCAGTAAATTTTCACATGTAGGAGAAATCAATGAGTTTCTTGTTCTATGAAAAGAAAAGCCCAGAAAGTGGGCTGTCTATAGTGCCTTGGAAATCTGCGCTTGTGAGTTATGAGAAGGTAATACTAGTCGCCCACTTTGCATCACGAGCATAAAATACTAGTTGCCCACTTTGCACTGGAGCCACAAATCATGGAAAACTTAAAACATTCAAAACATGGGAGTAGAAGGGCAATGAAAACATATATGCAAGAAAAACGTTTAATCATGTTAGGAATTGACGTTTTTGCCTCTGGCAATTCCCAGGGCTTATTTATATGCAAGAAAAACATTTTATCAAGTTTAGGAATTGACATTTTATCAAAATTCTCAACATCGCAACTCCTAACCTTTGCATTGTTTCGAAATAAGGTATTTATTCTATCATGTTTTCTTGGATTCTTTTTATCCATTCACTGCGAATACATAGTTGAGAATTACTTTTTTACATAAACACTGTGTTGTTCATCTCACGACATTGCATGATGTTCTTGAATCAAATTAATACTAAATTATGTAACTTCGGGTTCAGTGATTGCAGGAATGACGTACAAGATGGTGGTTTTCCCTACGTTGATTGTTCTTGTGGTACGTATTTTGTAGTCCTCCAATACTATCACCTTTTTACTAGTCAAAAATAACTTCAGCGAAAAACATGTTCAATGGTGGACTTGATAGCTTAATATTTAACTGTCTGGTGTCTTTTTTGTTTTGGTCAGTTTGCGCTTGTCAGCGAGGCCACCAATTTGGAGGGTGAAGGGGTTTGTCCAGCTTTAGGTTACTGGAACCTGAAGTTGCCCAACACATCCATTCCCAATGCTCTACGCAAAGCCATCTTTCCTCACAACATAGCGGGTCATCTGTTTGACAAAAATATTCAAGAAGGTATCAAGGCAGGAGATGTATCCATTTCCACTCAGAAGTATATTGCACCTGGAGGAGGAGGAGATATAACCATACATCATCATAAGTATTTTAAACCTTAAGTAGGAGATGTATCTGTTTTTAGTCATAAGTATGTTTCATCTAGAGGGGAAGGAGATATAACCGTATATAATCATAAGTACATTACACTTCAAGTAGCAGATGTATTCATGTTTAGTCATAAGTATATTCCACCTAGAGAAGGTAATGCAACCATGTATAGTCATAAGTATATTACACCTCAAGTAGGAGATGTGTCCATCTCTAATCATAACTATATTCCACTTCGAGGAGGAGATATAACTGTATATAATCATAAGTACTTCACACCTCAAGTAGGAGATGTATCCATTTCTAGTCATAAGTATATTCCACCTCGAGGAGGAGATGCAACCATATATAGTCATAATTATATTACACCTCAAATAGGAAATCTGTCCATCTCTAGTAGTCATAAATATATTCCACTTCGAGGAGGAGATATAACCGTATATAATCATAAGTACTTTACACCTCAAGTAGGAGATGTATTTGTTTCTAGTCATAAGTATATTCCACCTCAAGGAGGAGATGCAATCGTATATAGTCATAAGTATATTACACCTCAAGTAGGAGATGTGTCCATCTCTAGTCATAAGTATATTCCAACTCGAGGAGGAGATGCAACTGTATATAGTCATAAGTATATTACACCTCAAGTAGGAGATGTATCCATCTCTAGTCATAAGTATATTCCATCTCAAGGAGGAGATGCAACCATGTATAACCATAAATATATTATTGATAGGGACTCATCACCCAAAGGAGGATCTATAACCCTAGATAATGATCCAAATCAAGCAAATGTTGAGTACCATAGGCATTTATTGGTGGTAGATCCTTTATTGTCAATTTTCTTCTTGGAAAAATATTTACATATTGGAACCAATCTGATGGTGCATCTAGAGGTCTTAAAAGCTCATGATTTAGCAAGTTCCATTCCACGTAGCATAGCAGATAAAATCCCCTTCTCATTGGAGAAACTACTTGTAGCTCAAGATATGCTCAACATACCTCAAGGTTCTCAAATGAGTATTGCCATGGAAAAGACTTCGAAAAAATGTGAGAGTCTAGCTATCAGTGGTGAAACAACATATTGTGCAACCTCAATGGAGTCTATGATAGACTATAGTACTGCTAAATTTGGGAGTAATGAGTTGAATGTTTTGGTTATAGATCTTCTAGGCAATTTCAATTATGAAAATCACCAATACTCTATCACTACTATGTTTGCTAAAAGAAATTCTAGTTCCAAGCCTGTTATTTGCCACAACTTAGTGTATCCATATGCTATATACATGTGTCATGAAGCTAAAGGAACCAAGATCTTTGAACTTTCTCTCAAAGGCCAAGGGACGTATGGATGCTCTATAGGTCAATGGTGGCTATATGTCATGCAAACACTAGTGGATGGAATCCTGAGCATGTAGCCTTTGTGGCATTGAATGTGAAACCAAGCGAGGAAGGAATTTTCCATTTTATGTTTGAAGGAACTATTGCATTGCTTCTTGCCCACTAATTATGAGCTTATATTTTAAGTATGTGTGGCTTGTTGATCTATAGCTCCTTTAAAATCCATGTATCAGTTTGTCTAAAAATAATGATGTGCTTCCTAAATATGCTACTTAGTTTTCTCTATGTAACAATGAACTCCCTCTAGAAGGGCTTACCTTAGGCTGAGAGAGTGTTCAAACCAGCTAGTTGTTCAACTCCTTAGTCATATTTCTATGTCCTATCTTATGCTTTTGCAATATATATATACATATTCCATTTGTATTTATTTGATAACTCAAGAGATATATATTTGTAAGGTGAGTACGGTATAATTATAGTTATTTATCATTATCAATTTATAAAAAGAAAAATTTATTTGATTTAGATAGAAAAGATCACTTAATCTTTACTAAACTAAAATTTCACATTTCATACATAATATTGATTTTAATTATGAGACAATCTTCAAATTGACATAATATTACAAGAAATTATCCAAATTAATGTTAATATAAGTTTAATGTTGAAGTTATTAGATTTCCACAATCCATATGTGCCAAATAGTTTCAGAATTTTGAAGTTTAAAGTTTTCACACAAAACATTTAATTTATATCTTTCCTTAATTCATTAAAATATGCATTCCATAAATTTGAATTCTTATGATTTTAAAATTAAAAAGAATTTAAATTTTATTTTCACATGTTTAATTCAGTCAAAAGAAATAGTGTTATTTTGTATTATTAAAGTTTAATTAGTTACTTAAAATCAAATTTTATACTATATAATTGATTAGTAATTTCTTCTATATCATTTATAACTTTTACTTTTTCTTTAAGCATTATATAATACTTAGTATATCATATTTAAAATAATGATCTTTTCCCTACCAAATTATTCACCTATAACTTTACATATATACATTAATATTTAAAAATAAATAATCATATTAAGTAATTTAAAAGGTAAACAAAAATTTTATTATTGTGTATAAGAATTTATATTATATTATGACATTAACATTGTCATCTTGAAACTTGACTATCTTTCCATCTAGATGATGTCTACACATTTAGAATAGTATGTGCTAGAACATATATTTTTGTGTTTTATATAGTTATAGTACATAGAAGGATACAACTTTGATCAACTTAATTGTCAATCATTTTAGCTTTCAAATTCTTATTACTTATGGAATAAATTTATAATAACAAGAAACTATAACTTCTTAACTAATGGATAAAAAATTTATAATCTCTTGTTAAGAGAAAAAAAAATAGTTAAACATGTAATGAAATATTACTCTAATTGTGAAGTATACCTACTCGTGTCAATTGTCATTTATTTTAAGCATGTTTACAAAATGAATTAATAGATTTATAGACCAAGTAGTATAGTCTTGCACAAAGATATTAAACAATCTTCCATTTGATTAATCATCTCTATTTACACATTCTCCTATACTCCACTCTATTTTATCTATATCTACACATAGATCTTCATATCTAATGTTTATCATGGGGTAAAAGTACAAAAGTCTGTTTCATTTCAGGCTAACTTGGAGGATTCGGTGGAGTAGTACTCGGCAGAGTAAGACTCGACCAAAAATGTGTGGTACCATGTGGCACCTACATGGAGGATGGGTGGTGGGGTTTTTTTGGCCGAGGAGGACTCGGCTGAATCCTACTCGGTCAAGTACTACTCATCTGAAAATCTATGAATATATAACATACCTGCTCCTCGTTAGCCCCTCATTTTCACACTACGAGTTTTATGGAGCGGGAGGGGATGAAGGGTGATTCGGTCGAATCTAAGATAGGGGCCCATTTTTTATTATTATTATTTTTTGGGTGATGCTATATATAATTGATATTTTTTAATATTTTAATATTGAAAAATGTTTTTTTGTAAATTTAATGTTTTTAATATTTATAGAGTGTTTAGGTTATTTTTAAATTTGATGTTTAGAATAAATGACTTAGATTAAATGGTTAAATTTAATGCTTTAATACTCATGTCCTATGTAACCCTACACCCTCACTTCAACATAAAAACACACTTTCCACAAATAACACCTATGATAAAAACCCCATGAACACTTTCCAAAACAAACATCTTACCAAATCAACATTCTACTTACCAAAATATTAATACAATTACAGAGATCAATAATACCAAGGAACTAATCAAAACCAAGCATACACACCACCTCAAACCAAACATCACAAGCTATGTATCATCTTCCAAACTCATGTTTTTAATATTTATATAACCATTAAATCATCAAAGCATACATATCAACATTATACATGTACATAAAAGCATATATATCAATATTATCATTTACTCATTTAACCATTGAACAAGTCCAAGGGGATGTCAAAACTATTATACATATTGATTCTCTTGGATGCAACAATAGGGGTATATGTACATCAAAACATAAATATCAACATTATACATGTACATAAAATAATACATATCAACATTATCAAAGTCATTGAACTATTGAACATGTCTTAAGGGGATGTCAAAGCCATTATACATCTTAAGAGGATGTCAAAACCATTATACATGTCAATTATCTTAGATGCCACAATAGGGGTATGTGTACAACAAAGCATACATATAAAAATTATACATGTACATAAAAGCATAGATATTAACATTATCAAATCCATTGAACCATTGAACATGTTTTAAGGGAATGAAAAAACCAATATACATGTCTTGAGGGGATGTCAAAACCATTATACATGTTGATTCTCTTAGATGCCACAATAGGGGTATATGTACAAATCAAAGCATACATATAAACGTTATACATGTTTATCTAATGTTTAATATTTATGTAATTTTTAATGTTTACCTAATCTTTTTAGTGTTTAATGTTTATATAATGTTTTTAAAGTTTATAGATAATGTTTAATGTTTTTAATGTTTATCTGTGTTTAATGTTTATGTAATGTTTTTAATGTTTATCTAGAGCCAATTCATCTTGTGTAGAATGCTTATGTAATGCTTATATAGTTAGGATCTAGTTTAGAATGTTTACAAGTATGAATGTAATTTTTTCAATGTTTATATAACATGAAATTCATATTGTTTAGAATGTTTACAAGAAATGTTCAAGTAGAATGATTCATATATTTTTATAATGTTTAGAATATTGTACAATGGTTTGAATCTTTTTTACATGTATATATGAACTTATTTTTAATTCTAATTAATGTATGCACACATGCATATTCATATATATTTTCATATATTTTAGATCACATGGCTTCTAGTGGTTCAAGTCGTCATTCTTCTGAGCAGAGTTTCCATCTAGATTTCGAGAAGACCTCACATAGGTTTGAATCTCCCAGTACTCCTCAGGATAGGGAGAGAACACATCATCAGACCATCTTGAGATTGCACGCATTTGCAAAACATTGTTGTCCTTCCCAATAGGGAAAATTTATCTTCCATCGGAGATGAGCTTATGTGTATGATTGACCTTGCCCAATCATACAACCCCTATGATGACCCAAATATTGATCATTTCTATGCCTCTTTATCTCGGACTGTCTCTGGCACTGTTAGATGGAGACATGTTGATATGGATGTATCCACTGCCAATGTCAAATCCATGTTCCCCTGGTACATGGAGAATAAAATGGTTAGAGGATATCGAGTCACTAGGTGTAAGGATATACTTGACGCACCATTCATATACCCTAGATAGTTGGCGACACATCATATGTGGATGAAAAATGATGAGCTGCAACAGTATTTCTCCAAACAATTATTTGCAGAATTTCATCTAGGTTATGATGTTGATTACACTGATTTTCCACAACATGTTGGACAGGGTAAGGAGAGATTTGAAAATAAATTTAGACGCCTAAATGTACCACAACCCCATAGTAAGAGGGTATTGGTGGTTCCAAACCTTTTGGTTCTTCCAAAAGGTTTGGAAACTGCCATAAGTGTAAGAGATCTGGCAGCTGAGGATGCGCAACTTGGCATGTATTCTAGTATTTCCACCATTGCGACTTAGGTTGATGAGATGACATCAGATCATGTGGTTAGATATATGCTACTTTCTCATACCAACTCTACTATTGATCCTTCAGATCCATTTTATGATTTGTATATCCATTATGAGCTACTATCTCCTGTTGAGATTTCACGGTTACCTGAGGATCATCTACGTGAGATGAGATCCTATTTCTTGAGTGATCTTGTGGATGCTTATCAAGATTTTTCGACATTACATGGGATCACTACCCAGGAGATTCCAACCTTCATTAGACGAGAACTTTGAATACCCTCCACTGGTAGCATCCATAGAGGTGGAGATCCAGAGTCTAGTACTTGGAGGCAGGAGGATATATTGATATGTTCTAGAGCTCCTCCGCAATAGATAGCGGTTGATCCTACACCATTCACTCCTACACCTCACACAACAGGAGTTTGAAAATGAGCATTTTCATCTCTTCTTATGGATGACGGTATTGATCTAGATGTAGACTTTTCATTAAACTCTTATACGATATCTGTCATTGGCATGCATTCGAGGAGACAAATATGGTTAGAAACCAAATTTTGATTTTGATTTAATTCTATATATAGCTTGCTATATATAAAATTTAAATATTGATTATGTACATATTTTTTTGAATTTTATATATTACAGGATATTATAATGGCCACAACCTATAGAGAGTTGCAGGCACTTGGTGATCTTATTCATCGAGATACATAGGTAAATTTACATATATATAAACATGTGTGTTTTATTTTATTTTTAAATATATAAATTTAATAATTGTACATGTACACATTTGTATATTGTAATTTTTTAACATGGAATTTGTGTACAATGTAGGCCCCTCGAGCAGATAGTGGATCCAATCAGGGATCGGATCGGGGCATGAGCTAGAGATATTGTTAGATTCTCGCTTGATATTTCATACATTTGTAAGCATATTTAGACATTCTATATATTTCTATTCATTGTGGAAATTTCTAGGTATATTCTAGAGATTTCATACATTTCTAGACATTTATAGACTTATTTTAGACATTATAGACATTTCATGTGTTACATGTTTATTTTTAGACATTTCATGTGTTGCATGTTTATTTCAGGTCCATTTCATGTGTTAGATTTCAATTAGATTATTTATGATGTTTGTTTGTGTGTATATAATGAAATTATATGAGTTAGGATCAAGTTAGTTTTGCCAAGTTGGACATGGAGGTGACAGGTTTTGCCACTCTCATGTCCACAAGTGTACATCGTGCCTCAAATTTATGCCACCTTATTGTGGAAAAGTCTTCATTCCTTAGGCTTTGGGGGATTAAAAAAAGTTAAAATCAAGGATAAAAGTTAAGTTTTTCCTCCAAGTTTGATCAAGATTTGAGCAGCCAAAGAACACCAAAAATGAAAAAATCATACCTTTGAGGAAAGAATTCATGATTATGACCTTGAATTTGGAATGAAATTGGTAAGCAAGGGCTGGATTTTGGAAACAGACTAAATTTTTTATGAGTTGGTAAGTTGAAATGAAATTGTGAATTGATAAAACCCTTGTTTATTGGCAAGTGAAGTAGGGACAAAGGGGGGTTGGAAGCTGAGCCCCTCTTGTCCAAGGCTAGACATGGAGCTGGAGGATTCCATTGCCCTCTTGTCAACCCTTGGACAAGCCACCCCAAAATTCCACCAATTCCTCCTCAATTTTAAAACTCGCATTTCCAAAAAACTCACCTCTTAATCAATCAACAAGGGGAAAATCAATTATTTCAAAGGATAAAAATGAATTTTTATTGATAAGACCAACAATTTTGGCCACAAGTTTAGAAAATTAGTCATGAGTTGCCATCAAACTTCACAAATAGCATCTCAATTCAGGAAGAAACATCTGAATTTCAAACCTTAGCAACATCAAATATGGGTTGTAAGCTTCATGATTCTCAACAAAATTAGAGACTAAGCACTACAAATTACAAATATGGTCATAAAAGTTAAGAGTTTAGAAGTCAAATCATATCAAAATTAGACCTTAAAGGCATTCAAATTTTTGGCATTGGTGTGTAAGGTATATGATTAAGATTTGACAAAAGATGTTACTTCTTGAAGAGTTTGAACTTAATTGGATGAAAATGAAAAAAATTTGTTGAATTCATATGCTTTTTCATTAGATTGCATTTACATGTTAGATTTTAGGATAAAATGGAGAAGTTACAAAGAAAATTATTGAAGGATTGTTCATGAGTAGCCTTGTTTTGAACTTCATTTCTTGTCATTTGATTTTTAATATTTAAGAGAAATGAATTTCAAATTCAACACTTCATGTATGATGATGCATGTAGGTTGAAGATTCTTAGAGAATGGAGGGTTGTGGCAAGATTAAGTTCGATGGCTTCAAGAAAGAGTCTGTAAATGGCCAACCTTCCATCAAGGAGGACAAACAAGAAGGTGGTTTGAGGTCGAGGATAAGGTAAAGATGTAAACTCAAGATGGAGATCAAGGAACAAATTATGCAAGAAAATAATCAAAGGTACAAGTGAAAAAAAGATCATGAAACTTGAATTTCCTTTGGAAATCCACATTCAATCAGATCAAGTAGATTAATCTAGTTACATGAAACTTTTAGAATATCAAGGTCAAGAAGCCAAATTGAAAAAAATAGAAATTTATTGAAGATGAAGATTTGGGAATATGAACCATCACAATTGAAGGCTTGATGATGTTGAGTATCAATAGATATTTTCTCATCACCAAGGAATTGGTCAGCTCTATCAAATAAGCATACTAAGGTGGTGTCCACTCATCTTCAACCAACCACAAGGCTCCAATTGCACGTGACCAAGCCTATTAAAGCATATCATACCAAGTTTACATATGGAGTCCACTTGATGTTTCTACCTAACCAATTTTTTGATTGGTCAATTAAAGCAATGTAATTTTCTCATTGGCCCACGAGGTAGTGCCTTGATGTAATTGGTCAATCATTTAATGTTTGTAGTTGGTAGTGAGATTAGGACTTTGTTGACATAATATTAGCCCTTGATCTTGAATTAATCTTGGCCACTCATTCTATTTGAACAACTATAAAAGGCCAAGGTTTTCTCATTTGCAACTCATTAGATTAGTTTTAGAGCAAAGGGAGAGACTTGTTAAAATTGTTTCTATAATGTTTTCAAAGTAATTGCTATTTCATTGTCGGTGTTCATGGTGGATTACTTGTATTATTTTGGAGTATTGCATTGTTTATACATCTCCTCACTTAGAGTAAATTTTATTAATGTTGATTAGAAGTAGTGTTTAGTCAAATGGAATATACTTTGGATGCATCTTTGTTGAACTCACATAGACCATACCACTAGCATCCTAGTTGTTGTAAGTCTACCTTTCATGGTCAAGCCGCATATTCATAAGCTTAACTTCAATTATTGCTTGCACATTTATAGGCATCCATTAATGGTGTTAATGGAATGGTAATAGTTTGAACATCCTACATTTACCTTAGGAGATTGCACTAACTTGGTTGATGTCGATGGCTAAACTAAGTCCAGTTGAGTCACAAGGACATTCACAATTTCTTACATTATATGAGTAGAATAGCTTTACAAATCTTTTATCCATTTTCAATTTGTTTAGTTGGAAATAGTTGAAGTATTTTATGTCCTTTGAATGAATAATGTATGTCCCTTTGTGATGTTAGCATATCACATCATTGCAACCAAGTAAAAATCCGCAATTAGAAGGAACCTTGGGATTGTCTTATTTGATCACACGGTCCATATGCATTGTTTAGCATATGAGCATCTTTGTTCAAAAGATAGTTGGAAATTTGGTGTTTCAATTGGAATACTAAGTATTTGATTTTTCATGTTGTAGTGGCATAAAAATTACATCAACAAAAATTGGCAATAAGAGGGCTTTGAACAAAGTTCATTCATGGAAGTATTGGCAAGTATGAGCTTCAAGTTATATCTAAGATATTAGAGATCTCTTCAAAAGTGAAAAAATAAAAAATAAAAAAGAGAGAGAATTTTGAAAAATTAGAAAACCCAAAGGGAAGAGGCTTCTCAATGGATAGGCAACAGTTTCATGGTCAAGGTATTCATCAAGTCAATATTTCTCAATTTTGGGAGGCTTTGAATGCACAATTATATCCCCAAAAAAAAATTGAATTGGCATCACCTTGTGAGTCCAAGATTCATGGGACAACTAAGCATGAAGAGATGAATTGTTTGACATTTATATCAAGGGTGGAGCTAATTTTACAAAGAAAGATGTACTTTTGGGATATCCTCAAATCGGTCTCATTTTTTGAATCCACTAATAGAGCCAATATGTTTGCAAATAATTTTAAAGAGACGATCAAGAAAGGATTAACTGGGGAAGAATCATATGTAGAAGGTATGTTTCTCTCCTGTTGATGTAGATTACACAATATGGCACATTCAGAATTCACTTGTCAACCATGCCAAGATATTATCAAGAAAGCCAAGCAAGAGATGGGATGGTACAATTTTGAGCAATCGAGTATAGACCAAATTTGGAGTGCATGCCTTGAGTGAATGAGTTTGGCATCAAAGGAAGGTAACAAGGATAACATTCAACACTCAAGTTGGACACCAAAAGATGAGCATATTGCATCGTCATCCAATGGAGAAGAAAATGACTTTCAAGAAGATGGCATGGTCGAACGTAATGACCAATGCAATCAAGTGGATGATGAACTCTCATGCATTACATCACAAGAGGAAGGTGTTGAAAATAAAATCAAGGAAGCAATCGAATTTATCCAAGGAAGACAAATGATAGCAAGTGAAGATCAATCTTTGGAAATACTTGAAAATGAAGAACTATAAGTCATTGTCCCAAGAGAAGATCATCAAGAGTTTGAAGTAGAAGACTCGTCACATTAAGGAAATGGTGATCCCGATATGTTTCAAGAAGTGGCAATACTTGGGGAATTTTCATTCATGATACAGAAGGAAGTTCTTGAGAGTGAATTGCAAAAAGTTTCAAGCATCCTTGAAAAGGAAGACAGTCAGGTAGATGGGTTGAAAAATGAATTCCAAGCTATCACAGATGAAACCAAATACAAAGAACAATTTTAAGGGCATGCTAGAAGATGTCATAACCACAAAGATTTTCAAGGGGTGCTAAAAGATATCATGGGAGAAGTACAAAAGGAGGCATTTCCAAAGATATCTCAAGATAGACAAGTTGTTGCAAGAGGTATGATCTATCACCAACTTTGACCTCCAAATGCATTGCCACTTGAGATGCTATTCAATAATCAACTCATGAAAATATTTAAAGGTCCACCTATCAGTCAAATCCTTATCTTTTGAGGGCACCATGCTTAATGAAATTACAAATGGAGAATTGCAAGATGTTCCTAAAGAAGAATCAATTGTCAATCTCATGTTAGATGATGAAGCTTCAAGTGTCTTTCATGAGAATATGCAAGATATGTTATTCATGACCAAGTTGCTCCCATGGAGGATGAGAATGAAGGACAACTTGAGGGATTCTATTTGATGAAAATCTTGATAAAATATTTGGAGGTCAAATATCAAAGAGTCATTATTTTTTAAGACATACTGACAGAAAGACACAAGGATGCATGGTTTGTGCTACATAAGGATAAGCAAGTGGAGGAGATACTACATGGACCTGAGTTCACGATGGATCTTGTATTCCTCTCTAACGAGTTCAATGTCAATACCAGTGGGAGAATAAACCACCAACTCCAACCTCGTGAAGTTGTGTATAGGCAACAAGAATTTGAACCAAAGTACCCATTCGAGGCACACCAAGTTGTTTATTTCCTTGCTTTTAATGTTGAAAGTTATTGTTTTGATTATGAAGACTTAGGACAGACAATCTGCGTTTGGATTGATCATGGACCATATGAGTTGCCTCAATTATTGATTATACATGATGCATTTCCTGAATTTGAGCCTGACATGGCAAAAAAAAAAATTGGAGTACAAGGATAAGTTTTCCATATTGAGAACCATCACCAAGTCTTGTTACTCTTGAAAATTTTGACAAACCATATTAGGTCAAGTATGTATATAAGTCCCTCAAGGGTTATTCCTTTAAGCGTTGTGTACATCATTAGAGTAGGTTTTTCTTGAATCATTTTATTCAAGAAGGTTAGAATAGGTTTCATTTTTATCAATTAGTTTAGTTTATTTAGTTCATAAATCTACCTCAAGCCATTTGACTCAAGTAGTTTAGTGGCTTAGTGGTTTGGTTGCTTTAGTTTAGTTGTTCCTTCTTTGGTTAGTTTAGTTTAGAGGGGTACCAATTTGTGAGAAAGGTGATGCATTATACAACACACTGGTGTTTTCCCAATAGATTTGTTCAATTCATTTCTTGGATCTCTATGTGAGGTTCTCATGAATTGTAGATGGATTTCTAATTACCTCATCTTTTAAAAAGGATTTGTCCTAAATTTGGAAAGAAGTCATATGTTGTGTTTACGAGTACCTAAGTCTTTTGATTACTATATTTTACTCACATTTAAGTGCTCTAAGTCATTGGAGTCTTCAAGGAGACATTGGAGTTAGTAAAAAATTCTTACACCTACTTCAGTGCCACTGAGATTTCTCAAAACCCATTATGAGCTTCATTGCTTATGGGCCAAAATAAAACATGAAAAGAAAAAAGCAATATCAAAAGGAAGAAAAAAGAAAAATTCATGATAGGAGAGTGAGTTGGTATGGGCAAAACGTATGCTCCCCATTGATCTTGAATTTGACTCTCAGACCTTGATCTTTAAAATATTGAGAAAATGAAAATAAAACAAAGAGAATGAAAAAAAAACAAAGAGAAAATTCAATGCCTTTTGGCTTTGGGTGTACAAATATCTCTATAGGTACTATTCAATGCAAATTTGTTGGAAGTAAAACAATGTCCATCATGCAATCACAATTGTAATCTCATCAAGGCTATAGGTACCTAATTGGCAATGAGGCTTTATCCAAGATGCTTTTAAAGTATGGATGTCCTACATAGATAAATTACAATAGATCTTAGGAAACTTCCAATGGTCTTGTCGAACGGGGAATGAATACACTTTCACACACGAGTAATTGAGGATGAAGCCTATTAAACTCAAATCATGGTTTCTTCCATTTTGAGTGCATTTCCTATTTGTTTGATAGGTGAAAGGGGATTGATCAAAGGTTCTAGGTTCCAAACAAATTCTATCCTTGAAATGTTCAAGAACATTTCTTTGGGTGGGTGGTAGATGTTGTGGGGTTTTCACACCATCACCCAATTGCAAATGGGGAACCCCTGTTTTTTATTTGACAGTAGGAGTAGGGGTCTTAGTTTCCCTTGGAAGAAATTTTGAAGTCTCCCAAGTAATGAGATGTAATTGAGCAACTCTTGTCCATTCTAGAGCCAAACTAGTTGATCTCATAAAGCAAGGAAATTGGTTGTCAACTAATTAATAATTCCCCAACCAAAATGTGAAATTAGACCCTTGATTAGGAAAATTTTTTATCAAAACTTGTGAATTGAGGTAAAGTTATAGATCAAAAGGGAGAAATTTGAAATAAAATTACAAGGAAAATGAATCAGGCTAACCAAGCCATGGTGAAAAGCAAATAAAGAGTGGACATGGAGGTAGCAGATTCTACCACTCTCTTGTCCAAGGTTGGACACGGAGGTGGTGGGTTCTACCACACTCATGTGCACAACTAGACATCAAGGCTCAAATTTTCACCACCTAATTGAGGAAAGAACTCAATTCCTTGGGCTTTGGGGGATTTTAAAGAAAAAGGTAAAGGATAAAAGTTAAGTATTTCCTCCAAGTTTGATTAATACATGAGCAGCCAAAGAACACCAAAAATGCAAAAATTAGACCTTTGAGGAAAGAATTTGTGATTATGACCTTAAATTTGGAATGAATTTGGTAAGCAAGGGATGAATTTTGGAAGAGGACCGAACTTGGAATGAAGTGGTAACTTGAAATGAAAATGTGAATTGATAAAACCCTTGTTTGATGGCAAGTGAATAAGGGGCAAAGGGAGTCAAATTCTTGTCCAAGGTTGGACATGGAGGTGGCGGATATCGCCACCCTCTTGTCCACCCTTGGACAAGCCACCCTAAAATTTTGTCACTTCCTCTTCAAGTTTAAAACTCACCTTTCCCACAAACTGTACTCCAAATCAATCAACAAGGGGAGAACCAATTATTTGAAAGGCTAAAAATGTTTTTTTATTGATAAGAGCCACAAGTTTAGCAGATTAGACACAAGTTGCCATCAAACTTCACAAACAACAATTCAATTCAAGAAGAAACATCTAAATTTCAAACCTTAGGAACATCAAATATGGGCTATAAACCTCATGATTTTCAAAAAAAAATGAGACTACGCACTACATATTGCAAATTTGGGCATAAAAATCAGAGTTTAGAAGTCAAGTCATTTCAAAATTAGGCCTTAAAGGCACTCAAAGTTTTGTAATCAATGTATAAGGTATATGGTTGAGATTTGGTAAAAGATGCTACTTGCTAAAGAGTTCGAGCTTAATTGGATGAAAATGAAATTTTGATGTTGAATTCATATGCTTTATCACTAAAATTTCATTTGCATAATAGATTTTAGGATGAAATGGAGAAGTTCTAAGGCAAAGTATTAAGGAATATTTCTTGAGTAGCCTTGGTTTTGAATTTCATTTCTTGTCATTCAATTTTCAATCTTTAAGAGAAAAGAATTTCAAATTCAATACTTAATGGATGATGATGCATATAGGTTGAAGATGCTTAGAGAACAAAGGGTTGTGGCAAGATTAAGTTCAAGGGCTTTAAGCAAAAGTCTACAAATGGCCAACCTTTAATCAAAGAGGACAAACAAGAACGTAGTTTAAGATCAAGGATAAGGTGAAGATGCAAACTCAAGATAGAGATCAAGGAACAAATTATGCAAGAAAATCATCAAAGTTACAAGTGAAAAAAGATTATCAAACTTGAATTTCTTTTGGAAATCCAAGTTCAATTGGATCAAGTAGAGTAACCCAATTACATGAAACTTTCAAAATATCAAGGTTAAGATGCCAAAATGAGAAAAAGAGAAACTTCATGAAGATGAAGATTTGGGAATATGAGTCATCACAATTGAAGGCTTGATAATGTTGAGTATCAAGAGATATTTTCTCATCGTCAAAGAATTGATCGAGTCTATGAGATAAGAATGTTGAGGTGATGCTCACTCGTCTTCAATTAACGAGAAGGCTCTAGGTGCATGTGTCTAGGCTCGTTCAATCAAATCATGCCAATTGTACATATGGAGTCCACTTGATATTTCTACCTAACCAAATTTTTGGTTGGTCAATTAAAGCAATGAAATTCTCGTTGGCCCACAATGTGGTGTCTTCATGTAATTCATCAAGCATTTAATGCTTGTAGTTAGTGAGACTAAGGCTTTGTTAGCATAATCTTGGTCCTTGATCTTAAATCAATCTTGGCCACTTATTATATTTGAGCCTTCTCATTTGTAACTCATTAGATTAGTTTTAGAGTAAAGGGAGAGACTTGTTGAAATTGTTGTTATAATACTATCAAAGTAATTGTTAATTCATTGTTGGTTTTCAAGGTGGATTACTTGTATTATTTTGGAGTGATGCATTATTTCAACATCTCCTCACTTAGAGGTGATTTCATTAATGTTGATTAGAAGCAGTATTTAGTCGAATGGAAGATATTTTGAATGCATCTTTGTTTAACTCACATAGACCATACCACTAATGGCTTGCTAATTGCAGGTCTACCTTGAGTGGTCAGCTGGCATATTCATAATCTTAATTTCAATTATTGAGTGCACATTGATATGCCTCCATTGATGTTGTTAATAAAATGGTAATAGTTTTAACATCCTACATTTACCTTTGGAGATTGCACTAGATTGGTTGGTGTTGATGATTAAACGAAGTCTAGTAGAGTGACAAAGACATTCACAATTTCTTACGTTCTAGGAGTAGAATAGTTTTGTAAACCTTTTATCACTTTACATTTTATTTGGCTGGAAATAGTTGAAGTAGTTGATGTCCTTTGAATGAACAATGTAAGTCCCTTTGTGATATCAACAAATCACATCATTACCACCGAATGAAAATCCACAATTAGAAAGAACCTTGGGGTTGTCTCATTTGATCACACAATCCATAAACATTGTTTAGCATATGAGTATCCTTGTTCAAGAGAGAATTGAAAATTTTAGTGTTTCAGTTAGGATGCTAAGTATTCAACTCTGCATGTTATAGTGGCAGTAGATGCTAAAAAAACAATTTAGCTATCAGCAACTACCCCATGACAAGCAAGATTATAGTTATTAGTTAGTCATACACCAATGAAATCTGCCCACATAAGTTGACAGGGTGGTCATCATTTTAGCAAATGCTTTCTATCTGTCTTACAACTGATATAGGAGGTGCTTTAGTTGGCCAGTTTTTATAATTTGCACCATGTTGTTTGTTACCCTTGCAAAGAAATAGACACCCATATCATTTCTGTACCCAAAATTTTGTATATAAAATAGACAGCCATGCTTGTTTACAATTTTGTTTTCGGCATTGTTACCAAATCCAGCCAGATTTGATTCAAAACAACAGTAATCCATATTTTTTGGACCAGCTAGATTTGTCAGACTCTATTTGGATTTTTCAATTGCCATAGAAATATTACAGCCATTCAGATTTTGATTGTTTCTCCTCTAAATGAATCAATTGTTTTGAACCGGGTAACTCTTGCCAGATTGATAGCTTACAATCCGTTTACATTCAAGTGAGAACGTTTAGATGATATGCCACAACATAAAAGTTCTCGAAACTTTAAACACTGTAAGGGCAGAATCTTCAAAAGCACCCACCAAATCAGCCCCTGGCAAATTTACAAATTAATGGAAGCTAAAATATTTGCTAATAAAAAATGCTATTCCGTTGCTCTGAAATTTTTGTTAAGGTCCTCTTCTCTGCACAAAAATTAAAGATAGGCTGAAGATATATATATATATATATATATATAATATACAACAGATCTGTGGTATAAATATTGCAGTGGACAGGATAGAACCTGAACAAATAATTCCAGCACCATATTTCTGTGTGAAATTATATGATCATGAGGAGTTCATTACTTCTCAAAGGTACTAATAATTCAGGTTTTCTAGGTTATTAAACTGAAAGACAAAATGAACTTATAGCTTATAAGATATATCTGCTATAATGTAACTTAATTGGATAACAAAAGGTTCATATTTTTGCTGATGGCAGGAAAACATGTAAATAGTAAATGATTTGATTTTGTTCAATATCATCCTCTCCACAAGATTAACTGACACCTATCAGGTCCGATAAAGATTTTTAAGATACTTTATTACGGGATGAAAGTTTGAAGCAAGAGGCACAATGGAATCAATTCGCATGTGCTGAGCATTTCCACTTTGTGGCTTGCGCAGCACCATTTGGAACATCTGCCCTTCTAAGAATCTAGCAGAAGCTTCCACTGCAAGCAAAGACAGAAAAAAGCATCATGAATAAAGTACGATGCAAATATTAAATAGCATGAGCCTGGAGTCTATGTTAAAGTTATGCTATTTTGATATTTCATATTAGGATGGTAAATATGGTATAAATCATAGCAACAGGACTGCGGTCATTAGTAAAACGTGAACAGAAAAAACCTACTGCATATAGGCAACAATGAAGCCTAGGGTTTATGCCAAAACAGAATTTAATATCTATCTTCACTAAAATATCTTTAGATTATCTTCAAATCTGCCTGAATCAAAGGTTTTCATCCACTAACTCAGTGGGGGAAATTAAGGGGCGTTTGTCCTCTAATTCCGGGCCCTGAGGATTTCATCCTCAGGTTGTTGAACCACAGTCCACGCTGCACAAAGACTAATAATTAGCTATAAAATGCATTCAATGATGCTTCATAGACATAACTTTTCATAATGCCCCTTGGCTTTTCATTAAATTTAACTTTAATTATAATTTCATAATATTAACCAATCAAGCATTGCCCCTTACTTTTCCATTTGATATCTTTTTTTTGTCTTCTAGTTCTAAGACTAAAGGTCTACGATTACTCTTAGTTTTGTCATTACTTTTTGTTGCCTTATGATAGGTTGTGATAGCTGATTTTGATTTTATCTTATTTGATGTCTTGTAATGACTATTTACAACTGCATCTCATTTTAAACTGTCATAATAATATTTCCAAATATTTAATCTGATTTAATTTTGAGCAAGATTGTTGATCCTCAAGCAACCATAAATTTGGACTCCATAGAACCAGATATTCAATCACTGTTTTATTTCTTTGCTTTCTTTCTCTAAAATTTATAAATACCTCAAGAATCAGGATCAATTTTCCTTCATCTTCTAGTGAAAGGAACTCTATAGAAGAGGCAATTTGACTATCCAATACTTTTTTTAAGCAAGAGACATGAAATACATATAAATTTTACTCTTTTCTGGTAACAACACTTCATATTCGATCTCCCCAATACATCATATGATTTCATAAGAGCCATAGAATTCTGGCTTTAACTTCTCTACTCCACTCTTCTTTAAGGAAAGACTGTCTGTAAGGTTCTAACCTTAAGAAGACCTTATCTTCTACTTCTAACATTATCTCAAGTCAATGTTGATCAACATATAACTTTTCCTGATTTTGTGTTCTCTATAAGGTTTCTTTAACATACTCCAAAAATTTGACTTTCTCTGACTAGATCTTTGCCTCTAGTACTTTGCTATCTATTATGACCAAATCCACAAAGGATAAAGCATCATAAAATTCATAACCATATAAGGCCTTCAAAGATGTCATCTCAATGAACATATGATATGTGGTATTGTAACAGTGTTGATATGTGGTATTGTAACAGTGTTCCCACAAATAAAGCCATTTTGACCAACATATTTCATGTCAAGCTACGCAAATGCCTTCAATCCATTTGTTAACTATTTCTGTGTTAATCAATCTATGGATGATGACTAGTATTGAGAGATAATTCAGTTCCTCTGAAATGAAATTTCTTGCAAAAGCAAGCTGAGGAACCATCTCTATCACTTACTATGTTTTTTGGTAACTCGTGTATTCTTAGACCTCTTTGAAAAATAATTTGGCCATTTGAGGTGCCTTAAACTGAAAGATGTCAAACAGCATAATAGCCCAGACTTTTAAAAAAATCAATTGAAGCAATAAATTCAATACTAGTATTTTTAACAGCCTTCAAATCAACTGTAGTATACTCAGAAAATACATAGAACTCATAGTATGTTTGTTAAAGAAATGGATGATAAAGTAGTCTGCAAATTCTCAACAATAAGCAGTATGAACCAAATGTTTTAATGTAAAGTTGCCATGATGAACAAAAACATCTTAATACAGAATCTCTCTGCACTTTATGCTTATAGATGATATTGTAGTTCACGACATAGAGCATCTCAGAATCATCACATTAATTTAGCATACTTCCATAATTCTTGTAGACAAATCATACTTATACAGCTGAATACATGCAAACAGAAATATCGATACAACTCAGATCTTAATACTAGGCAAACTGGTGCAATAGCTACCCTGATTGCCAGATTGAATGTCTCTGCTCTCAAATGCAACAGCTTTCCAGCTATGGCCCTTTTAATAGGCACAGTCCCTATAAGCTACACTACCACATTCGCTCAGCACACCCCAAATTCAAAAGTCGGTTCGGCTGGGATTCGTAATCGGTTCACATTCGCTGGAAATTTTCTGTCAGACTGGGTAATTCGTTGGAAGTTCGCCGTGCGGGACCCTGGAGGAATTTCGATGGAATTTGTACGACTTTTTAAACAGCCGCGCGAGCCCGGGCAGAATTTGGATGGAATTTCAACGACGTTTCAATGGATAAACATTTTAATTATTATGTAATTAAATATTTGACTTTATTTACACCGAGTGCGGAGGATAGAGTAGATTGGGTAGGCTTCAACTTTCCCTCTCATCTCGTTTCTCGCTTCAGGTAAAGGTTGCATGGACGGCCTCTATTTATGCTGAGGGTGGAACGGGATCTAGTGGCTATGAGTATGGATATGCACCTTGGAATGGAACTACAGACTCTCGATCCCAAACTTTTTCTGGAAATGAAAGCTATTTGCGTATCTTTACCAACTACTGATTATAGTGCAGGTCTGCTGGTAGCTATGATGCCAATGGGCGTGAGGCTTTGGTTTACAATCGCCTGTATATTACACGTTTATTTTATAAAATTACAGAAAATATTACGAAAAATATTTAACGGTGGACTGTATTAAGTATTAACGTTAATCTATTGGACTGTAATAAATCAAATGTTTATCCATTGGACTGTATTAACATTTGATTTATTACAGATATAATATATTTGAATTAAATAATTAATAGGTAATATATAATTAAAGTATATCTATATTATATTTATATATATCAAATTAAAATTAGATATCTATACTTATACATATTAAATATATTATATCTGTATTAAATTATATATATATATATATATATTCTTGTACGGACGAACCCAAAACGAATCCGAACCCAACTTAAAAAAAATTTGGACGAATTTCAAACCCGAATCTAGAACCCGCATCCGTACTAGAATCCGAACCGGCAACTTAGCCTATAAGGCAATATAGGCACCTTTGGAGTGGCTTCATCTCAGATGATGCCCTTTCAACTCTGGCTGTAGGAGCAGCTTTCACCTGATATTGCAATTGAGACACCCTTACCAAACTGTGTCCCTTCTTGTCTGGTGCTGATCTCCTTGTTGAATCCATAAGGGTGACCTCTCAGAAGACCTTTGCAAAGCATTCACAACACATCAGGTAAACATTGATGTAGCATGGCTTTCATCCTGCTACAGCTGCCTCTCAGATTTGCATCTAAGAGAGTGATTTGCATTCGTTTAATGTAGAGAATTTATTAATAGTTTAACCGACATTAAATAAATTTCTGCCCTAGTCGGCCTAGAAACAATTAGGCAAAATCATTTAATATTTTCATTTATTAATAGTTTTAATTTATTGTTTTGAGGCTAGTCAACCCAAACATAAATTTGGAACATTGCAGTCCTCTCTGTAGGAGTTGATGATACAACTAGAGGAGCTAGAGTCATCTGCAAGTAAAACGCCTATCACACAAAAGAGATCAAGCAAAGATAATATACTCAATACATGAGAATTCTGAATTTGATTGCACAAATGAAATTGCGATTACAATGAGGTTGAATGGCATTATTACAATGCATAGATTAATTGCTTTTATAAAAAGCAATAGCCCTAAAATTAGGGGAAAAGCTAACTCAAACTAAAAAAGCAAACAAGAGCTAGATATGCAAATTAGAGCCAAACTAGACAGAACTAGGTTAAATTAGGCTCAACTAAAGCCCAACTAAGTGAACTTAAGGCAAGCATGTGCTCAAATAGCATAAGAATATGCATGAGAATATTCTTGAGCATGTGCACAATTAGAAATACAACATATGTATGTATGACAACATATATGCAAGCTCTAACACTCCCATCCTAAATTGCTTGTCTTCAAGCAATTCTCTCTTGCAAGCCAAGCTGAATGCCAAGATCCCATATTAACCTTAGAATCACTGCTTCAACATTCCGCTGCGCTACTCCAAAATATAGATCTCTCTTCCAAACTCCGTCACTGATCTTATCAATCCAAGAGTGTGAATGTTTCTTGATGCACCTCCATGTCACCGGAGTGCATAGCCATGGGACTTCCTAGATAAACTTGCAGCTATCCTTCATGCACCTCAATCTCAAACAAACCTAGCATTTCAACACTACAACTAATATTTGCAATTTATTGCATGGACAAATCAAACTCATATACTGTGAATCATTACATGATGCAATTATCTTCATACCTAGAATTTGGGTTGATATTCCACAGACATTACTATCTTAAGTCATTGAGGAGTCCTCTAGTTTGTCATCTTGAGACTTTAACCTTTCTTTCTACTCCACTATCACTTCTTCCTTGACCTCCTTTTGTGCTCCTATACTCTTCACCATTTCAAGTTCAACTTTCACTACTGCTGAAGTTTTCTCTTTAGTTCTCACTTGTCTTCGTTATCATACAATTGAAAAATTTCCTTTTTCTTGGGGTTATCCAATCCAGATTTCCCAAATAATCATCAAAAGGAAATTCAGATTTAATTTGATTAGGAAGCTCTAAATATTCTTCAAAGATTTTGATGGCTTCAAATGTGTACTTTTTCTAATCCAGTCATTCCATTTCAAAATTCTGTTCCTCATATCTTCTCCTTCGCCCATTCATTCAAAGCTCAAAATATTCAATAAAGATCAGGTCTTGATGGATGGCTAGCCCCAAGTTCATATATTTAGCGTGATATCTAGCTACTTCCTTAGCACATTCTTCAAGTTGTCATAATAGGATTAGATCCATAGCTTTGTTTTTTATGAAGCTACAAAACTACTCACATGCTGGCAGGAAGGTGGCTATGATACGACTGAAAGATGCCAAACAATATACTAGCCCAAACTTATAGAATAAATCAGTTGAAGCAATAATTTCAATACCAGTCTTCATAGTAGCCTTCAAACCAACTGTAGCATACTCAGAAAATACATAGAACCATAGTATCTTTGTTAAAGAAATACACGACACAGTAGTTTGTGAATTCTCAACAATAAGCAGTAGGAACCAAATGTTTCAAAGTAAAGTTGTCATGATGAACAAAAATATCTTAATACAGAATCTTCCTGCACTTTATGCTTATAGATGATATTGGAGTTCATGACAAAAAGCATCTAAGAATTGTCACATCAGTTTAGCATACTTCCATAATGCTTGCAGACAAATCATGCTAATGCATTGACAACTGAATACATATAAACAAAAATATTGATACAACTCAGATCTTAACACTAGGAAAACTGGGGCCGTAGCTACCCTGATTTCTAGTTCGAAAGTCTCAACATGGCGATATAGGTGCCTTTGGAGTGGCATTGTCTCAAATGATGCCCTTCCAACTCTATCTATAGGAGCAGATTTTGCGTGATATTGGAATCAAGACTCCCTTGCCAGCTTATGTCTCTTCTTTTCTATGTTGAGCTCCTTGCTGGATCCCTGAAGGTGACATCTCAGTGTTAGAGCATGCTATTTGTTGCATCGTACATGTAGTTGTTGCAGTGTGCGCATTTGCTTTTATTGCATTTCATATTTGTGCACATGCTCGAGAATATTCTTGAGCATATTCAAATGCATTGAGCACATGTTTGCACATGCATGCTTAGCTTAAGTTCACTTAGTTGAGCTTTAGTTGAGCCTCTAATTTAGCCTAGTTTAATCTAGTTTGGCTCTAGTTTGTTTTCCTAGCTCTAGCTTGTTTTTTAGCTTTAGTTAGCTTTTTCCTCTATTTTTGAAGTCGTTGCTTTCTATAAAAGCAGTTCATTTGTGCATTGTCATTCATTTTGTAATCCTTGCTCTTGATAAATATAGCAATTATTTTCTTGTTGTTGTCCTTGTGAAAGGTGTTTTCGTTTTGATGTTTGATCTTGCAAGTGCTTTTGTTGCAAAACTCAACTTGGTATCGGAGTACAGATTCAGCAAACCTCTTCTTAAATTTTGAGGGCTTCTTTTCTCAAGACCATTGCAAGGTCTCCAAATTTGCCTCATGTGGATTTGGAAGTAGGCATTTATTTAACACATTTTGGAGCTTCATGGACCTCACCACCACATTCACAGCATCCCAAAACCTATAGACCAATTGTCATTTTGTCAAAATTTGAGCCGTTATGTTTTGGGTGGTCTCTCTTGTGGGCACGCTCATCAAGGCAAGTACAAAAACTTTACGAAATTTCTAAGCACTTTGGACCGAAACTGACCTCACCATCGCAATCATAGTGTGCCCAAGACCACCTACTGTTTCATCATTTTTCGTTCTGGTGCAAATTTTGAGGCACTTTTTTTACCTGTAGGAATCATACAGGTTCGTACGGCCAAGTTGTCAAAGCGCACCACTCCAGTGCCCTTCGGTGCACTACAAGAATGCGCTCTACAAGCCCCAAGAACACACTCTAGGAGCTCAAAGTACTTTGGGTGCATCGCCTACCCTCACTAGTGCTCCGCCCAATCGCTGCCATGTGTTGCCCATTGGTCACCACTGCTTAGCTCGCTAGCATGTGACCAAGGGCTAGTATTTTAAGCCCTCTATTGTCCTTTTTAGCCCAATTGGAGGACTTTTTAAAAATTGGGTGTATATTGCTCATACAGTGTCCATTTTTTGAAAACAAGATATCAATGAAAAGCTGATTTAGAGGGTGCTATCCACTAGTGCTGGTTGTTTTGTCAGATTCTTCACTGATTTTCTGTACTGGTCAATGAAAGTCGGACCATCCTGTTCATGCTTCCAAGGCCATAACTTGGTCAAACGGAGTCTATCTCTTGAAAACCAGATATCGATGGAAAAATGGTTCAGTGCTCTTTCTAGAATTGCAGCTCTTTTCACCTAATTTTCACTCAGGTACTCAATGCATCCATTTGAAGTGATTTTTTATTTTTTTCACTTCACAGTTGTTGCAATTGCAGGAAGGTTTGTTTTTTCTTGTTCTGTGGAGGTTCTCTTGTACCTTTCAAATCATCATCTGTATCTTGCACTATGGGGGATTCCTCTTCCATAGAACCCCTCACTTCTCATAACTACCATGCCTGGAAAGCCCAAATGACTTGGTTACTTTTGTCTATAGGATTGTGGTCCATGTTGGATGAGACACAACCTAACTTGTGTAACATACCAACTATACTATCCGAAAATAGACAAAAAAAAATGACTTGCGAGGAAAGGAAATATGCTTTAACAACATAACTGAAATAGCAGCCTTCCATTTCCTATGAACATGAATAAGAATTTTGGTTAACTAATTCAAAACAAAGTTACCAGCTAATTTTCACATGAATCTGATTTTAACTAATCTGTTTCGTTACTTTAGCAGTATAAGAAGTTCAATAAGAATTGTAACATTTAACTTTCATAAGGAAACTAACAATAGATTGATATGCACTGTAAACAACAGAATTAACTACCAAAAAAATATTCATAGAACTTGAACTTGTTAATTCCATCTCTACTATACTTCTTTTAGCTTCCGACCTCCACAAGGCAAAAGAGTATCATCAGGGGCTTTTTCTACCCAGCCTTTGGTCCTAACGGTCACCCACACAAATTCCACATGGAAGTGGCTCAGCCCTTCCCAAGGGCATGTGAACATGGCTTCAATTTTCTTGCCATCTGAGACTTGGTGTAGAACCCACAGCTGCCTTATCCAACCAACCTATAGACATCTTCACCTATCAAGGTAACCTTCCTAGCTAGACATTACCCTACTGGTTCTAGTACCATGTTAATGTTTTAAACCAGAATATTATAAATGCAATAATCAGAACCTTTAACATCAAAGCACAAGATAATCAAACACAGATTTACCCTGGGCAAACCCTCCTACTCGAGGGAAAAACCCAGCCACACCCAAAGATGATGCCTTTATTCAGATCTCAAAATCAATACAACAGTTCTTGCTTATGATTGATGTCTTCAACACAATGAATCAATAAGACTGTTTTTTTCTTTTTATCAAAAATTTGTCTGTCTCTAACCATAACAATTAAATACAAACACAAAGAATCACTGAAATGCTTAACGATCACACAGATCGAAAGCAACAAGATAATATAAATATGTTTTCCTCTGCACTTGTATACTCAGAAAAAAAAGAACATTGAAGTTCTGAAATAACAGTAGAAACTGCAAATTAAACAATCTCAGAAAGAACTCCGCCCAGGCACGATAACACTAAAGTCTTAAGAAAGTTTGACCATCCATCATATAGCAATCACAAAACATAGAAAAGAAGAAGACAATACTCCACTCCTCAAAAGCTGAATGTGAACAGTCCACCCAATATGAACAAATACGGCAAGAATAAATATGAGCTGTTACACACAATTACTATCACCGTTGTCCATAATGAGAATCAGTGACATAAATGACACAGGCCCAAACAAGAAGAAAACTGTCGGCATGTGTATAGACACACTCACGATGCCAAGCCAGCATGGAGTATGTAAACACATGGTGCCAAGAAAAACGGCGCTTGTATATGATGCCAACTTAAATATGGTGCCAAGTCATCATAGAAGTTACCAGCGAACAATAGGTAAGGAAAAGAACTTTCACGAAATGAAGCCAATCTGAAATGTAATCACAACTGAGAACTGAAGAAGGACGAGCAAAGAAGATAGATGACTGCAGAGATTTGATGGAAGTAGCAAAGCAAGACACAGGTATAATGATCTCTATCGCAGCTATAAAAACATTAACAAGTAGGATTTGAAGTCAGAAATAACATTTGAAGGAATGTTACGTTACTTCTAAATTGCAGTGCGAGTCAGAAAATCATTACACCCTGTTGCCATTTCTTTTGCATAGTGTTGTGATAACCAAGAAAGTCAACTTAAAAAGATTTCACATACTGTGAATTCAAGTACAAAAGTTACTCAAATTGG
This sequence comes from Chamaecyparis obtusa, assembly GCA_027943335.1. Lineage (NCBI taxonomy): Eukaryota > Viridiplantae > Streptophyta > Pinopsida > Cupressales > Cupressaceae > Chamaecyparis > Chamaecyparis obtusa. The sequence goes on from BSBK01000600.1 coordinate 291,505, forward strand.
CAAGTAGTTGCAGTCTTTCTGAAACTTAAGAAATATTATTTATAGTTGTTTGCAGAGGAAGGATAAGTGCATTCTCTGAGGTTGTTTTCTTGTAGTGAGAAGGTTTTTTCCTGTGTTCAAGATGCTGATGATGTGGATTGTCATGAATGGTGTTTTCTATGTGTTTTAGGGAGAGGTTGAAGAAAGCCCTGCTACAAGAAGTATACAAAGATCATGACAATGTGTAAGTTGATGCTTCACCTTGTAGCTGTACGGATTTTTAAAATGCCAAAGATAGTTGTAGGGATTTTTAAACTTAATGGTCCAGCTTTCAGTGTTTAATGTGAAGCCGCAGGAGTTTCCTATGGTTTATTAGGGGTTCAATCCCTTATGGCTACCGCTCTGATTCTCCCCAAGGGGCGGGATACAGATTGCGGCATGGGTGCAGGACCAGGAAGTGTGGGTTTGTATAAGCCTAGTTCACCTTAGGAAGCATTCTCAAAGTTCTCCCCTAAGAGGAGAGATAGTGAGAATCTTGCATTCTGCCCTTTTCTACATCAAGAACCACACAGTGTGATGATGGCACGGCTCGTAATTGATGGTCGAATCCAAAGGCGACACTCTGACTTCTTTGGAGCTCTTCAACCTTAGGCTATCTCATGCAATCATGCAATCAAATTTCATTGCAAGACAAAACCGGAGATAATAGATTTTGTTGAGAAGATATTATCTGCGACTGGTCGGCAACAATTAGAAGTGGAAAACATCTGTAACGGCCTGTAGTTTGTTGCATTCCATAAATTGGAATTCCAGGGTCGTGGTAAGGGTTGGTCAGTTGGGTGTTGTTCAAATTTTTCATTCTCAGAGGAATATAATGTAAAAAAGTGTACAGCATAGAAAACAGAGTTTTTTTTAGTGAGTTTGTATGTTCATGTATCAGTTCTAATCTGTTTACATAATCAAGGGAATTACAAAGTTGCCTCCATATTATGTATTCAATCTTCATACTGAATTGAAAAATTAAAGATATCTTCAGTTTGTCATTGCGAACTTTTCTTGCAATTGTGTGATTTGTATATGGGTTTTCTTCAGGGAAGAAATTAAATGCTATATACATTTTATTATAATATTGAGTGAATAATAAGGCTTTTTTAAGCATGGCTTTGTAGTTGGTCAAATGGAGTCATTTATGTCAAGCATGAAAGCTAAAATTTAACAGACGAGAACGATTTTTGTTACATTAGCATATTTTATAATCTGAATATTGACTCTGAGCACTATGGATTTGGCACTGATCTCATGAATTTCTCAAGTTTGTTCCATTAGCCAACCAAAACCTAAATTCAAAATAATTTTTGCTTTACTATTGTTAGGAATAGATTTCAGCTTGATATAGTTTTGCTCTCAATGATCGTTGAAGCAAATGGGATTAATTGTTCAAGTGATGAAATAAAAGCCCCATTTACATAAACTTGAGAATCATCCACATTTACAAGTTTGTAGCTATTTGCTTGAATGAATATATCATACATACAAACTTAGAGTTAAGGATACCCTCCTGAGTCCTGTGGAACTCAAAGTGAAGAAGGTTTTACAACCTTGTTAATTGGTGTTTTCTTGTCTTCAATCTATGGATAGTGCTGAATCTGTGATCTAGGTCTTATGTTTTCTCTTAGGATTGAAGGTAGCAAGAGAAATCACCAACACCCTTGTCGCTTCTTTTTTTTTATTTTAAGAATGATTGTCATTCTCAAAAAGATTTGCAAGAGCAAAAAAGGAAAGAAAGTGATGGGCAGAGAAAAACTCACAGTTGAGCCTTCCACCTGTGAGCAGTTGAAGAAAAATGTAAACCTGTGTAAGATTTATGATGGTGGAGTTTCCAGTTACTTCATGGCCATGCAGGTCTATGATGTCATCCACTCAAAAAAAAAACGTGAACTCCTGGAATTTCAGGGAAGTCAAAATTGGAGGAGTGGAGTTTAAGGTGACAGTGAATGATAGCGGAGGCCACCAGGATCAGCAGCCAAGGGCAGAAGGTCAAGAGGTGTCACAAATCCGGAGACAAAGAACTCATTGAGGGTTTTCCCAAGCCTTAGGACGAGGTAAGTTGGCACATAATGAGATACTTCACTTTAGAAGGTTGTTTAGGAGTTAACCATAATTACCATTTTCCTCTGTTAGTGCATTTAAGGTTTGGAAAAGTTAATAAGCTTTTCTTTCTACATTTTATCTTCTCTAAAAGCCTCCATAATCAATGGGAACATTCTTCCCCTACACCAAGGTTTAATATACTGCATTTACCAATTCAACCTGCACAGAACTCCACCCCCCGCCCACTACTCATTTGCAGCCCAACACCAAAACCAAAGTACCCAGGGTCAATGATGTTTTCAGAGCCCTCACTCTGCTGCCAAGAATCCCCTTAGAATTCACAGCAGTCAGGAACTTGTCTCCCTGTCTAATTCCCTTAGAAGAATTGTGGCTTCTAACCGCCTCCCCGCGCGCCCCCCCCCGCCCCCCATGGCTACCCAAAAAGGGAACCCACATTCTTAGAAGGATATATATTGGTATATATTGGCAATAACAGAGAACATAATTACATCTCACATATCGGTGATATCAGAGATGCATCAGCAGTATATCCATTGACTACATCAGTCTTAGCATTGCTGCAATACATCTATCCTGCGGCGGGAGTGATATCAGAGGTACATCAACAGCAATATACATGTCTGCAACATCACAGTGACACATCAGCGATATCTGCATTGAATTTACAGCAATATAATACTTTTGTGGACCAGCACCAGCATTACATACATCTGCAAGTGACTACAGTAGTGACAAACATCCTGACATCACTAGGATAGACATACCGACACCAGCATACCAAATATATGGACATCTACATCTCGAGCATACAGACTTCTGCACATTGGGCATCCTGCCATCAGAACATCGGTCATACTGATATCACTCTTTCATGATTCCCAATGCAGAATAATCATTAGAAGGCCAATGTGCAAGAATTCTTGGGCTATGCAATTTGATTGAACATTAATTGAAATCTCAGAGTGCTGGTCTATCATTGCATATCTTGTCTATTTTGTTCTTTTGTATGCTTGGGATATTTCAATCCCGTCCTCGGAAACTTCGCAGAGCATCAAGAGCATTGGGCATAATGAAGAGGAGAGTAATGATGACTTCTAGCACGAGATGCAGGACAATGTAGAGGAAAAAATCAGTTGTTTGGATAGCAAAGTTCTCAATTCAAGGACACCTTGGCTAGGTTGCTTTCTATCACTAAAAACCTCATGGATTTTTCTATGGCTTCTATGGCTTATTTGCAGGAGGATCCAAACAGGAAGAAGGCAAGCTGAAAGAGGAGATGTTGGGAATAAGTATTCACATTAGGTAATATAAATATGAGCACATGTGGGTGGTGATAAATAAGTGACATAATAATATTAAGTTGTTAAACAACTTAATATTATTATTAGTTATATAGTTTGTTTAATAGGTTATTAGAGGTCATATGTTGAGTTGTTAAAACAACTCAACCTATTTGGGAATGTTGTTTCCTAAAACATGGGATTGAAGAATCCTATAAATATATATTGAATGAAAATTATAATGAAGAGAAGCATTATTATTTTATATACGTTTATTCTTTTGCTTCTTTGTCTCTGCCATATTTCAATATGGTATCAGAGCGGGTTTGATGAAATGGGTTGGTGAAATTATTCTCCACCCTGGTCATTGCAAATCCCTGTGCATCTGTATTGCTATAGACTTTAAATTAGTTAGTGTGAGCATTAGGATCGGTCTCTGTAGAATATTGAATTTGTTAGAGTATTGTTTTCATTGCCTGTGGATTGCACTTTGCCCCTTAATTGAACATATTTATTATGGGAATCAAATCCTTGTTCACAGTGATTTGATTTTCTGAGTTTGGCATTGGCATCGGGTTAGCAGTGCTGGGCATTATTTTTCCTTTGAGGCTTTCCAGATCTATGGCAGTGATAGCCATTCTATAGAAGCGGCATAGCTTTTGGAGTTGAGCAGTTGCCTTCCTTCCTGAATTGTAATATGTGGTAGTTGCATATCTATACCCGATATCAGGTCTCGCTGGTGATTTTGGAGGTCTCATTGAAATCCACATCAGGGAACCTCTTCGGTATTGGGCAGCATATTAAGCTATTCAGACCAGCATTCCTCCAATTAATTTGCCAACATTGAAGGGGATCACCAAATCCAGCCACCAATAAAGGCTCAAATATGTTTCTATAGTAATCACCAAAGATATTATTAGATCGGGCTTGCAGTCAAGGTTGCATAACAAGAAGCATTGATCAAGAGATATCAATTGCACTGTCGGCTTTTTTCTCCTGAGCCCATACTACGCCTGTCACGATCTCTATATTTGTAGTGTTGGTGCCATTGGGTTGTGCATTTGAATTTGTAGATTAATCAGTCAAAGCTTCGATCATTCCTTCCATGCCAGCCACTAGTGATTGCAAATGCAGTTAGTTTCCAACGCTATAAAATTGTTATGAACAGATTATGTTTTATATTGAATGAATGAATTTACAAATGAGCGAAGCTCATATATACAAAACCGAATATACAAAAATAGCAACTATCTAAAAGAATCGCAGAGAGCATTAAGGAAACAATATAATATTAGAAATATTCTAATACCCTCCCATAATGCTCAATCTATTAGTAACACCAATAGCCTCCCTAAATTTGACAAATTTATCAGAACCAAGAGACTTGGTGAAGATATCAGCAGACTGCTCTAAAGTAGGAACATACAACAACTGAATAGATTTGTCTTCGACTAGCTGACGAATGTAATGACAATGTGTTTCGACATGCTTGGTTCGTTCATGGAAGACCGGATTCTTTGCCAGTTTGAGCACTCCCTGATTATCACAGAATATAGGAGTCGGTCCTGACTGAGGAACATGCATATCTGCAAGCATCCGCCGAAGCCAAACTGCCTCACAAGCTGCCTTAACTGCTCCCCGATACTCTGCTTCAGTTGAAGACAGAGCCACCGCCTATTGCTTCTTACTAGTCCACGTGACAACACCGGATCCTAAATTAAACACATATGCAGTGGTAGACTTACGATCATCAACAGAGCCGGCCTAATCTGAATCTGTGTAGCCACATAGTGTAGTATCAGGACTCCGAGTGTACAGAAGGCCATAATCAGAAGTACCGCTTACATAGCGCAAGACACGCTTTGCAACTATCCAATGTACAGAAGGCCATAATCAGAAGTACCGCTTACATAGCGCAGGACACGCTTTGCAACTATCCAATGATCAACCCTGGGAGCTGTCATAAACCGGGATATGTAGCTTACTGCAAAACTGATGTCAAGTCTAGTGATAGTAAGATAAATGAGGCCGCCAACTAGTTGTCTAAACAAGGATTCATCCACAGCAGGTGAAGTGGACTGAGCTGACAATTTAAGCCCAGGTTCCATAGGAGTGGGAGCAGATTTACAATCCTGCATTTTGAACTTGTCGACAAGATTTCTGGCATACTTGGACTGAGAAATAAAGATACTGTGCTCAGTCTGCCAAACCTCAATTCTGAGGCAATAGTGCAAGAGTCCCAAATCTGTCATATCAAAGGTATGACATAAATCCTGTTTGATTTCAATGATCAAATGTTCTGAACTGCCAGTAATGATCAGATCATCCACATAGACAACTATAAACAATATAGTGTCATTTACATGTTTAATATACAAATTTGAATCTGATGGACTCCGATGAAAGCCTTGATCTGTTAAATATCTATCAATCTTCATGTACCAGGCCCGAGGGGCTTGTTTTAGACCATAGAGAGCTTTGACAAGTTTACAGACTTTGTGTTCCTGACCAGCAATCTTAAACCCAGGGGGTTGTGTCATGTATACCTCTTCCTGCAAATCACCATTCAGAAAGGCACTCTTAACGTCCATCTGATGGACTTTCCAACCAAACTGCGCTGCTAAGGCAAGAACAAGTCGTACAGTACTCATTTTGGCTGTAGGAGCAAAGGTCTCCTCATAGTCAATGCCTTCTTTCTGTGAGAACCCACGAGCAACAAGACGAGCTTTATACTTGTCTAAGGTTCCATCAACTTTGTATTTCACCTTGTACACCCATTTGCAACTAATGGGCGTCTTCCCTGAAGGAAGATCAGAAAGGACCCAAGTGTGATTTTTCTAAAGACTTTGGAACTCTGCTTCCATGGCATGTTCCCACTCAAAAATACTGTTAGCTTCAGAATAGGTCTGAGGCTCATAGACACTATGAATGTTAGCCACAAGAGCAAAATTAACTGTAGGTTGTTGTTTGCTCTTATTTCTAGAAACTCTACCTTCAATGAGCTCATCATCCCTGAGATCACTAATAGTTGTAACCCACCATTTGGGCCCGATCTCTAGAGGAGCTGGAGGAGGTTCAGGAGTAGCAACAGAGACAAGAAAAGGATTATGTTCAGGAGCCTCAACAGGATCAGCATCAAGTGCCTCAGGAAGAACATTATCTGTATCATCCCTCCCATCAGGGGGTGCTAAAGGAAGAGGAACACTGGAAGATTGTTCCTCTGAACACTGCTCAGAAGAAGACAGAAAAGGCCCTCGAGTTTCATCGAAAACAACATCCCGACTAAAGATAAGATGATCAGTATCGATATCTATCAATATGTATGCCTTATGATTGTCACTGTACCCTATCATCATGAGTCTTTGACTCTTAGAATCTAATTTGGAGCGTTTAGCATCAGGAATCCAAACATATGCAAGAGAGCCAAAAATCTTCAGGTGACTGATCTTGGGCTTACGACCAGACCACAACTCTTCTGGAGTTTTGTGCTTGACAACCTGAGTAGGAGAGCAATTAAGAAGGTAAAGAGCAGTAAACACTGCTTCTGCCCAATACTTATTAGGAACACTCTTGTGTTCTAACATAGAGCGAGTCATCTCAACAATCGTACGATTGCAACGCTCAACAACACTGTTTTGCTGAGGAGTGTAGGGTGTGGTGAACTGGAGTTTGATGCCATGTTCAGTACAAAAATCGGAAAATGCAGTAGAGCAAAATTCCCCTCCATTATCTGTTCTAAGAGAAATGATACTGCAGCCAGACTCATTTTCAACCAAAGACTTAAAGTTCTGAAATGTACTAAAACCATCTGATTTGTGTTTAAGAAAATACACCCACATCTTTCTACTAAAATCATCAACAATAAGCAAAAAATATTTGCAACCAGTAACTGAAGATGTATTCATAGGACCACAAATATCAGCATGAAGTAATTGAAGTACCTGAGATGTGTTGATGTGAGTTTTGTACCACTACATAACATATAGCAATTGAAATACTTGATACAGCGTACCAAACACTCAACCCTCTCTTGAAAAGTATATAAGATACTCCAAGGTTCCTCCTAAGATGAAATGCAAGCAAGAACTTGAGGGAAAAAAGCCAATCAAGACAATCGAGTAATCAACTTAATATCTAAACACCTAACTCTACTCTTGAAATTAGTTTTCAACACCTAAACTAGCACCAATGAAATGAAAGCAATTAAAGAGAGAGGAAAAGATAGGCCACTCACCAACAAGGGCTAGGAATCCTTTGTCTATGCAATTAGCTGGGCTTGATCTTCAAAATCTTCTATCTCCACAAGAAAATCTCCCCTTCTCCAATTCACTCTCAAAATCTGATTGCTATGAATCTTCTATCAATAAATTCTTCTATTACAAATCTGATTTGCCTCAACTCAAGCTTCTTCTCTTCATCAAACTCTCCAATTTTCGAATTTGCTTTTCGGATCTGCTTTTTCGGACTGCTTTTTCGCTCTGCTTTTTCGGACTGCTTTTTCGCTCTGCTTTTTGGGACTGCTTTTTCGGATTGCTTTTTCGCTCTGCCAAGAGAAAAGGAGAGAAGTGAATGAGATGGTGAAATGAAGTGGGGGAGAGCTCCCCTTATATACCAAATTTTGCCTCCAAAAAAGCAAGGCCGACTTTGTAGGAGGGAAAAACAAAAAATTAAAATTGCCAAATTAAACATGAATTAAATGAAATAAATTGCCCAGCCCTAGGGGATTTTATTTTAATTTAAAATTGGGTCAACCTAGTGCAAAATTATCGGTTTAAATTAGCCAAATCCGAAATTATCATAGGCCCTAAAATTGAAATTTTGAAAAAAGGTCATTTAGGCCTCCAATATAGCTTTAAACCCTCCCCATTGTGGACCCAATAACTTGCCTTGAATTTCACACCTCCTAGGCCTTAAAATACGTTGAATTTAACACACAAAGGGGCCCAATTTAAATTTCTAAATTACAAACACTTAGCCCAAAAAATATGATTTTAATGCATTTAATCATGACAACCAAAATTAATTTTTTATTATTTTGCAACCCAAAAATCATTTTGCAATTTAATTTCCATTTGGCAATTTTATCCTTTTTTATTTTTGCAATTTATTATCTCTAATTGACAACTTTAAATTTATTCTTTAATTTCCATTTTTCTCCACCAAAAAAAATTTACAAGATTTTCCCAAAAATATCCAATTTCACAATTAAATTTTGAAAATCTCGAGTTCTTCAATTTCATCAATTTTCAAAATTCATCTTAGTCTGAAAATTTTGCAAATTTGCCCTGCCAGATATTTTTCTAACAATCGAAATAAAATATTCCTATTGAATTTCGTTTGGCCTAAAGACAAAATCAACTGTTTAGGAAAATCAATGTTTCACACAAGGTGAAAACAAGCTATACCCTCCCAAGCACTTCAAAAATATCCCAGGTGTAAAATTTTCATTTCAAAACCTCTGGATCGCCCAAAAATTCGCTAAGGCACCCAAATACCCGGATCTAGAAAAATTGTCAAGGCTTGCTCAAAAAAAATGGGGGTCCCCAAATTCTTTGGGGCGATGGTGTGAAAACCTCACAACAAGATGCACGCCAAGAATCTCCAGCTTTGAAGGGAGTCCGATGTTGTTTGCCAACTTGACAGGCGTCACATACTCCAAGACGCTATGGCTGGATCAAAGGTAGACCAGAAACAAGTTCCTCCCGGAACAGCTGAGAGAGATACTGGATGTTGAGATGTCCATATCTCTAATGCCACAAGGTACATAGAGATAAATCATGAGCTGCCATAGCTATTTCAGGAGAATCACCAGTGTCAATAATCCAATATAGGCCATGATCCTCCGGTAGCAACAGTCCGACGAGTCTCTCGATCAATAATGGAGCATTTGTGGGTACTGAAAACCACATCCAACTGAGGGGAAGTTTTCATGATCTGACTCACGGAGAGTAGATTGAGAGTCATACCAAGAATGTAGCATACATTAAGAAAGATGAGCTGACATCCACCAGACTGGATCTGAACATTTCCCTTGCCAATAATGTTGAACTCTTCTCCTCTGCCAAACACAGCTGAATTAGTGCAAGGATAGAAGTCGGTAAACCAGTCAAGCCGATGAGAAAAATGACATGAAGCACTAGAGTCGATATACCAAGTAGACGACCGGGCTAAATCAGAAGGGCTTTTAGCCATAAACGCATAGAAAGCAGATTCCTTTTGCTCAGAATGTTCAGCAACATGTGCCTGTGGATTTGACCCTCCCAGCTTCTTTTGTTCGGAAGCGAGTCGCTAACGGCAATCTTTCTTCATGTGACCATACTTGTGATAGTAATGACACTGAACACTTTTTTGCTGATAACTGCCTGAGAATTGATGCGAACTGCCCTGTTGTGATGACTGAGAAGACTGAAATTTTGCTGCAAAGGCTTGTTCTGACGAGGATGAGGAAGTACGGTTACCAAATTGCTGCTTCCAGCGATCCTGCTGTAGGAGTTTGGTACACAGCTCTAGGAATTTCAGATCAACATTAGTTGAAGTAATGTTGAGAGTCTCTATGAAATGCTCATAAGATGTTGGTAGACTTTTCAGTGTAATAACTACCATATCTTCTTCCTCCATCTTCCGACCGATGGCATCAAGCTGATCACGAATGTCCTTGATCTTCGTGAGATGTTCCTGTAAGGACATTCGTTCATCCATCATAATGGAGAACAACTGATTCTTCAGAAAGAATGCGCCACTCTTGTCGGATGTCTCATGCAATTCCTTCAAATATTTCCAAATGTCTGCAGCAGACTTGCCAGAAGGAATCTGAGGCAACTGATCATCTGTGACAGAGAGCTTGAGAAGCATAACAGCTTCTCGATTTCAATCATCGAATTTATCCTGATCTGCTTGAATGGAGGTCGAACGGGTCTCTGTGCCTAAAACAAGCTCATCCAGACGACAGTACTCGAAGATGGTCAACATTCACTGCTTCCAAGTGTTATAATTACTGCCATTAAACCGTTGACTATTTTCTAGCATCATGTTGGTTAAAGACGCCATCAGAAACAATCTTCAAGGGCGGAATTTAATAGGCACGGATTCCAAGACAAATTTTTGGCTGACCCAAAAGAAAACAAGAAGTACCCAAAAAAGTTGAGAAAAAACCCAAAAGGAATCTGCAAGCAAAAAGTAAATCCGCTGGCTCAAAAATCGAGGCACAGAAAATGAGGTACCTAGAAAATTTGAACAAAGACCCAGATAGGATCTTGAAAAACCCACCACGAAAATGTATTCAAAAAAATGTTCCGGTCCCGAAAATTAGGGTTTTTGCAAAAAATCGGCTCTGGTTATAATAAACCACAAACAAGAGCCACGAAATATAGCAAAAATTGCGTCGAATATAGCTAAAGCATGTACTCTGCTCGCAAAATGTAGGTCTCAAAGGTCGCGGTTGCAGAGATACAGAAATTGCGTTTTGATACAGAGGTCGCGGGTGGATGCAGAGGTCGCATTGGATGCAAAATGTAGGTCTCAGAAATCGCGTCTAATACAGAAGTCGCGATTTGCAAAGAGCGAAATCACGGAGCTCACATGAGAAGCCCAGGGCGTGCTTGAAATTTGGACGCGGCCAGAAAAAACACGAGCAAAAGACCAAGTCGTGAATACCACCCAAGGCGTACTTGAAATCTTGATGCGGGCAGAAAAATGCAAGCAAAAGACTAGGTCATGAATACTTAAACACACACGAGCAAAAGAACAAGTCACAGAGAGCAGATATTGATCAGATAATTTCAAAAAAAATCTAAGTTATAATATTCTAGCTCTAATACCATAAAATTGTTATTAACAAATTATGTTTTATATTGAATGAATGAATTTACAAATGAGCGAAGCTCATATATACAAAACCGAATATACAAAAATAGCAACTATCTAAAAGAATCGCAGAGAGCATTAAGGAAACAATATAATATTAGAAATATTCTAATATACTTTGCACTACTATTGCGACAATAAACTTGATTGCTAATGACTTGTGAGGCTGTCCAAGCAGTTTCCTCGTATTAGAATTGGCCAATTTCAAGCATAGTGTATTTGCCTTGAGGATTGACATTTTTTGGTGATAGGCAGCGATCTAGTGCTTTGTAATGGACAGACTTTGAGTTGACCCAATGAGCAATGGAAGCAGTGGGGCCTTCTTTTTGCGCTCACCAAAGGTTTGGCCTGCCATTAGCGGTGGTTCATTGGCTTCTTGTTTTCATATGTAGTCTACAACAGCGGAGAGTCATGTAAAGGAGGTGGAACTTTTTGGTGCCAGCTATGTTTGGTATTAAGTTTTTAGTTGTTGTGCTTTGGAAAAAGAAATGCGTATAGGGGAAGTTCAAAGGATATATTACAAGCTAAGTTACCGGATTCGAACCTTGGACCCTCAAACCAGGTCCGGGTTTGAGCTAGGTCTGGATTCAGAGATCAGTATGTGCTTGGTCTGCACAGGGTCCGTGTTTGGACCTATGGATCTGTCTAGGTCCTCACCACTGCAGATCCAGACGGACCCACAAGTCCGAACACGGGCCCTGTGCAGAACCGAGCGCAGAACCGTGGTAATCCAACGAGGACCCAGGAGGACCATCCGCAGATTCGCGCGGACTGTTGTAATGTCCCCAAATAAGTTCAACTAATTCAAGCATTACTAGATCTATGTTTAATATATTTGAATTGAATTATGTAAATTAATGCAATAATAAAAGATAATAACTGCAGGTAAATGATAAATTATATATAGATTGAGATGTTTATGTCGTCCTTGTTATTATGTGAATCTAGGAAGATATAGGCGGTTGCTTTGCAACCAAACTCAATGGTTTTCCTCAAGGTTTTTCAGATCCAATCCCTTAAGCCTTTCTTGGACTTGTCCACAAGGCACTCGGGGACGTTGATCCTTACCTATCTTGGAAATGACTTGTTGGCTGGATTTACATAGGCCTTTCCCTGAATATATCTTTGCACTTCTCCTCAGACTTAATAATAACAAGTCCTATACGTATTTAATTGTTTATTGATTGATAATGCTTGCTACGATTATTGATATCCCTAATTAGATTCATTCTATATGTACCAGTTTATTTGCCCAGTCTGATTAATAGTTCATATATCTCTTCTATGAGAATTCTGTGAAAATATTGTACTACTAACTATTACTCTTACATAATTCCCATTGTGCACCCGTTCTGCAATTCCCTGTTGCGGTTATTATTGGATGTCTTCCCCTTATCCATTGCTGGTATATACACCCGACAGTATTGAACTGGGGATGCGATGGGTACTCCTTCCTTATTATATTTTTTTCCAATGCTGTATTTTCCTGCCCCTATTCCTGACAGTGATTGCTCCTTTATATCCCGTTGAGGGATGAAAAGATGTGATGCCTAAGGACACATCTCCTCAACATCTGTTTGTTTGTTCCCTGGGTTACGTTTCTCATTTGCTAATTAAACTATTAATATCGCCTTACGTGGAGGAAATATAGTTTATTTGTTTGGGCTGCTGTGCGCGATAATAGAAGAGGCGCAATCATTTAGAGTCTTATTAAACAAGCCCGTAATTACCATACGCTGAAGCGATTTAAGTAATCTTAATTTTCTTATCACCGGTCTTGTCTACGTGGAGGTTAGGTGTCATCTACGTGGCTCCAGAATGTGATACCAAATTCGCTTGGTAGTTGTGGCCGATGGGAATGACCATCGCAATATATTTGCATGTTTATCGAATACGAACGATAATTAATTAATAATTTCTTTTGCTATGATTATATATTGACAATTATCATTATTCAATTTATTTAACTCAATACACTCGATCATTTATTTATTATTGTTTACATTTAATTATTAAATGTCTGTTACAGATAGGGCTATCACAGTCCACCCCTTCTAAATTTGCTTGTCCTCAAGCAGTAAGGTTTGGATGTTCAAAAATTTCTGCACCTTCCCAAGTTGCGTCTTCTTCGGGCAGAACTTTCCACTTGATTAGATATTCTGGAATAGTTTTATTTCTTAGTTTCTTTTCTCATGTTGAGGATCCTTTCTAGTTCCAAGATGAGTTTGCCTTCATCATCCAGTGAGGGTAATTCTTCACATGGAGCAATTTGTTGTCCGAGGACCTTCTTTAGCCATGATACATGTCAGACATTATGGATTCTACCATTCTCGGGTAATTCTAATTCATAGGCTACCTTGCCAATTTTCCTTAAAACTTTGTAGGGCCAATAGAATCGTGGCTTTAGTTTTTATGTTCCGCTAGTTTTGATAGATCCTTGTTTATATGGTTGTAGTCTCAAAAAAACCAAGTCTCCCACTTCAAATGTTCTTTCAATTCGGTTTTGGTCGGCATAAATCTTTTGTTGATTCTGTGTGTGGTGTAAGTTGTCTTTGAGAGTTCTCATAATGTCCATATTTAGTTGTACAAAATCTTTAGCTCCAAGTACCTTACTTTTAGGCAAAATCAAACTCCCAAAGGTAGTTGCTTCATAATTGTACAATGCCTTGAATGGGCTCATTCCGATAGATAGATGATGTGCAGTGTTGTAACAATACTCACCAAGGTGTAGCCATTTCACCCATGCATTTTGTTGTCCTGTAACATAGTTTCCTAGGTATCCTTCTATCCACTTATTGATGTTTTTTGTCTGTCCGTCCATTTGGGGGTGATAACTGGTACTAGGTGTTAATTCAATGTCTGCCATGCGAAAGAGTTCTTGCCAAAACACGCTCAAAAATCTACTATCTCTGTCACTAACAATGTTTCTAGGCAATCCATGCAATCTGTACACTTCTTTGAAGAAAACTTTCAAAACTTTAGGTGCTCTGTATTCTGTAGATATAGCCATAAAGTGTGTGTATTTGGTTAGACGATCCACCACTACATATATACAATCTTTCCCTTGTACTTTGGGAAGACCTAATATAAAATCCATAGAGATACTTTCCCATTTTTTATCTAGTATAGGCAATGGTTAAAGCAGGCCTGCGAGATGTGTTTGTTCTACTTTATTCTTCTGGCATGTCATACATTCTTGGATGTGTTTAAGTACATCCTTTTTAAGTCCCTTCCAAGAGTACCTTTCCCTTACTTGTTTATATGTTTTGTAATACCCTTAGTGCCCTGATAGGGAGCTGTCATGAAATTCTCTAATGATTGTTGTTTTCATCTTCAAACCCGGTGTAAGATAGATTATGTCCTTATATAAGATAATTCCTTCCACTACCTTATAATCTTCTACCTGTATGTTTCCTTCCATAATGTTATTTGCAATAATGGAGTACTTCCACTCTGTTGTGATGTTGGTTATGGTGTTCAGGCAGGGTCGTCTAGATAGTGCATCAGCCACAATATTGTTTTTACCCTCAACATATTCTATATCAAAGTTATAAGCTTGTAATTTGCTTACCCATTTCTGTTGACAATCGTTAAGACCTTTTTGTTTTAGGAAGAATTGTAGGCTATTGTGATCTGTTTTGACCAAAAACTTCCCACAAACCAAGTATTTCCTAAATTTTTCCAAAGCATGCATAATTGCCAACATTTCCTTGGCATAAATAGAATAAGATCTTCCAGTGGGATGGAGCTTCCTGCTTTCAAAGGCAATTGGATGTTTATTTTGCATGAGGACTGCATCGACGCCTTCTCCTAATGCATCACACTGTAGCTCGAATGGTAGAGAGAAATCGGGAACAGCCAATACGGGACATGAACTCATGGTCTTTTTGAGATTTTCAAAAGCTTGTTGGGCTGGTTCGTTCCATCCAAAAACTCCTTCTTAGTCAAATTTGTAAGAGGTGCGGCTAATTTTGAGATTCCTTTAACAAATCTCCTGTCATAATTACAAAGTCCTAAAAAGCCGCTTAATTGGGTTAATGTTTTAGGTTTAGGCCATTCCTTAATAGCCTTCATCTTTTCCTCATCAACACTTCTTGTTCGTTGATCTTATGGCCTAGGTATAAAATTTCTTTCAAACCAAATTCGCATTTTGAAGCTTTGACATAAACTGACTTTTGCTCAAGAATTTCCAATACTTCATCAATGTGCTTAAGATGATCCTCCCAAGTTTTACTATATATGAGGATATCATCAAAAAATATCAATAAAATTTTCTGAGTTGCTTTCTAAAAGTATGATTCATACATGACTAAAATGTAGTGGGGGCATTGGTTAACCCAAAGGGTAAGACCAGAAACTCAAAGTGGCCATAGTGGCATCTAAACGCTGTTTTTGGAATGTCCTCTCTCATCCTTATTTGGTGGTATCCCGACCTTAAGTCAATTTTTTAGAAATATTTGGCTCCATGGAGTTCATCATTAAGTTCATCCACTCTAGGGATAGGGTATTGATTCTTGATTGTTTTCTTATTCAATGCTCTATAATCAATGCACATTCTCATTGTTTTGTCTTTCTTTTTTACTAGCACAACTGATGATGCAAACGGGTTGGAACTTGGTTGAACATGGCCCATTTCCAATAATTCATTTATAGTTTTTTCTATCTCTTCCTTGAATCTGTGTGGATGCCGGTATGGAGTGGTAATCATTGGTTGTGCTCCTTTTTCTAATTCTATAATGTGTACAAATCCTCTTTTGGGGGGTAGTCCTGGAGGAATGTCATCAAAAACTTTTTGGTGTCTCCTTAGGATAGGTTTTATATCGATGTGAGTGGCTTCCCCTTGAGGGTTAGATTTACCAAGTATCATGCATTGTGCTGCCCACTCCCCTTGGTCTTTTCTAAAGATTTTTTCCATCTTTTTGCAAGCAACTACCTTTGGAGTCCCATTGGGTATCCCTTTTAATGTTACTTCCTCCCCTTTGTGTTGGAAACGGATTGTTAAATTTGGTAGATCAAATAAAAAGCATCCTAGTGAATATATCCAAGGAGTGCCCAATATTATGTCAGAATCTAATGGGACCACATAAAAGTTTGTTTTGATAGGGTGTGTTCCTACTAGCATTTCTAATTGTGGAACCTTTCTTGTACACTTAACCAAGGCCCCTATCATTGTTGCTGCTGAAAACCCCTTGAATTCCTTAGTCTCTAGTTTCCTTTTTTGCCACCAACGATTCACTTATGAAGTTATGGGAAGCTCCACTATCCACTAAGGCTATGACTTTTTGTCCTTAAGGGTACCCTTCATCCGGAAAGGACGGTGTTTGGTCTTCCGTGAAGTGATAGTGGCTATGGTTACTTGTTCTTCATCATCATCATCGTCATCCTCATACTTAGCTTTCTTTTTGGGCCTTTCCTTTTCTTCGTCCCCGGAAGTTGCTTCAATTTGGTGAACTTGGGTTTTACATCTGTGGCTAGGTTCCCATCTTTCCTTGCACCTACGACATGGATTCAGCCCCTTTTTGTGACATTGGTGACCCTTCTCTATGGCTCTCGACATTTAAAACATAGGTTTTTCTTTTTTAGTTCATCCATAGCGGGGTTGCCCTTATGGCGATGGTCCCCTTTTTGGAAGGTTTTAGTATGATCATTTAAACTCTTGATGTTTGGGGATGATGTTTCCACATTCAGGACTATTTCTATTGCATCATCCAAGGTGGTGGGTTTGAAAGCAGCCACCAATCCTTTTATTGAGTCTTTTAATCCTTCTATGAATAGGTAGGTTGGTTTTTCCTCGTCTAACCCTATGACTATTGTAGATATTCTTTGGAATCTACTGATATATTTGTCTACTGACCCTGTTTGTTTTTGTTGAGTTAATTCTTTGAAATCCTTTTGGGGATGTTTGCGGTCAAACCGTTTAATCAATTTCTGTGAGAATTCTTCATAAGAGGTTATTTTCTCATATCCTTGGGTACGGATGTTGTGATGCCACCAATCATGCACTGCGTCTTCCAAATGTAGGACGGAAAATTGGATTGCATCTTCTTCCGTCATGGGATTGAGGTTTAAAAACGTATTTAATTTTTGTAACCACCCATAGGTTGTGGTTTTGCAAGACCCGTTGAAATTTGGTATAGTGACCTTATTTGCCTTTTGCTTTAAGTCTCTATTAGACCGTTCTCTTTCCCTTCTAGGGGCTTCTACTTTCTTTGCTTCACAATAGTTCATGAAGGATATATCCCTCTTTATTTCAGGATTTAAACTTGAGTACATTGTTGCTAGTTCCTCCGTGCTATGAGAAGTTTGATTATTCCCTTCTTCCTCCCTTAGCGTGTTTCTTCTAGGTAGGAAGGATGGGTTTTTAATTCTTGGTGTGGGTGTCCTGCTATTATTTTTTGAGTGATTCGTATTAACATCCCTTCCACTAGGGTGTGATCTGAGCTCGTTGATTGAAGCATTCATATTTTTTAGAGCTTCCATCTATTCCATTAAGGTTTTGGTTGTTATTTCCATGAATGACCTCATTTCTTCACCGGTTGGTTCATCCATTGTCTTATTTGATTTAGATTTTACTAGTTTCCTCCTTTCTCTTTCTAATGCCCTTTGAGTCCTTTGGCTAGTTTGCATCAACTATGCTCCACAGGATGGCAGGATGAAGGATCTGATACCAGTTGTAATGTCCCCAAATAAGTTTAACTAATTCAAGCATTATTGGAACCTTAGTCATAAGGATCGCCGAACTTTGTGTATAAAGTTCGAAATTCGGCAAATTCTAATAAAATTTAAAAAATCCGTTCAAATTCGCCCATAAATTAGTATGGAACAAAGTTTGTGCGTTTTTCTTTTCAAGAATCACAAAAAATACTAGGATACCGATGCGTCCTTGGCCTGCTCGAATGCGGAAGCAAATGCAAGCGAATGCGAGCGAAGGCTGATCCGGGTGCAGATACCCTGTGGGTGCCACCCGAAAGCCACCACAGGCGCTCGGATGCCCGCATCCGGGCGCCTGTGGTGGCTTCTGGGTGGCACCCACAAGGCATCTAGACGCATCCGCAAGAGCCTGCACAGAAAAACCCATTTTTAAAGCATTTTTCACTTAAAAAACAACTAAGACATGTGCAAATAAGAGTTTTTTAACTTCTTTTTTTTGCCCTAAACCCTAAAACAGCCCTAAAAGAGGCCATTCGACCATGCTTTATCCCATTTTGTTTGCAAGTTGGATATTTTCTCATTTGCTCTCCATTTTTTGGATTTTGAAGGCAAGATGGTCATTTTCGAAGAGGAACGTTCATAGAGCAAGGGAGAGCTTCCACAAAGCATTTTTAAGCATTCCAAGTAAGCATTTGATCCCATTCTCAAGTTGTTTAATGAATTTCTTTGAGATTTTGATGAGTTATTAAATTTTTTCAAGTTTGTGAAAAAATATTTGAAGTTTTTTTTAATTTTTCTTTTTTAAAAAGAAATAAACAAACAAGTCTAGCTATCTATTTGTATCATTTTTTTGCACTTGTATGCTTGATGTTCGTAGTTTTTTTTCTAAATTAAATTTATTTATTTTCTTATTATAGCAAGAAACTAGACTGTATTGTGCAAGAATGGCCACCACCGGTAGTCAAAGTTCGGTGGGAGGGCAAGGAACCGATAATTTTAATATTGATGTTGGATCTCCTTTATGGAGACATATGACAAGAGTATCACAGGTTTCAGGAGGTGGCTTGTATCTTTGGATGTGTAATTATTGTCAAAGTAACAAAGGAAAAGCATTCAATAGCTCATATTCACGGGTCAAACTTCATTTTATGGGCCCTGCTGGTAAAGGATTTGCAATGTGCAAAGGCACAACTGGGAAGGGGATGTCTGATGCACAAATAGCTTCATTTGTAAAAGAATAAGAAGAGGCTGATAATTTGGTTAAAAGATCAAAAAAAAGTTTTTATCAACCTCCATCAGGAAAGAACAAAATGCAATTACCCACTGAACCAGTTGCATCCTCCAAACATCCATTCTTGCAAGTACCTATACCAGGAGAGGAAGAGGAAGAAGTAGAGGTCACCACCCGCAAAAGAGGCCCTTTGGACACCGCATTTAAAATGGAGGCAAGAGAGCTTGCTGATGAAGCCATTGCACATTGCCTCTATGCCAATGGTCTTCCTTTCAACTTGGTAAGATCACCATATTGGAAGGAAATGGTGCAAGCCATACTTAGAGCTCCAGCTGATTATGTAAGTCCAGGGTATGAAAAGGTGCGTACCACTCTATTGCAAAAAGAGAGGACTTGTATAGAGAGAGCTCTTCAACCAATTAAACATGCTTGGAAAACTTCTGGTATAACTATTGTGTCTAATGGATGGAAAGATACAAGAAATCGACCATTGATTAATGTGATTGCAATGTCCCCCAAAGGGGCAATGTTTTTGAGAGTTGTTGATTGTGAAGGGCAAGTGAAGGATTCACAATTCATTTCTAGAATTCTCATTGAGGCCATAGAGACGGTGGGTAGTGAGAATGTGGTCCAGGTGGTTAGAGACAATGCCAAAAATTGTAGGGGAGCAGGTGCTTTGATTGAGGGTCGATATGACCATATCTTTTGGACACCATGCACTGTACACTCCCTAAACTTGATCATGCAACAAATTGGCACTCAAATAGATTGGGTGAAGCAGATTTACCAAGAGAGGGAGGAGATACAAATGTTTGTGACAAACCACCACATGTCGCAATCCATATTTAGATCATTCTCCAAATTGGACCTGCTGAAGGTAAATTCATTGTAATTAGTAAATTAAAAATTTCATTTATTTATTGATTTTTAATAAATTTTATGTTCATGTTCAATTATCAAATTGTATATAACTTTGTCTTTGCTTAATATAATAATATTTATTGACATATTGTTAACTTGCTTAGGTTGTTGAGACCCGTTTTGTGTCTCATACTGTTGTTATGAGATGACTTGTCAAAGTGCAAGTGGCATTAAGTCAAATGGTTATTTCTAACCGGTGGGGTGTATGGAAGGCTTTGAATTTAGAAAGAGCCCAAAAGGTCAAGGTTTTGGTCTTGGATGACAGTTGGTGGGCTTGTGTGCAATTTGTATTGGATTTTACGGAGCCTATTATGACTATGCTCCACTTTGCCAATACAGATACACCTTGCTTGGGCGATGTGTATGATGGCATGGACATCATGGTTGAGAAGGTAAAAGTTTCCATACAACATGAGAATGACCCCATAGAATGTGAAGCCTTATGCAATAAGGTGGAAACAATCATTCATCATCGCTGGGAGAAGATGACTACCCATTGCACCTCCTTGCATATGCCTTATCTCCAAGGTACTATAGTGAGAAAGTACTTGCTATGCCAGATAGAGTTGCACCATATGCGGATGAAAAAGTTGTTGATGGGTGCTACAAAGCTTTTACAAGACTCTTCCTAGATGAGGAAAGGCATGACACAGTGAGGCTAGAATTTGGCTTATTTGCTTCGGGTGTAAAAATGTCTCCATTTGCAATAAAGGACCAATATAAAATGGGAGCTATCACATGGTGGTACATGTATGGTCAACCATACAAGCATCTACAAGGTCTTGCAATCAAGGTCCTCTCACAAGTAAGTTTTTTTTGTTTACCAATTGTATTCTACAATTTACTATTTAGTGTTTAACATTTTTTAATTTGTTTTTCATTTGTATCTGTATGTTTAATTTTGTGAACACTATCCAAGTTGCAAGTTCTTCTGCTGCTGAATGAACAGAATTGGAGTACATACTCCTATAT
Source organism: Chamaecyparis obtusa (assembly GCA_027943335.1). NCBI lineage: Eukaryota > Viridiplantae > Streptophyta > Pinopsida > Cupressales > Cupressaceae > Chamaecyparis > Chamaecyparis obtusa. Next base: position 312,514 of record BSBK01000600.1, read on the forward strand.
CCATTCAGTGAAGCGCAACCGATTGGGCTCAAAGAAAGTTGAGGACTTGGTTTACATTCATACCAACTTGCGTCTTTTGTCACGTAACCAGAATGAATACAAGGAAGGGTCAACCAAGCTTTGGGATGTAACCCCTGAGTGTGCAAACTTGGATGCAACGCTTCATGATCTCATTACAATCACAGATGATGGTGATGATATCATGACACATGGTGCATCTAGCACAAGTGGAACCGTTCTTGGTTCAAATGATCTTGAACTTGCAGCAGTTGGAGATGATGAGAATCTGGATTTTCTTGAGAATCCTTATGATTCTGAATTTGATTAGTGCATCTTGTGTCTTGATTCTTGAATCCTTGATTGATAAACATTGAACGATACTAGCAAGTTTCAGTTTGAATATTTGTCTATGAAATTTTAAGTTGAAGTTGTTGAACTAATATGAAATATCTTGAATCTTGATAAATGTTGATTGGTGAAATATTATTATTCTAATTCTGAAATTCATACTATCAAATGATTTATTTTTGTATAATTCTTGCACTTCTTTGCATATATATATATATATATATATATATATATATATATATATATATATATATATATATATATATATATATATATATATATATATATATATATATATGCACACACACGTATCCAAACGCATCCGCATCCCCTAAAAAAAATTTCCACGCATCCGCACCCGAATCGGTGACTTAGAAAAAATACATCATACATTGATTTAATGAAGTATCTGAGACAGGAAATAGAGACGGAAGGAAGATTGGAAGATTTGCGAGCTAGAAACAGAGACGGAAAAGAATAGGGAACAATTTAAGAATAGTTTACACTAGAATGAAATTCAGCAGATTTCGGGCAGTAGGAGAGAAACCAGGGCAGAAATGAAATCCTCCACAGAAAATTTTATCACGCCCTCAACAAAAAATTTCCTCCGTCGCACGCTTAACAGAAAAACGGAAAAGTCCATCGTACGTACTCAGCATATGACGGAAATGAAAGTCTGTATATAAATAGCGGCCTCTTTGTAAAAACTTTATCATATTATTTATATACTAACAATTAAAATTAAAATTTTGAATATATTTATGTTTATTATTATGTATTCAAATTTAATAATATAGTTTTAGTTTTTATAATTTAAATTTAATAAGTGAAAATATTTATATTTATATTAATTTTAGATTAATACAATTTTATTTTATTTTAATAAATGATATATTCGGCTATTTTATTTTAAAAATAATATAATTTCAAATTTAGCATTGCTAAACTATTTTAACATCTTAAAGAATTTATTACTTATATAGTTTTTAAAAATTCAAATATATATAAGGCGAACTTAATGTCGAATTTTTTTCGAACTTTTTCTCCTTGTCGAACTTCATCCGAATTTTATTGTTGTTGAACTCGAACTCGTACCTTGTGACATAGATTGGATCTATGTTTAATATATTGGAATTGAATTATGTAAATTAATGAAATAATAAAAGATAGCAACTGCAGATAAACGATAAATTATATATAGATTGAGATGTCTATGTCGTCCTTGTTATTATGTGAGTCTAGGAGAATGTTAAAGATATAGACGGTTGCTTTGACACCAAACTCAACGGTTTTCCTCAAGGTTTTTCAGATCCAAGCCCTTAAGCCTTTCTTGGACTTGTCTGCAAGGCACTCGGGGACGTTGATCCTTACCTATCTTGGAAATGACTCGTTGGCTGGATTTACACAAGCCTTTGCCTAAATATATCTCTGCACTTCTCCTCAGACTTAATAATAACTAGTCCTATACGTATTTAATTGTTTATTGATTGATAATGCTTGCTATGATTATTGATATCCCTAATCGGATTCATTCTATACGTACTAGTTTATTTGCCCAGTCTAGTTAATAGTTCATATATCTCTTCTATGAGAATTCTGTGAAAATATTGTACTACTAACTATTACTCTTACATAATTCTCACTGTGCACCTGTTCTGCAATTCCATGTTGCGGTTATTATTGGATGTCTTCCCCTTATCCTTTGCTGGTATATACACCCAGCGGTATTGAACTAGGGATGCGAAGGGTACTCTTTCCTTATTATATTTTTTTCCAATGCTCTCTTTTCCTGCCCCTATTCCTAACAGTGATTGCTCCTTTATATCCCGTTGAGGGATGAAAAGATGTGATGCCTAAGGACACATCTCCTCAGCATCTATTTGTTTGTTCACTAGGTTACGTTTCTCATTTGCTAATTAAACTATTAATATTGCCTTACGTGGAGGAAATATAGTTTATTTGTTTGGGCCGGTGTGCGTGATAATAGAAGAGGCGCGATCATTTAGAGTCTTATTAAACAAGCCCGTAATTACCATACACTGATGCGATTTAAGTAATCTTAATTTTCTTATCACCAGTCTTGTCTACGTGGAGGTTAGGTGTCATCTACGTGGCTCCAGAATGCGATACCAAATTCGCTTGGTAGATGTGGCCGACAGGAATGACTATCGCGATATACTTGCATGTTTATCGAATACGAACGATAATTAATTAATAATTTCTTTTGCTATGATTATATATTGACAATTATCACTATTCAATTTATTTAACTCAATACACTCGATCATTTATTTATTATTGTTTACATTTAATTATTAAATGTCTATTACAAATAGGGCTATCACAATTGCCAAGGACCCACGGCATCCAAATGGGTAAAGTGGGCCCAAACTCACTTAAAAAGCATTTTTTATTGTTTTTTCTCCAAACCCTAAAACGACCCTAATATGGAGCCTCCAAACACATTTCATTTCACATTTTCTCTCTCATTTTGCTCTCTCCATCTTGCAAGTTTGAAGTGAGGTGATTAAATTCAAAGGAGATCGATTATGGAGTGGCAAATACCTTCCAAAAACCAGATTTGAGTGTTTAAGGTATGCATTTCAACCATATTCTTTAGTTTTTTGATAGATTATTTAATGTTTAATGTTTAATGTTTATCTTTGACATTGGCATTGATCAATGATCAAGCATCATAGATTCATACTATGAAATGATTTAGTTTTACAATTATGTATATTTCTCTTTTTTTTTGTATATATATATATACACACGTACGAACCATAATGGAAAAAAAAAATACAAACCCACGAACCAAATTCTCGTACCCGAACCCGAACCGGTAACTTAGCTTACAAGTAATTATTTTGTATTTCCACAAGTATTTGTCTCATGGTCTAAAGGTCAATATAGTTTGTAAGGTAAAATGAAGTCATTTAGTGTTATTATAGAAATTGTAGTGTGAAAGTCTAGTAAAAATGTAGTATATAGTCAAAGTCAAATTGTGTTATTTCATTTAGAAAAGGGTCTATTTTTTCTTCTTCAATGTAAGAGTCGTTCATTGTTGTGTCATAAAAAGAATGTATGTCAAGAATTCAAAGTGTCAAAAATAAACACAATCTCAATTGTAATTGGAGTGCATGATCGGTGGTACCTGACACTCCTAAGAAGTTCACATCAAGGGCAAAGGAATAATCTTTCTTCACAAATGATGAAATGAGCCTTAAAATCCAAATTTGCTAAGTAGCAAACCGATTGGAGGATGGAGGCATCAGAGGTTGGAGGACAATTAGTGTCCTATAGTCAGTCACCAACAATGAGGCCACTTATCAGCTTTGGTGACATTTCATTTTCCATTTTCTTTAGTATGAATAAGTGGAAATTTCACATTGTGGGGGGGAATAATAATCAATGTTCCATTTCCCATTTCGTGCCAAAAAGACTAAAGCCAAGACCAGTTTCCAAGTGGCAGTGACAACCATCTCATATCATTTGTGATCAAAGTGACACTAATGTACAATGGTGGCTACATACGCGACAATGAGAACTTGGTTCTCTTTCTTTTTATATTGTGGTTGGATGTGTATGTCCCCAATCACAATTCTTGATTGTTTGTGAATGGATGTGTTTGTCCCCATTGACGAGATGGTGAAGTGATTGGAAGTGTTTATCCCCAATCACAAGAGGTGGTGATTATGATTGGATGTGTTTGTCCCCAATCACAATCATTGTGAGTAGATGTGTATGTCCTTGTTCATAACCTTGTTTTTTGGATAGATGTGTTTGTCCCTATCCAAACTTGATGTAAAGCATTGGATAGACGTGTTAGTCCCTATCCGTGGTTCCATGGGTAGATGTGTATGTCCCTACTCTTACCTTATTGTATCTGGTGAGCTACTGTGTGTGGTCATCAAGTATTGTGATGTACCATCTCCCCATGCTCACACTAAGGGGGGGTGTTGGGAATTAGTCTTCACATTAGGTAATATAAATATGAGCATATGTGGGAGGTGATAAATAAGTGACATAATAATATTAAGTTGTTAAACAACTTAATATTAGTATTAGTTATATAGTTTGTTTAATAGGTTATTAGAGGTCGTATGTTGAGTTGTTAAAACAACTCAACCTATTTGGGAATGTTGTTTCCTAAAAAATAGGATTGAAGGATCCTACAAATATGTTTTGAATGAAAATCATAATGAAGAGAAGCATTATTATTTTATATACATTTATTCTTTTGCTTCTTTGTCTCTGCCATATTTCAATAGGAGACATAAAGTAAAAAGAAGCTGAAGAAGATTTGGGAGATTAAAAAAAGCAACAAGGGAACTGCCCTAGATAAGTGTTATAAAAGACTTAACCTGGTGGTGGATGGGCAGGACACTCTGACGAGCCTCCACGATTGATATCTAACTAGTCTATTGCACCTTTTGATTCTCTGTTTTTGTGGGGCTTTGATTTGGTGTTTGTTTTGTTGCTGTGTTGGTGCAGCAATTTATTATGTTATTTGAACTCTCTGTTTTAATGTTATAACTTTGAGGGTGGGACCCTTTCCCCACCTTATCTAATCAAAAACAAAAACAGCCTTATTTCCTGTTTTTATTAGTATTCTGACAATTTTTTAGATTTCCAAATTTTTTTCCTGATTAAATTTCAAGTAATTGAATTCCATTTATACTTTTGGTTTGCCAAGATAGTCCTAATTAAGGGTGGGACCCTTTCCCCACCTTATCTAATAAAAACAAAAACAGCCTTATTTCCTGTTTTTATTAGTATTCTGACATTTTTTAGATTTCCAAAAAAATTTCCTGATTAAATTTCAAGTAATTGAATTCCATTTATACTTTTGGTTTGTCAAGATAGTCCTAATTAGAAGTAATGCTACAATGATCAAAATAGATTTGTTTGTTCTTAAATTCATTCTTTATGCGTCTCATATATTCTTTGTGTATTTTCTATATTTATGCAATTTTTTATATGACAGATTTTTGCAAGCTCAAGTCCTGGTCAAATTTTTGGCCATCAGAGTTTTAGCCAAGTCTTTTGAACCATCTGTTACTTGGTGCAAACATTGGCACTAATGCCTAATATTATCCTAAACAGTTCATATGACTAGTATGAATATCTCTTCTTCACCCCTGTCACCATCAGGGGATGGAATAACTGCTAAGTGGAGAATTTAAGGTCACGATAGATCATTGAGGAATCAATTCTCATGAAAGATGGGCTAACGAGTATGAAAAAGAGCCATTGGAGGAATGACAATGTGCTGGTAAGAAATCGGTCAATAACTAAACGACTCGTGTCCTGAATAATTCTCGCAGTGGCCCTAAAAAAAAGTTTCTTCATAGAATTGGAGAGGCCAAACTCTAATAGCATTATGAACCTATATTGTAATTTACATTTAATCTAGCTAAAAAGAGTATTGCTCGAAAGGCTATTGTAAACATACATGCAAAAGGGTTGGCGCATGAAAAATCCAACAGCTCGTCTGCAGAACAGCCCATCAAAACCTTAGCGGGCTTATCAAAACAAATCACGATCATCACCCTCTCATCAGTTGCAACTGATAGCTGTCAATTAAAAAACCTTCAAATTTGAGAGGTAGAAAATCAAAAAGCAAAGGTTTCTGCATACAGATCCCGACCCAAACATATGATGAATAGTGATAAAAACTTTCAAAGTAAATTATAGCCTTCCCTACCTCCACGTAGATAATATAAACCACTTTAAACCTAATCTTATAAAATGTATCAGAAAGAGACAGAAAAAAATCAACAAATGATTGTGAAGTCTGCAATACATACAAGTAACTTGTATACTCGTTTGGAAGCAGGGGTTCTTTGATTGAAAGAGCATCTGCTGCAATACTGAAATTCAGAAAACCCGATGCCCTTATCAGGAAGAATAGCTTCGCAGTTGCTGCAAATCCTGTAGCTGCATACATAAAATTATATAGTGAAAAAATCTTAATAATTCCGGCATTCCGAAATGGCTCGTTATTGAAACCGTAAGAAAGCAGACAGTATATGAAACGAATTAACTCAAATACCCAATTTGAAAAGAGTTGTGCTATGTACCAGAAATTTGAAAAATCCACGGCCACAATGGAGCAGAAGGGAAGAGTCAGGTCTCTCTTTGCCATAGCCAAATGTTATGGAGGGAACAAAACGCACATGATTTAAGTTTAAATTTCATTTTATCCGGTTTCTTGAAGATGGAGGATAATGAGAGGATGGTTTTTACAAAGGCAAATACCGGCATGTGATTGATTGGAATGCTCTCTCCTTATCATGCCTTTGGACACTAAAGCTTCAATAGAGATATAGTGCTCTCATTGTGCTAGCACTTCTATTTCAAAGTGGAAATTAATTGAGAGAATTTAAAACTTGATCACAAACAAATTTAAGTTTAAAAGTTCAGTTAACTATGATGTTTTGTTGATGTTTTGTTGAGTGAAGTGAGGCTAGTTTCTATTAAAGCAATTGCTATGATGTGTCTTTTAGGTTATTTGAAAATAATTGAAAACATCAAATAGATGGCTAAATATTATTTTCGGTGATAGTTTGAGCAAAAGAAGAAGATTTGGATGAAGCGAAAGAGCAAATGGATGAGTAAATAGAATATTTATTTAAATGCGTGTCCCATAGGCAACCAAAAGATAAAAGGTTTTGTCTCAAAAAAATTTAACAAGCATACTTGGGGTAAAGTGCTTAGGAGAAAAAAGAAATACTATATTAAGGAGTTTAATCCCACTTGTGATCTTTTTCAAAAAACATACATTAAGGCATGTATCCCGTGGAAGACCAAGATTCTTATTCCTCAATTAAGAACTAACTCTCATCGACTTCATTGTGAAGTTGGGCGATGGAAACAGCCAAAAGAAACTTGGGAAGAAAGGGTGTGTGTTAATTGCACTTTTGGAGTAGCTGAATTGCGAAGACACTACATCTTGGATTGTGGTGCTTACAATGACATTAGGAGAAATTGTGTTAATGTCTTGATAGTCGGTTCATGGGATAGTTTTTTTTTCAATGAGGGGGTTAGTGAAAAACTAGGGGAGCTTATCATCATCCTGCATAGGAAATAACAAAACTACTTAAGACAATAATTGCTAGGTTGATTGTCCCATAAGATATTTAATTCTCTCTCTCTCTCTCTCTCTCTCTCTCTCTCTATATATATATATATATGTATGTATATATATATATATATATATATATATATATATATGTATATATATGTATGTATATATATGTATGTATATATATATATGTATATATGTATATATGTATATATGTATATATATATATGTATATATGTATATGTATATATGTATATGTATATATATATATGTATATATATATATATATGTATATATATATATATATGTATATATATATATATATGTATATATATATGTATATGTATGTATATATATATATGTTATATATGTATATATATATGTATATATATATATGTATATGTATATACATGTACATATATATATGTATATTACATGT